>CM037880.1:78714864-79247521 GCA_021292165.1 Shinisaurus crocodilurus | reverse complement strand
GTCCGCTCCGCAAAGCCGGGCGGCTCTGGCAGCAGGGACGTGGGTGGGCGGCTGCAGGGCGACGGCGGCGCGGTGATGGCGGCGGCACCCCCCCTTGCCCGGCAGAGCCTGTAAAATTGAGTCCCCCCGCCCGCCGGCGAAAGTTTGTGGTGGGTGTGGGTGGCCTTGTCACGCTCCGCATAGCCGGACGGCTCCGGCAGCAGGGACGCGGATGGGCGGGTGCAGGGCCAGCTCTGCTCCCTTTGCTGCCAGCGCGGCAGTGGCAGTGTGGCGGCGGCGGCACCCCCCCCAATCGCCAGCTCAGTGTCGTACTTGGCCGGCCTTTAATAGTTTGGGAGAGTGCTCAGTCTTATGCCAGCTCTAGTTGGGGGGTGGGCGCTTAGGCAAGATGGTCCCAATTGCCCCCCCCCGAATGGGCCCACGTCCTCCTCACCACTGTTACCTCTGCCCCTTCACTTGCCCTCTCCCTCTGGATCCCGTCCACACCATTGCCCAGAGGGAGGGCCAACGGCAAGTGAAGGATGCTGCTCCATTTCCTCATCTTTTCATTGCTTGCCTGCTCAGACAGGAGAGGTGAACAGGCAGTGAGAGTCCAGAGTGGCAGCAGTGGGGCTCCGAGATCAGGGGCGATTTGCACATGATTTTTTTTTTTCCTGTTTTCTTCTTCTAAAATCTAAGAGCGTGTTATGGCCAGGTGCGTGTTATGGAGCGAAAAATACGGTACTTAAGTTGTTGAAGTTTTTACCGTTTTTATACTATGCTGCTGCACCATCAGGGAAATAATAGATCTTAGTTATGCTACCTGTAGAAATGGTGTGCAGGAATTCAACAATTTGAAAAGTCATGAACACATTGCAGCAGAAGTGGGGTCGGCACTTGTCACGGCTTCAGGCCTGCCTTTTTTCTTTCTTATCAGAATCTGTGAATAAAGCTTGATTTAATGTAGACATCCAAAGAGATATATCTCTGTGAAGGTTTGAGGCCTACCCATGCCTGGTTTGGTTTCAGCCTGAAGGCCCCGGAAGCTCCGGAAGGGAGGGGGCGGGCATAAGTTTAATTTCCCTCAAAAAAAAAAATCTGTTTTAAGTGTGAATAATGGGGTGAAGTTATTGTAGGGAGGTACTGTGCTTGTATAAGAACATTCACATCTTCTGAACTGTTCGGAACCCTGTTCTGGAAATCGGTACATATACTCAAGGTAAACATGGGTTATCTGAGGAAAAAAATTAGCAAAAAAAAAAGCATTTGGTTTTTTTTGGAATTCAAGGTCAAATTAAAGAAACTATGACCTTGAATATTTTATTTCACATGCATGCTTCATGTTACATATCAAATAAAAGGGTAGTTCGAGAGCTTTCATATGACACCATGGTTTACTTTCTAGGTCAATTCTGAAGGAAGTTATGATACTTTTTGTGTAGTCACAAACGCTGAAAAATCGTGTTTTGGGCATTTTTTGAGCACACTGTACTTTTGAACCGTGAGGTATAATGACCTATAATTTGGTGTATGTTCATTTCTTATGCTGGTCTACCAGTATGCCAGTTTTTAAAAAAATTGCAGGTGGTGAGGTACGTAAATTTTTCTTTTTTTTTTGGTTGATTTTACATGGAATGACCCAAATTAGCCTATTGCAGGCTTGACTAGTTAAGCCCATACTTATTAGTGGCCATCACTTATTAATGCCCCACCAAATGCTGTCCAGTTCTGCCATGTTAGCTTTACCTGGAGGATGTACCCCAATAATAAAAGCAAACACTGTACACACCCAGCGATCAGTATACAAAAAGCGAGAAAAACTGTTCTTCTTCGTGGTCTCTGTGCATCACACACACATGGGTTCTCTGCGCCTGCGCTGAGATCGTTCGGGAAACTTCCAAAGCTGAGGTGAATTGGGCGGGAGCCCCTCCCCCCACGCGTGTCCCTTAGCGCGGCTCCCGCCCATCTCCTCAGTTCCTCTTCGACCGCCATTGCGTGTAGTCGTCGGGTTCTTCTATCCTCTCTCCGGAGTTGCTTAATAGCTGAGTTAGCCTTTTTTCCTATCCCTTTTCCTTACGAATCTTCTCTCTTTTCTTCCTTCGACTAATCTATCCCTTTTTCAAAAAAAAAAAAAAAAAAAATTATTACAAAAAAACTCTTACTATACCCGTATCTCTCCCCCGATCTTATCCACCTATCTCCTAATCTCTTCTTTATAATTCTAACTATGCCTCTGAAGGCACCTTTTAGAAAATGCCAGCGGTGTGGGACAAAAATCCCACCCGCTGATAAGCACCTGCTGTGCTTGCTTTGCCTGGGGCAAGGCCATAAAATGGAGACCTGCCAGGACTGCCAGGCCTTTACAAAACAGGCCAGGAAACAGCGCCAAACTAAGCTGCGAGCTCTCCTGTGGGAGCAGTCTCTGTCAGCTAAAGGGCCCAATCCGGAGGAGAAACCTGGGGGATCCCAGTCAGCCAAGAAGCCGTCAAAAGACACTTCTGCGGCAAAAAAGTTGGCGAAAAAGGCCCATAAAGATAAGGCGGAACGCCTGAAAAAGAAAATGGCGGACAAGCCTAGTAAAGACGCTGAGCCTTCTACCTCAGCCGCCATGAAGGTCTCAGAGCGCACGGCTCTACTAATGTCGGCGATGACTGGGGCTCGGGATCGAGCTACGGGACCGATTGCCCCCCAGTCTCCACCGATCTCGACGACGTCTCCTCGAGATCGAGAATCGGGTTCGAAAACCCCAAACAAGCAACCGCCGACTATAACCACCTCCCTGTCGGAGGGAGAAATTGTGGCCTCGCCATCGATGGATCGACCCCGATCGGGCTCGAGGGGTCCTCCACCACGTCTCTCGCCCCCAGCAGCATACGCTAAGGAGGAGCGGAGGGCGCACAGACCATCACGCTCTCCCCGATACCGAAGCCGCGATTCGACCTCGAGGGATTCTGCCTCTCGATCAGTCTACTCCCGTCGCCGCGATGACAGGTCGTGGTCGGGCTCCTATTATTCGGACTCGAGATCTAGGAGCTACAGATCCCGATCTCGAGGCTCACCGGAACGGAGGAGGCGCGATCATTACTACCGGCACCGACGCTCCCCACCTCGAGAGCGCAGACATAGATCTAGATCTCCTACGCCAAGGCAGAGTACAACTGTATTCCGGGCACCCGTCGAGACCGTAGTCCAACCGACCGCCTCGACCTCGACTGCCCAGGCGATTCTCGCCCCTGTCGTCGCGACCCGTTCGTCGTCGGGATCGGCGTACGTATCGGACTCGGACTCAGTGGCCTCCTCCTCCCATTCCACCTCACCAGACGCACGGGTGGAATCCAAGGAAGCGATCTCCCCTTCGGAAGACATGGGCAGCTTCTCAGAGCATGTCAGCCGGATGGTGACAGCCCTAGGAGTGGAGGCAAAAACCGCGAAAGGAAAAGCAAAGGACGACATCTACGCGGTCCTGAAGTCTACTCAGTCCAACCACCTGCTCCTTCCCTTCCTGCCAACACTGCTGGAGACGGTGCAGGAGACCTGGAAAACTCCGGCCTCTACGAAACCAACAGCTAAGAGGCTGGAGTCAATGTACAAAATCCAGGAAGAAGGAGCTAAATTCCTGTTTTCCCATCCGACCCCGAACTCGCTCATAGTTAAGTCAGCGCAGTCTCGTGGGGGAAGACAGCATACGACGCCGGCAGACAAAGAGGGTAAGACATTAGATTCTTACGGCCGTAGGATCTATTCCTCGTCTTCCCTCGGGCTGAAGGTATCTAACTATGAGGCGCTGCTAGCTAGATACCAGATGTTCATCACGGAGAAGCTGGGAGACCTCTGTGATTATCTGCCGGACGACAAAAGAGACCTGGCGGCGCAATACATCAAGGAGGCAACCAGTATCGGTGCCCTTCAGATGAACACGGCCCGCCACCAGGTCGATAGCCACGCTAGGTCGATGATAGGATCCGTGGCTCTGAGGAGACACGCCTGGCTTCGCTCTACCAATCTGACTCCCGATGATAGAGCGAAGATACAAGACCTGCCATTTGACGGAGAAGGGTTGTTCAACGCCACCACGGATGACTCCCTCGACTCCGCTCAAAAGGCTCTAGCGACGGCCAAGAAGATGGGACTTGTCCGCCAGCCCCCATCTCAACAATTCAGGCCAAGACGATGGTCCCGATTCCCATACCCCTCCTCACAATATCAACCAGCTGGACAATATCGGGGTGGGAATCGTCGGCCTCAAGCCCCACAGCCGCAGGCTCCACAACGCTCGTACCCTCAACAGCGCTCGAGGGGCTCGCGGAGGGGGGGCGATTTCACTCGACGGCGCCTTTGACTCCGTCCCCGGCCCGACCGACTTGTCTCCTCCAGTCCAGCCTGCTCTCGATACCAGCAGACCGATTGCCTCGTCTCCACCACCTCAGGCACCTCTCTTCGGCTCCCGGCTCCACCAACACCTCCGGTCCTGGAGGACCATCACGACGGATCGATGGGTGTTGAGCATAGTAGAACACGGCTACAGGATCGAGTTCGGAGTCCTCCCTCCTTTTCTCGGGATCAAGACCACCCGTCCAACTCGAGTGCTCTTAGAAGAGATGTCAAACCTCCTGCAAAAAGGAGCAATACGTCCGGTTCCCGCAGAAAACTTGGAGGACGGCCTGTACTCCAGGTACTTCATCGTGAAGAAAAAAGGAGGAGGACTCAGACCGATCCTGGACCTTCGCACAGTAAATCTCTTTATCCCACCAAAGAGATTTCGTATGGTCACACTCCAATCGCTTCTTCCACTACTCCGAAGGAACGATTGGTTTGCATCCATCGACCTCAAGGATGCGTACTTCCACATCGCCATCCACGAGGACACCCAAAAATACCTTCGGTTCCGAGTAGGAGACGACACCTTCCAGTTCGTGGTTCTTCCATTCGGACTTTCCACCGCGCCGAGGGTATTTACGAAGTGCATGGCTGTGGTTTGTGCAAGTCTTCGGGCAAGAGGCATCACCGTCTTCCCGTACCTGGACGACTGGTTACTAGTGGCTCAATCAAAACGGGAGCTCCAACACGCTCTGGAAGAGACACTGTACCTCCTAGAGGACCTGGGACTCTGCCTGAATGTGGAGAAATTGGTCCTTCAACCAGTAAAGGAGATACAGTACATCGGCGCGAAACTAAACGCCTTCGAAGGTCGGGCTTATCTACCAAACGACAGAGTGCGTCAAGTAAGGACACTCGCAAAAAAGATCTCAAAGCAGCCAATATGCTCCGCTCATACGATTCAACGCCTACTAGGACATATGGCCTCAACAATTGCGGTCGTACGATATGCGAGGCTTCGCATGCGACCCCTTCAAACATGGTTCATCAAGCAGTTCAAACCAGAGAAAGACAAATCATCCGTCCGCCTATATCTTCCTCGAGCCGTAAGAGAGTCCTTGAGGTGGTGGCAACAGGAGTCGAACCTGAACGCGGGCATACCGTTCCATTCTCCGGTACCGAACCGCATATTAACAACGGATGCATCGTTGCTGGGATGGGGGGCCCACTCAGGCGATCACGTCGTACAAGGCACATGGACGTCCACACAAGCTTCCAAACACATCAACTGGCTGGAAATGATGGCCGTTTGGAAAGCGTTACAAGCCTTAGAGCAATATCTCTCGAACTGCCACATTCAAGTCGTGACCGACAACACTACGGTGGTCGCGTACATAAACAAACAGGGCGGCACGAGATCGACGCGCCTCACAAGACTGACCATGCAGCTCTACGAATGGGCTCTACTTCGAGGAATGTCCTTTGTGGCGATCCACATCGCAGGAAAATCCAATGTACTTGCAGACACTTTGAGTCGCGTGTCGATGCAATCGCACGAATGGACGCTGGACAGGAAAGTGACCAACTCACTGTTCCAACGCTGGGGTCATCCGAGGATAGACCTATTCGCCACCAGCGAAAACACAAGGTGCCCCATGTTCTGCAGCAGGGCAGCCTCGGACCCGAATTCGATCACCGATGCTTTCCTGATGACCTGGAGCGGCGACTTCTACTACCTATTCCCCCCAATCCCACTTCTTACACGTGTGATCGCCAAGATAGCTCGGGATGGAACCAACTGCATCCTAGTATGCCCGCGGTGGCCGCGTCAACCTTGGTTTGCACATCTGCTCAACCTCTCACAGGGAGATTATCTCCCATTACCACTACAGGACAATCTACTAACACAACACAAAGGCAAAGTGTTTCACCCCAACCTACGTTCTCTAAACTTAATGGCCTGGAGAATCAGATAGCAGCGGATACAGACCTATCGGACGCGGTGAAGGAGATCCTCTTAGCAGCAAGGAAGCCTTCCACAAGGCTCTCCTACGCCAGGAAATGGACTGCTTTTCTTAATTTCGTCTCACCTTTAGGCAAAGACCCAATGACTTGCTCGATCTCGACCGTTCTCGACTTCCTCCACTCGCTAATGACCCGTGGCCTGAAATTCTCATCAATCAAAGTCTATCTAGCAGCTCTAACAGCGCACAGAACTACCTCAACGGGGACGTCCTTATTTGTACATCCATTAATCAAGCAATTTTTGAAGGGGCTTAAAAATCTTCGACCTCCAGTCCGCAACATAGTCCCAGGTTGGGATTTACCCTTGGTCCTGAATGCTCTGACAAAGCCACCGTTCGAGCCCATGGCTAAAGCAGACCTGCGACTGGTATCGTTCAAAACACTATTCTTAATAGCGATTACTTCGGCAAGAAGAGTGAGTGAACTGCACGCTCTCCGAGTGGACCCACCTTACACAACCTTCCACAAGGATAAAGTCGTCCTAAGACATGACATAACTTTCTTACCGAAGATGGTGTCAGAATTTCACCTAGGACAGGACATTATTCTACCAACGTTCTTTCCGTCCCCATCGTCAACGATCGAGAGGTCGATGCACAGCCTCGACGTCCGACGGGCCCTACTATTCTACAAAGCCCGTACGGAATCGATAAGGAAGACCAATCAACTTTTTGTGTGCTACGGCCCCCCTAAATCGGGCCTCTCTGTATCCAAGCAAAGGCTATCCTCTTGGATAGTGGACACTATCGAACTTGCCTACCAATTAGCTGGACGTTCTCTACCAGGGTCCGTAATAGCCCACTCAACCAGGGCTCTATCGACCTCGACAGCCTTCGGAAAAGGCATTCCTTTACTGGACTTATGTAGGGCGGCGACCTGGTCTACCCCCTCTACTTTCATCCAGCATTACCGCCTCGATGTTCGAGCCAGACAGCAGAACGCATTCAGCAGGGCGGTCCTGTCTTCGGTCACCATCTGACTACCGACACCGACCCACCTCCGGTAAGTCAGCTTGCTAATCTACCCATATGTGTGTGATGCACAGAGACCACGAAGAAGAAGGACAGGTTGCTTACCTGTAACTGTAGTTCTTCGAGTGGTCATCTGTGCATTCACACAACCCGCCCTCCTTCCCCGCTCGGTGTCTTCATCGAGTTCGATGGATACCAAAAGGGAATGGGTTGGGAGACCGTTTTTAACTATCCTACTCGATATCGAAGTGTATGCCGAGTTCGTATTTCTTTTTATGGTACCAAATGTTTGCAATATTATCCTCGGTCCCGACGGTCGCAATAGGCGGTCTCGGGGAACTGAGGAGATGGGCGGGAGCCGCGCTAAGGGACACGCGCGGGGGGAGGGGCTCCCGCCCAATTCACCTCAGCTTTGGAAGTTTCCCGAACGATCTCAGCGCAGGCGCAGAGAACCCATATGTGTGTGAATGCACAGATGACCATTCGAAGAACTACAGTTACAGGTAAGCAACCTGTCCATCCAGTTGGAGGACATAGGCCCAATGTACAGAGCAAGCGACGGAAACCATTAATAAGCACACCACTTGATGCCATAACAAAGAAATTTTATTGACATTCCTTTACAGTGATATGATTGAATAGAAAGCGCAGCCTGAGTATCATGTGACATTTTCCTGTCAATATAAGCAAAATCAGCCCAATAATGAGGACTTTTCCTGCCATTGACTTGTATGAAGTCTTTAATGAAACCATAATAGACACTTGGTTTTAGGTAAATTGGAAGCTGCAGGGAATTCAGCTAACATTTCAATACTGATTCTACCTAGTATCTACTATCTACGCAGGGTTCTCCAACCTTGGGTCCCCAGATGTTGCTGGCCTACAGCTCCCAGCATACCCAGCCAGCATGGCTCATGGCAAAGGATTCTGGGAGCTGTAGTCCAGCAGTAGCTGGGGACCCAAGGTTGGAGAGCCCTGATCTACAGGCATCGGCTGACTAGATCAAAGGAACTATGACGTACTAGGGAGAAAGTAACAATACAACCTTTCTGGACCTTGGAAAAGCTATCCCAGATTTGTGACATATTGCAGTCAATTTTTAAAACACTGAGGTACAGGAAGATGAATAATTGTAAAAAGCACCGTCTTTAAAGTAGGAAGGTATGTTGGTATGTGTTTGACTGAATAAGTTGGATCTTTGCTGGGAATTCCTTCCTGAGATATTCCATCACTGTTGAAGTTAATGGCAGTACTCTCATTGACTTCAATAGACATGGGATTTAATTCAGGGCAGAAATATTTCACTCAAGAAAAAATATAGAATTCTAAAGCCATATTTGTCATCCATAAACTCCATTCACTGAAATGGGATTACCTTCTAAAATTACCAAACACATGTGAATGTGGGAAGAAATCTTATTGATTTCAGTAGAATTTATTGCCAAATGTGTGTGCTTATGTCCATAGTTTTAGACTATGATCTAAAATTAATAAGTGGCATGTACAAACTAATATGTTTAGGATTAAGCAACTAGTCTCACACTGGAGCAATGGCAAACTTTTGTTGTGATGAGACCTGCAGAAAAGAAACCAATCAACCTGGTTGTGAACTCCAAATTTGGTCCCCATTAGTAAACATTCATCGGCACTTGAATGAAGTGGGAATGGTGAGGTTTTTCAAATGAAATATTGCAAAATCCATGACTGTGTCATACAAAACTGGGTGAAATCCACTTTTGTGGATCTGCCACACCAACGCAAAACTTCAAATGTGCCAAACAGAATAAAAAAGTATATAGATTATATGAAATTATAGCCCAAATGAATGCAAGCAATAATGTGGGGCAATGAACGTAGTGTTTACAACAGATGGAAACAGATCTTTTCAACTCTACTAAGGTCATCAGGGTTTGAGTTTGTGAAGAGAGCAGAACCTGCTTATATAAGGTGGTTGTTTTAATTTCCCCTCGCATCTGCTTTCAGACTTAGAAATGCTTCAAGCAAATAGTCTATTGAATGACCTCCTAACAAGGTGTATGATTTCCCTTGTGTTTGACGCCATTTGCATGCACTCTCAGTAGAGTGGAAGGCACTTCCCCTCACTGCCCACCCAGAAGGTAGGGCAACAATTAAGTAGGAAAGACCAATGAGATTGGCCCCATCACCCATGTGGTTGCTGCATTCATGCACATTCCCAAGCAGCATGGGACAGCATCACAGGGGAGCAGCTTCCATGTTGCTATGTGTGTGAACGGGGCCCCTTAATATCTGCATTTCTCAATGCAATTTCTCCAGACTGTGACAAAAAGAGGTTTCCTTGGTATATAAATACAGAATCATAGAGTTGAAAGGGGCTATTTAGGCCATCAAGTCCAACCCCCTGCTTAGTGCAGGAATCCAGTTTGAAGCATCCCTGACAGATGGATGCCCAGTCTCCGCTTGAATACCTCCAGCGACAGAGAGCCCACCACCTGCAAAAATCAGTGTCTCAAAGATTACCTCTTCTCAAATTTCTAAATTGTAATTATTTTCCTCCCCAAGCTTCATTCCAAGGCTTTCCCCTCTACCTTTTATTCTCTTGCCTATCAGAGCCTACTCAATACAATACTAACGTAACATAAAGTTCCAATAGGATAGCTAAAAAAGAAATAGATGATAATAAACTGGACAAATAATTAATTTATAATACTGTGATGAGTCTACAGTAGTCAGTGCTGCAGAAAGAATGAAAAATGGGTTTGTTAAGTTTTGTTTAGATGTCATCAGAAAGAAATGGTATGAGAAAACAGCTTCCAGTCTGGGATATTTAGAACATTGTTTTTGCCTGAGATCTAGAGAATAAGAATTGTAATGTGTTGTCTTAGAAAGGAACAGACAAGATTCTGAGGGCCAAATCTGAAGCTACCCCAACCCTATTACAGTTCCCAGAATATGCTTGGTGTCAGAACACAACTGTATAATGGAATTTAGGAGCATGTCTCTCTTGCCTCAGATGCTTTCACTGCATATACAAATCTTTCACCACACTACAAAAAATAGCTTAATTTTTAATAAAATATAGCTTTTAAAGAATTTAAAAAATCCTAACTATACAGCATTATAAAGAATGGATTTTATTAGTAAGGTAGCTCTTGTATGCTGTTACATCTGGCCTACCTGGAACTAACCAGTTAGGTAGTTGTGCCTTGATTAGTTTGCTTACATTCCATTTTTTTTAAGATGACACCCATTTTAATACCATGCATATGACTTTGTAGTGACATTGGCTGCAATCTTACACACATGAACTCATGCCAAGATGCAATGATCTCCATAAGATTTTGTGCACAGAGGATTGCAAATAATGTATACTGGACAATTGATTTTAGGCCAATCTTTTGGAGGTTCCACCAGGAGATAAATTATTTGATCCATTAAACACTAATGCTGTACTTCCTCCATTTGTTTCAATGAGGTTTTCAAAGAAGTTCCACTGAAACAAACAAGAGGCCGCATACCAGTTGTGTTTGAGTCTGCTTAAACAGTCATCAATCTGCAGCAATTATAATGTATGCCGTATGGTGTGTACTTTAAAAAATGTCTATTAAATACAGTTGATATGGACATGAAAAAAAGAAAGTAATGCTGCTTTTTCAATTGATGCCAAATTAGCTGTTTAATTGAAATTGGCATCTCAGTCTAAAATGCTTATTTAATGTAATTTTAAGCTAAATTGGCACTGTGGGGAGAAATTTTATTTTCATTCAACCTGCTTGCCTGAAATGTTTCTTTTTTAAAAATTATATTGCATTTGCCTTGTTGTTCTGATGGAATGATAGATATACAGTATGATAGTGATGGCTGGGCAAACCTTTAAGAGGCACTATGTTCTTTTGGATTTGAAAGTCCATCAGGCAAAAACAGATTAGTTAAGGCTGGTTTTTATATCAGTTAGGATAGAAGGCATTTGCCTAGATCACCTATTCTCTAGCTCAGACCCAAACTAGTAATGCATATCTGCCTTTCATATGCCTACTTGATGTTCTCAAATCCCATGGAGCCTTGCAAATGACTTATTTTGTCCATTTTTCCTCTTCAAAGATCGTATAGGCTCCCCAAAAGAAACTAAAGTAAAAAGACAGTCATAGCCTAATTAGGGCATGATCCAGCCACAGGTCAGGACTTTTATGTCTCAACTATTCAAAACGGAGAGAGTGAAAAAGTGCTTAAATATCTCCAACTGAAATATGGAATCTATGCATTTTTAACTTTATCTGGATTGTGCCTTTACATTTTTAAAATCATGCCCCCTTTTTTGTTTTTTTGGCTTTGACGGTATTCCTCCCCCCCCCCCCCGGATTTGGGTCAGGGATCATCCTGAAAATGCTTCCTGCCTGTACATTTGTAGCAGCCTTCTTCAAGTGTATAGCTATATTTATTGGGGTTCCTTGGGGCTGTTCATCAGTTCCTTGACCAGAGGATCATACCTGGGGAGCAACGAGGGAGCAGAATTTGGGCACATGAGCCCTAATCTCCCTCATGCTCCTTACACCACACCCATGGCCCTCACCACACTTGGGAGAGAGCAGGCGGAAAAGAGGAGAGACAGAGACTGCTCAAGCACAAGCTCAAGCTTCTGATTCTACCCCAGGGACAAGGGAATAGGTCCCTTTTCAAATAGGACGTTTAATTAATCACTGTTTCTTATAGTCTCATTGTTACTGTGATGATAATTTGATCACATGCATTACCTGTATCATTTTGACTTTTCAAAGATATCTATGTAGAAATAAGAACTAATCCTGGTTAAGGCAAAATACACATGCAGCTTGGGCATATGTATGCTTACTTGGAAGTAAAACCCATTGAGTTTCACGAGCTTTGCTTCCAAGTAAGTGCATGTAGGATTATAGCCTTATTCTCAGATTAGGCTTGTAAAACAGGGCAGCAGGGGTGAAGAAAAGAAGAAGCATTATTATAAGGTTGATTCTATCCCCACCCCAGTTAGTTTCAGCAGTACCCATCGAAGTATGCATGTTCCAGTGTGTTTTGCTGTTCTGATTTTGGCAATGGAAAGTGAAGCCCACAACACCAAGCCATTCATTGTTTCACCTGCTTACAAAAGAGGCCAGACTCTTCAATTCATTAATAACTAATTTGCTAATGGGGCTGTAGGAACTAGTTCAAATGTTTATCTAAAAAGCTATACAGATAACACTTTCATTCATTCATACTATTTCAGCACCATCATTCTCTGCAGCTTCACACATAACTCAATTTTGGCTAAATCCTTTCATGTAGAACCTGTTCTGCATGAATGGGGTGTTTCAGATCAAAGAGGAATGAAACAAAACCACAACTCTGTCAATCGATATATCGTAAATAATTAATGGCTTCCAATACACGGTGCAGGATTGTCTATATTTCTTTTCTGTAAGGAAGTGTTTAAACATCAAAAAACAAAGAATTGGTAAGCAAGACCGGAAGATATTAAGAAAAAAAAGATTATTCTTCTTGTTATTTTTGCTATGTACAATAATTAGGTAAGGTGTTGTCTGTTATGCTACATAATAAGACATCCTTCCCAAATATGCACTTCTTGTGTGTTATTAAAATAAACATTATCTCCCATCCATGCCTCAATAGCTCTGAAGTGCAAGTTCTTTCCAGTACTGGCAATTAACAACTGTTAACTATCACTGACACACTCTGAATTGCATTACAGGTTTGTTTTGTTTTGAATGTCTTATCTGCACCATATGTCTGGCCCAGCTCCAGCTGATGTAGCTGATTTGGATTATAAGTTCGCATATTAAAAAAATCAGTTTTGCTCACAGGTGTCTCTCACCTGTGTGTGATATGTACAAGAAAGTCAAGGATGAATGAATGAGACTTTTGACCAGCTCCCATTAGTGGATACGGCTGTTAAGATGCAAGATGAACTGTGGGTATAATCCAGAAGAGATGGGCATATAAAAGCTTGGAATGCTTGATGGTTGTTTTTTTTTAATCAACGTAGATGGAAGTAAACATTTAACATTTGGTCAAGTGTAGTGTAACTTGCATTCATATTTTCATTGTTACGAATGGGAGGTATGTGGAGATACACAGAGACCTTGAGACTGTTGTAGTTGTTGTTGTTGTTTATATTGCATACAAGCTAGTTGTCCATTGGAAACCAAAGATGAAAGCATGAAGGTTAGTTCTTAAAGGAAGGCTGTTCTTCATGCACAGCTTTTGTCAATCCTGATTCCCCGCCCGCCCCCAGAAATAAAAACACAGAAAACCAAAATCATATGGCAGCAGGGAAGGGAGTGATGTCACTGACCAGGAAAACACTTGAAAAGCCTGAATTTTCTCATTCAAGTCCAAAGGTGCTCGTTTCTTCGACAGCTGTCAACAGCTTTTCATACAGCATAGAATATGAAGGGTAGGGTGGAAGATCCAAACGATTGAAACACGTATGTGCCCTGCAAAACAATTTTTTTTAAAGCATTAGCAATGTTATCAGATATACATATCCATTTGTATAAGCTGCACAGCTGAGCTTCCAAATAGAGCAAAGCTGAAACTACATGTCTGGAGCTGTGTTTGCCATTACTTATGTAAAGTAGCAGTGGGACAAGGAGAGGGTTTGTAGGGGAGGAGTAGGAATGGGCACTTAACTTTCCCCCTGACCACTGTTTTCCCTTTTCAGTCTTTCCCCTTAGACCAGTGTTTTCCAACCTTGGGGCATGCTGGGAGTTGTAGGCCAAAAACATCTGGGGACTCAAGGTTGGAGAACACTGCCTTAGACACTTTCCCCCACTTGATCAGCAAATACATCTCCAGTGATGTAGTGGTAAATGTTGAAGTACAGGCACTCATCGTGACACTCCCCATAGCCATGCCCCCAAGGAGAGTCCAAATGCAGGCAGTTATGTTGATCCATATCAACAATCCAGTTCTAGCAATTTTCATCTCTACCAGGAGTGGGTCTTTTATAAACCTAACAGGTCTTAATTGCCCATTCAAGAGCAAGTCACCTCAAAAAACTTTGCACCACAACAGGAATAGCTCACAATGATATATTCTGATATATTCCGCAGGCTACTATGAGGATTGCAGATAAACTCAAAGGAAACTGGGAATTCTGATAGGGGATGGGCAGATGGCATCAGCATCCCTGCTAATGAAAAAGTGCTGGTGTTGCATCCCTGTGAACACCACTGCACATCTCAACATCCTGGCTGACAGAGAGATAGCCAGGGAAAGGAATGTAGAAGAAAAGTGTCAGGCGGAGCAAAGGTTAAGCACACACCCCCTTACCACCTGCAAGTGCTGCCCTCACTGCCACTTTGTCAGAAAGTTGGAAATCCTGTATTTGCCACTGAAGTGTAGCTCTGGACTAAATGCTTCCTAACTCAGGTATCCTAAAGATATTGCTACACGCTCCCCACTTCCCAAAGTGGCGAGAAGTTCCAGGCTCACTGCTACCAGATTTAGTTTCCTTTGGATAAGAGAGCATTGGGTAGTGTATTTATATTATTTAATTTATTTACAAATATACAAGTAGAGCACAAGTGGAGGCAAACAGGCACTCTTACCAGGCAGCAGAACCACTAATCTGCATCCAATCCTCACAGAGAGATCCTGCACTCCAGGGAGCTCCATCTTTAGAGGCCCATAGCTCCCTCTGTTCATTTCTGTCTTCAGATTGAAAAACTGCCAACTCCCTCTTTCTCTCCCCTTCTGCTATCCAACAGAGTCATTGTCCCAAGAATTCTCAGTGCGGGGTTGGTACTTCCCCACCACTAGTACTTGCAGGGAGTGCAGCCTATTGACCTCCCTCCCTCCCCCCAGCAGCTGCTTGTCACAGGCACCAGCACCAACTAAGGCAGCCAGGTAAGTGGGTTTTAAGGAGAAGATGGCAGGAGGTTTTGGGGATGGCAGAATGGAGAAGATAAGCCAGGAATTCTCCTGCTTGGATTTTAATCTGAGCCGAATAAGAATCTGGGGACTGGTAATACTCACATCTTTTCTGAGGCAAGTATTACAAGCTCCCAAAGTTCTTATCTGGGCCTGAGCTCAGCGAGCTTCATTAGCATCTCTAGGCAAAACCGTGGTGTTATATCCATCCACAATAATCAGACAACAAACTCACAACAGTATGCTTCTAACTCAGGAACAAGAAAGCAAAAATGGATTCTGTAGCTAAACCACAAATGTGGGAAAGTCCCAAAGATCTAATTTTGGAGAGGAAGCTTCTTACAGCACTCATTTAGCAGATGAATGTAAGATAGCAAACATTAATATTTTCAGACTAGCTGAATGTAGGTCATAAATCTTATCTTGGAGAACAATAAAGTTAGGCAAACAGAAAGTGGCCAATTATCTTTTCAGTACTTGATAGGCCAAAAGCCTGAGGCATCTCTTAAAACGCTAAAACTTTTCGTTCCTTTCTTCTACCAAGCAAGTTAATTGCAGTAGTTTTCTCCAGGAATTCCATGCAATTTGTAGTTAAGTACATTTTGTGAAAATATGTGCACTTCTCCAAAAACTTTTGGGGGAAATTGTTGGTACTTGTAGAGTGTCCTGAAAGGAACTCAGCTTGGGCTGTGGCAGATTCAAAGGCTTTACTTTTGAAAACTTTGAACCAGTCTTGCCAGTGGATTTGGACTGATTCCAGATATACCAGAGCACTCTCCCTCCCAAAGGAAGCCACAGACAAATAGCAGATTGTACCTGAGCATTAACCATGACCTGAACTGGAGTTTCCAGAAAGGCAACCAGTGTCGACTTCAAGATTTTAAGAGCTCTTGGGCAGGACACCCTCAACAGTCCCTCTTAACATCGAAGAAACTGAGAATTCTCTCACAGTGGCTCCAACCTTCTTGGGTGCTTTGTGGGAATGGAGAGAGCATGGCAGTGTGTTTGAGGCAGCTAGCCCTTTGGTAGTTGTGGAGCCCTGGCAAATGCTCAACCGTACCACCCTCTGAGGCTGGCCCAGAGATGAATATGAGGCAAATCTCTTCTCCAAACATGTCAACTAATTATAGTAAATGCTACTTCAAGTTGAGGTAATGCTGGTATGTAGTCTAGCTTGGTCATTTCCCTTAATTATAGGACGAAAACATATGTTGTGAAGTACAATGATTGTAGTTGCATGAGTGGCATGACAGGGTCAAAAGCTGCACTATGGGTTTGCCACATGTTGTACAGGCACTTGGTATGCTGGGCAAATCATTCCTTTCAGGGCCAGCCCTACCATTAGACAGAGTGAGGCAGCCTGTCAACGGTGGCACGGTCTGAGGTACCATTATAGGGCAGCAAATTGTAAATTATTTGGTTTATTATAATACTAGTGAACGGACCTGGTTTCACACTGGTGGTAATAGCCCTTACATTGATACAGCAAAGACTGCAAGCAAACTTCCATGGCTGTCAGAGTTTGGCACCTGCCTGTTGGCATCCCTAGGCGTGGTCCCTCCCATAATGTACTCCAGTAGCCCCCTGAAGAAGAGGTCTTCCCACTCCATGCCCTGGAGGGGGGGCTGCTCCACAGCAGGAGGATGGAGCAAGCATATAACTCTGGCCCTCAGCCTGCTAAATAGCCCTTACTTTGTTATAGCAAAGCCTTCTAGCAAACCTACACAGATATCAGAGAGCTGAATACATTGTGCCCGTCTTATCTGAGTGAAGCCACGCCCACTGGCACCCCTAGGGACAGCCCCGACCAGGTGCACCCCTGTAACCCCTTAAGGGAGAGGTCTGTCCACTCCATTCCTCTAGTGGAGTTCCCCACAGCAGGGGGGAGAGAGCAGGCATATAACCCTGTCCCTCAGCCTACTAATCTCCCTTGGCTTCAGACTGTATGGATTGCAAAACTATGTGCTACTAGGGATGTTTGTCCCTAATGGCTGGAGATGTTGTTGCAGGCTTCAATCACATGGATACATCAACATTAATTAATGTGTTTTAAACAAAACAACCCCGAAGTGCACAACTCTAGGGACCCCTTAGTATGCATGCCAAGTTTCAAGTGTCTAAATTTCACAGTATTGGCATTATGGTGGTGACAGACACACATCCTGTTGTTGTTGTTATAGATTTTTTTTTACCAGCATGGGAGAACCAACTGAATTTTCTACCACAGGCACCAAAATATCTTAGGCCCTCTCTCTTCTCCTAGCTATTCTGCATCTTTCCAAAGAAGTACATCAGGGTATAATGAAGCTGAATGAATGTTGCTGGCATGCTGCAAGTTGCTGTAGCCCATTTTCTTCTTAAACTTACCCTAATTGTCACATAACAATGCTAAAAGAAAGGGTGGAAGACCAAGGAGGGAAGAAAAGTGGAGGCTAACTTTAAAAATAATAATACCTGGTACTTTTAAATATTTGCCGGAAAGTACTCAACCCATAAGGAACTCGTAAGGAAAGGAAAAGACTCAACTGAGGAGTTGGCCAGGATTCCCCAAGTTTATTTATTTATCTATCACATACGTATCCACCTGCTTTCCAAAGAGCTGAGGGTGCATTCTTGGGCCTCTCTCCTTTTATCCATGCAGCAACCTTTTGAGATAGGTTAGGCTGAGAAACAGTGACCTTAAATTCCTTGGAGGAAGTATGGGAGACACATGTGATACCAATCTAGCTAGATGCAGATAAAATCATTTCCAATCATTTTAAATTGGACATGCCTGTTTACAAAGTGGAGTCTGTGCCTGCAATACAAATGGTCCTTTATCACTTTCAATCTATATCTTCCCATATCTGTTATGTGGGAAGGGCGTTTAAAGAGTCCCTTTTAAAGCAACCATCAGCATGACATCTAAGGCACACTGTCAGGTGTTCTTGGTGGTCACTGTTTCTGTTAGAGATTTGTGAGAGGCCCAACATCTGCAGAAGTTACAAAACTTAAAGTTTAAACTTGGCCTTTTTAACCACAATTAAGATTGAGGGCACAATCCTATGGGATTGCTGTCCTTTAGATGGAAGTATCTGAGCTTGGGGGCTTCCGAAAATCCTATGCTCTGGCGGGCTGTTGCTAGCACGATGGGGGGACAGAGGTGATTTCGCCTCTGGATCCTCCTCCTCCTCAACCCCCCTCCCCCGTAAAAACAAAAAAATATCCTATGGTCCCTGGGGCACTCTCGTGGCAGGGACCACAGGATTGCTCTCTTTAGGGCCATTTACAGTGACTGCATTATAACAGAAAATTAAAAAGTGATTTAAAATTATTTTTATATTGTGCACATCATATAAACCTATCTGCTATCTGCCCCTTTGCTAAGTTATAAATGGAAATTAAGTTATGTCAAGAAAAGAATTAATCTCAGCAACAGTATTTTATTTAAAATACAAGCATACCTTGGAAGGGATGTTATTTTGCCCCATTTCTCTATACAGAAGCGCCGTAGCCCATTGCTTCCTCGAAGGGCTGCAAAGCCCTCATATGGCACACTAGATGTTCCAGTGACAAACTGCAGCAACCGTAGTCTTTGCTCATTGTTGAACCTCTCTACTGCTGCCCAGAACCATCGTATTACGATATGTCCATCATGGTAACCTAAAACAGAAAGTGTGTAATTGAGAAATGCATTAGAAATGTACAAAGAGAAGCCCCAATTGCTTATGGCAATGAAATAAAATAACATGATTTGCTGCCTTATCTTGCTCTCTTTTTTGTTCTAGCTCTAGCTAAGCAGTTTTCAAACTTTGTACTGTCAGGGGACACTTTCCACATCACCTGGCATGCCAGGAAGTCCTATGTGCCTGCCATGGAACCTGTGCACTTTACAGGGGATTCTGAGATGGGTCTTAGGGTGCACACTTATTTCATGTGGGGTGCTTTGCAGGCCTGCTGGGGCTCACTGTCACTCTGCATGAATTGGAAGTGCACCCTAGAACATGCTCAACTTCTTCCGTGCTGCACATTTCAAGGGAAAATCATTAATAGTGGGCAAGTGGTCTTCCAGCGAAGCTTGCCCACTGATAAGCTTCCCAAGAACCATGCGTTCCCTGGAAACACAGTTTGAAACACACACACACACACACACACACGCTGGTGTGACAAACTGCATCAGTATAGCCAGCTCTCAATTCTCTACTAGGGATGTTGAACCTCCCAAAAGGACTTGCTTCCAAGCTTGTAAGGAGTACTAGAAACTTATTTTTTATACTGAAATTTGAAATGACCAGAGTTTTAATCCCAGTCCCAGGACAATAAATGTGCAAGCTTATACATTCTTCATCTTTGGTTATTCTGCTTCCTAGGACTAGTTCAAACTGTGCCACAGCCCTGTCAATTTTTCTCTGTATGATCATATCACTCCTGCTGCATGCCCATCTTCAGGCTTGGACACATCCTCAATGGCATATGGTGAGAACAAGCAACAGATGCATACACTGGTACATGGAACTGCAACAAGTCATGTGATAGCCGCAAGTCCACAAAGGACTGTCTGTGGCTAGAGTCCTATAGAGCCAGTGTGGCATAGTGGTTAGAGTGTTGGACTGGGACTCGGGAGATCCGGGTTCTAGTCCCCGCTCGGCCATGAAACTCACTGGGTGACTTTGGGCCAGTCACTGACTCTCAGCCTAACCTACTTCACAGGGTTCTTGTGAGGATAAAATGGAGAGGAGGAGGATTATGTAAGTCGCCTTGGGTTCCTTGCAGGAAAAAAGGCAATAATAAATAGATAAATAGATAGATAGATAGATACGTAGATAGATGATAGATAGATAGTATCCTGGTATATGTACTTCACTGTACTTTTAAGAAATTGTAGAGGTGTGTGTAAGCCTGAGGACAAGTGCAAAGCAAGCCTAGGAGGATCATGGGGCGGGGGGGGGGGGATCAACAGTGCTATTAGACGTGGGCCAACCCATAATCCAGCCTTTTCCAACCTCATGCCATCCAGATGTGTTGAATTTCAGTCCCTTTGGCCATGCTGGCTTCAGATGATGGGAGTTGTAGTCCAACACATCTGAAGTGCACCAGGCTGGGGAAGGCTGCCATAGTCTATAGGGCAAATTATTTTATATGCAGCCTCTCTTTAAGAGATCAGTGAGGATTTCCAGCAGGAAGATGAGAGCAAGGACATCATGAAATGGAAGATGGTAAGGAAAAACAACTGCATAGTTTACCACCCCGATATTCTGTGTTGTTGCGCCAGTCATTAAGGTCTATTTCAGCAGTGCCGGCTATAACCAATTCTAGCTCTCTAGCATCGAAAACCGAGACAAGCCTCGAGTCTACAACCTGAAAGAAAAACGTGCATCTTTACAAATTTTTTGCAGCTGGCAATAAAGCACCCAAAATAGACTTGTCAAACGGGGGGGAAACACCTTCAGATTTCACTGTCCTACACAGGCTGGGCATGTTGGCAGCAATCTGCCAACTGCATTCTGAGCGTCAGGGATCTGAAGCAAGTTCTTCCCATGTAAGGATTTGCAACTTTTGTATCACACAGGTTTATTCATCAGGTTGCGGGTTAACTCAGTTTGCTTGTATACATTTTTACCCAGGGAAGTTGTTCCGATAACATTATCAACTTACCAACTGGGTGTATCTTATTCCCTGGCATTAAAAACAAATCAACAAATGCTTATACTGATTAGCTACAGCTAAACCAAATTTAAGATATTTTTTCAGCATAAACAATGCTGACCAGTGAAAATGTTAGATGTAAATGGAAGAAAAGGAAAGAAAAAGTCATAAACTGAACCAATAAGGGGATGTGTAAGAAGATGTGCATTGGGATGTACATCCACATTCCAGTCTCCATCTGGGCACCACTGAGTGGTCAGCATCTTTTGACGTAGAAGCGAATATGTATCTCCATCTGGGGCTACTAGTTCTTGTGTGCTATTAGTTGTGGTAACCTGAGCTAGATCAGGGCTAGTTTGTTGAGCAGAACATTTCCTGCTACTCTACTTTTGCAGAGCAGTATTAATGATCAACCCTAACCAATAAAGAATTCCACAGTATCTGAAGTTTAACTTGTTCCCTCTCCCCAAACCCCCCAATAGAAAGCATAGTACACTGGATATAAACACTTTGAGTATTATATTCCTGGTAGTCAAAAACGTATTAATAATTCCGTAAATAAAGAATACAAAAATATAGACACACATTTGGAGTCTTTCACAATTCTTGTAGTGATGATGCATTTTTTATAAATCCTGCCACCATGCAGTTTACTTTTTTATGCTACAGCCCTGGTCTGCATAAATTGACACACAGTATTCATTTGGTTCAGTAATATTATGGTCAACAACAGTTTGGTCAATAGCTACAGTGCAGGATCAAATACTGGTTAGCTATTAGTATGCACATTAGATGTTCCCTAATAATAATAATAATAATAATAATAATAATAATAATAATATATTTATTACCCGCCTCTCCATCTAGATCGAGGCGGGGAACAACAGAAAATATAAAATACATAAACTAAAACACAATACATACTATTAAAACATCTTAAAACATCCTAAAAACATCTTAAAACATCTTAAAAACATCTTTAAAACATCTTTAAAACATCCTAAAATTCCGCTGGATAGGCCTGCCGGAAGAGTTCAGTCTTTACGACTTTTTAAAATTAAGATTCCAAGATATGTGTATGCGTGTGTGCGCACGCAAATGTGTCAGATGAATGTGTCAGTTTCCGTTTCTCTCGGTTTCTCATTTTTTCAATCAGTTCATCCCAAACTTTTGAGATTTTTTAAAAGTTCTCATACAATCCATACACATTTTTATAGCACATTTTTCCTAATACGGTATATGTTTTTTGTACACACATTTGCCTAATATACACATCTTTTCATGCCTTGGTCTCCTCTCGCCTAGACTACTATAATGCACTCTACGTGGGGTTACCCTTGAAGACGGTTCGGAAGCTGCAGCTGGTACAGAACTCGGCGGCTCGCCTGGTTAAAGGCAGCCGCCGGCGGGATCACATCACGCCAGTGCTCAAGGAGCTACACTGGCTACCAGTTGCTTGCCAAGCCGAATTCAAGGTGTTGGTTTTGACCTTTAAAACCCTATACGGCTCCGGTCCAGTCTATCTCAAGGAGCGACTCCAGCAACACCAAGTAGGCCGCTCAACAAGATCTGCCACAGACGGCCTTCTCCTTGTCCCTTCAGCCAGAGCAGCTAGACTGGCGGGGACTAGGAAGAGGGCCTTTTCTGTGGCAGTCCCCGTACTGTGGAACTCTCTCCCGAGTGACCTCCGCCATGCCCCCTCTCTGCTGAGCTTCCGCCGCTCATTAAAAACTTGGCTATTCTGGCGGGAATATGGAGTGGGCTAATGATTTTAATTTTTTTACTGTTTTAAATGTATTTTATCCTGTTTTTATCTTGTGTTTTTATCTTGTGTACATCGCCCAGGGTGGCCGGTTGCCGGCCAGATGGGCGATAAACAAATATTAATATTAATATTAATAATAATAATCTTTTGAAAGCAATTTTCTCAACATAATGCATTTTTGAACATTATTTTCACGAATACACGCATTTTTATGTGAACATTCCCCTAATATACATATTTTGGTACACATTTTTTGACTGAAGAATTCCATTACAAAATTAGAAGTGCAAATTTCAAAGGATAACTGAGTTTCAGGTCACGTATTAGTTCAAAAGTACGAAATTAGGTAAGTTCATATTAGTATGCAAGCCAAATGAATTTCTCCCCCATCTTCCCCATGAGTACATATAAGTATTTTATTTCTCTGACCAGAAACTGCAGTTTATTTATTTATTGTCATGTGGCTGCCATTGTGTCCATGACTCTGACAAGTTGACCCTGCTACTTACTTCGTAAAAGCCACGGACTAGGGCCTCTGTTTGCTGAACAACACCTCTTTCCACTCGCCACTTAACCATCCTTTCAATATACTCCTTCTTATTCTTTTCAGTCACCTGCGTATTTGCACCCCCAGATTTCAACTCCCTTTCTGTTACCTAGCAAACAAATGAATCATTAAAAAAATAAATACTGGATAACCGTGCAAAAGTAACCATAGCAACAAGTTTCAAAATTCAAATATGACCAAAGTACAAGAGTTTTCAATCTATGCATTGTTAATAGCTCGATGATGATGATGATGATGATGATGATGATTGGTATGCTGTTTTATATTAACTTTTGAATATTTGGGATGACATTGTTTTCAAAGAATGTTGTTCTGTAATGTGAATTTGTCAGCCTCCAAAATACTGCAATGGACAAAAGGGAAACTGAGAAGGTATGGGTTCAAATCCCTGTTCAGCTCACAGGGTGGGGTGACCTCCGGACTATTCAGCTTACCCTACTTGACAGGGTTGTTGTGAGGATAAAATGGGACAATCCCCATGTACAGCATCCTAAGCTCCTTGGAAGAAGGGTGGTATACAAATGGCTGGTTGCATAATGACAATTCTATTTAAAATATTCCAGTTTGATATTCACATACACATGTCATGAACAATTAATGCTTTTATACCACAAAAGGGAAAATATTACAATGTCAGCTTTTAAACTCGAAAGATGCATGTATTTATTTAAAATAATCTGTCACCTACATATTTGTGTCCATCTTTCTGAGTTTGTTTTTAAGTATCTGCTTGTCTTAAGCTTCTGATTTCATTCATTCATTCATTTATTTATTGATTTAATTATATTTATATCCCACCTTTGCTTGCTTGAAAGCCAGTGTGATGTACTGTGGACCTGGATGAAAGAGATGGATTTAAATCCCCACTGACCTGTGAAGTTCATTGGGTGATCTTGGGCCAATTTTCTCTCTCTCTTATGTTAACTACCTTACAGGGCTATTATGGAGATAAAAGTACAGTAACCCTCATGTAATTTATTTATTTATTATATTTATATCCCACCTTTTTTCCTGCAAGGAACCCAAGGCGGCTTACATAATCCTCCTCCTCCTCTCCATTTTATCCTCACAACAACCCTGAACTCATTGGAGAAAGGGCAGGATACACATTCTCTGTTTCCCCCTTATGGTTCGCTGGGCAGAAGGAATGTTTCTTAAAACTCTCTATGTCTATAGTGTAGACATGCCATACTATTTTACCTCACTTGCATATTTCTCTGTGCTGCAAAAGCAGCTATTGAATCTCATAATCTTCTTCTTCTTTAGCCTCCCTGCTGGTTTTCCTGTGGGCTTTTTCTTCAATTTAGCCAATTTCCCTTTTTCTTCCATTACCCTCAAGCTCTACTGATGTGTAACCAACAGGGCTGGTGCAAGGCCGTTTGGTGCCCTAGGCAAGATCAGATATTTAGCGCGCCCCCTTCCCACTTGAGCCCTCCCTCCCTCCAGCCCTATGCCCATTAAAAGTCAATTGGCAAAACCTAAAAAAATTATTATCATAAACATTGACAAAAATACATAACATACATGTTGATGTAGTACCAATTTGCTACATTTCTCGAAATCTATCAAGATATCCTCAGTTATCCCGTTGGATAAAGCGAAGATCCATTATACAGATTTTCGCTTTCATATGAAGGTACCAAAGGGGACTAGAAGGGGGGGGGGACTTCCCCAAACAGTAGGCATTATCAGTGGCTGCGGGAGTGAATTGTCCATGAAAGGAATCACTTTAATATAAGTATGTGTCTTTTGGTGGGATTTTGAAAATGGGGTGTGGGAGGAAGACTGGCTTGAAATGAGTGTGGAGAAAACACTTTTATACTGGAAGTCTTTAGAGCGCAGGTACGAAGGAAAGCCCAGCTCCGAGAGCCCCTGAGGAAACTGGAGCCTCGTCTAGGCAGGCGTGTGCGTGCACGCGCGCGCGTTGCCTCCTTTGCCCAGCCCCCAGCCTGTCTTTACAAAGCGTCTCCTCCTCCTCTGCTGAAACTCTGGAGCCTTTTGATTGGCTGAGGCGCTGACAGCAGGAGGAGCTCGAAGTAAGCGTGCAGCCCGCCCTCCTCTATAAGCCTCTTTGCAGCTTTCCCTCTCAACCCGAGTGACCTCCGCCATGCCCCCTCTCTGCTGAGTTTCCGTTGCTCATTAAAAACCTGGTTGTTCAGGTGGGAATATGGGGTGGGTTAAGATTTTAAATTTTTATATTGTTTTAAATGTATTTTATTGCTTTTATTCTGTGTACATCGCCCAGGGTGGTCAGTTGCCGGCCAGATGGGTGATAAATAAATATAAATAATAATAATAAATAATAACCTCTCTCCCTCTCTTGTTTTGCTGCGCCTCCCTGTAAAACTGAACAGTGAAAAGGAAAAAGAAAGAAAAAATTGCAGTGGGGATCTGCTAAAACCGGCACAGAGAGCTGTCATCATGTAAACTCCCCTCCACCCTCCCCTCTTATTTCTTCTCCTGCTCTGTCTCTTCCTGCTGCTGCTGCCGCCGCTCCTCAGTTCAAGTGATCACAAAAGAAATCTTTGGGAGAGTCAGTTTGTGTGTTCCTTGGAAGCGAAGGCAGAGAGAGAGAGAGAGAGAGAGAGACGCGCAGGGGGGAAGAGGAAGAGGAGAGCAGCTAGCGATGGGCAGTTCAAACGACCCAGAAAGACTTTAAAAAAAAGAGCTTTTCTTCCATAGATATATGTGAAGTGTTTTCGGGAGGGAGTTGGAGTTTCTGGCGCCCTCTTCAGCCCGGCGCCCTAGGCAGCTGCCTAGTTGGCCTAATGGTAGCACCGGCCCTGGTCACCAATCTGCCTTGCTTCTTCTCTTCTTTTCCAAGCTCGGCCTCTCTTACCTTCTTTTTCCTGTCATGTCCCGCCACCAGCTCATTTAGACCAGGTAATCATATTCTTCCTGTTTCTCTTGTTTCACCTGAATTTACTTGTTTCACCTCTATGTTTCCAAATCTCTGGTAGTTTATCACATACGTGAACTTGCTTACCTGTCCAAACACTTCCTCATTCACAGTGAAAGTGAGGTCCAGGATATCAGTGATGTTGTTGTCCTTCATCCACTGTAAACTTTGATGGAACTCCTCATCCAGGTACTCCAAGTCGCTAAGGTCACATGGCCTGATTGTACAACAGAACACAGGTAATGTTGCAACCCTCTAGTTTCTAGGATGATGGCTAGAAGCTGCCATAATTCCAAGTGGCCATAATGCCAAGTCCAGCATGTGTAAAAGTTTGCACAACTGCTAGAGAACAGGCCCACCAATGGCTACTAGCCATGATAGCTAAATGGAATCTCTTTGGTCAGGAGCAGTATACTCTGAATATCAGATGCTGGGGACAATCTGTTGCCTTGTTGGCATCTGGTTGGCCAGTCTTGGAAACTGCCTGTTGGACTAGATACACCTATTATGGTCAGATCCAGCAGGCCTCCTATGTTCTTCTGGCTATGGCAGATGAAGTATCACAAACACATACAGCATGTTCCCTATAATTTGTTGACAACAGGGAAAATGTGCTTGTGCACCTGGGTCCAATATGCTAGCTCATGGCTAGTGTTGTTTTCTGACAAAGCAAATGTTATTTGGTCTTTTTACTTACACTGAAACCTGTTGTATAGATTTCCTTATAAAGAACCAAATAGCCCTGTCGCTCCAGGCTACTGGAGTGCAACTGCTTATTTCGGCTGTGGGTGCTGCTAGGCACTGGCCTACTTTACACAATCATTTGCACAAATATAGCTGAAAACCATTCAAATGGAATGTGAGTAATGCTGAGTCACCTGTAGCAGAGCCACCATTTTTCTCCCCACTAGAAAGGGGAGTGCTTGCTTTTTAGTAGAAAATAAGTTTACATGCCCAGGTCAACACCTGGATTGCATAGTCCATGTTTCATATGAAGTACTGGAAGTGGGTGTCACATGCTACGTTATGCACAGCGTATACTCACAGGTATACGTGCACAGCATTGCAGCCTTAGTACACATAGTATTCACACAGTGTACATAAAAGTTTCTTTTTTAAAAAAAATCCTTTAAAAAATCCAATTGCAGCATGTTCTCCCCAGTGAAGTTTGCCTGGCGCCAATATTGTCATATTTTCAGTGCCAGGTATTCCTCTATTCTGAGGCACTTGACTGCATATGATGGTCTTCTTAATTTAATAGTTTTATCAGGATGTGGTATTTTGTTGTTAACGGTTTTTAGCTGTTTTAAATTGTTTAATTTTTTTGTATGTTTCCATCTGTGTTGTAAGACGCCTTGAGATTTTTTTTTCTGAGAAAGGCATCTCAGAAATTTAAATCATCATCCGCCCACCCCAAAGGGAGAAAATACAATCTTGGATCAATCCTGCATTGTAATGTACAAAATACTCACAGCCTTAACAATGCTTTGTAGAATGGCCTCGTGAAGAAAGCGTCAAGAAGATACTGATGAATGAGAGCAAGGCCAAGGATACGGCCACTGAACCGGAACCTGCCACAGAAAGAACATGCAATAAATCATGTGCAGTTTGGGAGATAAGAACGTGGAGCACATTCTCCTATATTTCTCAAGAGGGTTTCTTCTTTGCTTTTCCCTTTTGAGGACTGCTATATCCCAACTCTTTAAAACTCTAGCAGGGAATGGCCAAGAGATTTCCCCCGAGATATACAAGTCGTTTTGATGAATTTATCATAGGATTCATTACATGTGATCTGTCCTCATTTTCTAAAGCTATTTTCTCCAACTTCACAATTTGACTTAGCTGTGTCAAAAAGGCACTTAAAAAAAAGAAAGAAAAGAACAAGAAACCACAACATCAGCTAAATTAATCCATCTGGTAAACACAAAACTGCTTTGAGCCAGTTTCAAAATATCTGAAGGAATTTGCTTCTATACTGCACATTTGCTCCACACATATTAGGGTATGTACACATATTACCATATATCACTAGAATACTCAGTGCATGATGACCAGCAACCATGAACGTACTCCATAGAAAAGTTGTGCATTGAAGCTGATGTGCGGTGACATGAAAATTGTGTATCTGGATATTAGATTTGAGACAGCTCATTCATACATGCAAGTTCTCAAGTGGAGTGCCCCTCCACTGTATATACGCTTGGCTCCCTCCCTGACTGTTTTTAAATGGACTTTAAAAACCTGGATGTTCCAGGTTGCCCATTTTTATGTTCAGAACTGGAGTTTTAACTGTTGCTGTTATTTTAAATGTTTTACGCTGCTCTTTTACTTAATTGCATTTTACAGTTAATAGTTTTAAAATTTTACCTTGCAAACTGCCTTAAGGAGACCTTGCCTTGAAAGGTGGCATAACAATATTGCAAATAAATGAATAAATCATTTGATATTGCAACATCAAGTGATGAACATGCAGTTATGAATCACCTCAAAGATCTGAAATACAGAATGATCGCTTAGGCCAAGCTGGCTATTCTTTAAAAAAATATAGTTAATCCTTTTGACATGGCCTGATGAATTGTAATTAAAATATCATTCCTCCCTATAGGTTGACTTCACTCTCGCAGGGATAACTCTATCCATTTGGGCACAGAACAGCATGCTTTGGGTTCCTGTAATTCAGGGGCGCAGAACCTAAGGCCCAAGGGACAAATCCAGCCCTCTGGGGGTCCCAATCTGGCCCTCAGTATTTCCTAGAAGGCTGCCCCCGGCCCCATCATCTATCCCCCAAACAACAATCGTTTGGTGGTTTCCCAGCTTTTGTGCAGTTTTTACCCCATCTATAAGGTTGAAATGCCTTTCCTAAGGCTTAGTTCTGGGCAGTAAGAGCTTTAAGCTAGAATATGCTGGTATTTTGCCCCTGCCCCCTTTTGCCTTCAGCCCCCCCCACCACTGGAATGCCCCCCCCCCAAGAGCTTCAGGCTGAAAGAGGTTCTTCTGCAGCCCTGCTGTAATCCTCATGGAGTTAACTACTGGCTCAGCTTGTCTGAGCGTGGAAAGCTAAGCAGGGTCAGGCCTGGTTATTACTTGGATGGGAGACCCCTCCTCTAGTTTCCTGCATTGAGCAGGGTGTTGGACTCAACAGCCTTGTAGGCTCCTTCCAACTCTATAAATCTATGGAATCTATGAAACTAGAAGTTCTCTCAATTCCAGAGAAGGTGCTTATTTTCTTCCAATGACCATTAACGCATGAAGGGGTTATGTGACTCTTATAGGTGTTTGCATACCGGAGACAAAAGACAGTTGTTTGGGTACGTTGGAAAACCACTTCACTTCATTTGTGTTGTAGTGCAATGTGTTGTGGGTGAACAACATTACACCGGAACGGTAGGAGGGTAAGCAGGGTTTAAAATCTCCTCAATAAAAGCCAGATGCTGAAAGTAAGCATGTGAGTCAGGGTGGGTAAAATATCCCTCTTAGCTCTTAACATAGGTATTGTAGCAAGATCTTCATGAAACATGAGGTTTTCCCCACCATTCTGTGGATAAAGGGCAGAAATAGATAGGCAAGCTTCTGTGATGCAAGAGGAGAATTTTGATTCCATTTATTTTTATGGGGCTTACATAAAAGAACGTCCCAGTCAATTGGCTTATGATTATCTTGAAAACTGTCAAGTGGATAACCTTCTAATCCTCTCTATTTGATGGCTCCAGAGTAATTTTCCTTCTTTATTAATAATCCTTCTGTGGTAGAGGCTCTTACATATCAGAATCTCTTGCCTATTTTTTTATCATATTTCTAGACTCAAAATACAGTAATACCTTGGATTGCAAGTAACTTGGTCTGAGAGCGTTTTGCAAAGCAAGCAAATTAAAAATTTTTTTTTGACTTGATAAACGAGCAAGGTCTTGCAAGACAAGTGTAGGGATGTAACTGCTCGCCTCGAGCGGGCATAGCAGGCCGAAATCGGCTCTGCTCACGCCCACCAGAGACTCGCTTTGATATAAGAGTGTTTTGGATTACAAGCACGGTTCCGGAACAGATTATGCTTGCAATCCAAGGTATTACTGTAATAATAATAATTCTATATTTTCTGCTGCTCATAGCAAATATATATCTGCTTAAGGTAGATTAATATTAACTTAATTAGATTTTGCTTTTACCATAGGCATATTTGCAAGGATAGTTGAGAAGACGAGACAGAAATTAGTAAAAGGTGCATAACAGATAATGGATTTCTCTATAGCTGGATATAATGCAATGAATATGCTTTTAAGGATTCAGTCTATATTTGGTGGGCTGTTTTCTGTAATGAAACAACACAAGCCAGATAATAAATATTGTCTTATTGAGCTCAGATTGTTCCATCTAAATATCAAGTTATACTTGGAATCCATGGGGGGAAAGTCTGTAAAAAAACAAGAGTGTTTATGGGTAGGATTACTATGTCTTTTTTACTGACAGAGACTCTGGGGTTCAAGACATATACTACCTTTAGGTGCATGGGAACTGCTTTGATATGGCTACTTCCACACCACTGCCGGTAATATGTGAAAGATGGCAAACAGATCGGTGATGTGGATGCTTCCCATGTTAGTGCTATTGTTCTCCAGGATAGATTGCTACCATCTTTTTGGCAGGAATGGCAGTGGCCCCAAGCATATAATCAGGTGGCTACAAACATTATACAGTAGGTAGTGGTCTTCTGAGAGGAAAGAGTTAACGCTTCCCTGTCTAGTTGTGACCCCACCAAAAAATCTCACACGTAGCAATTAGGCTTTTTAAATATGTGTGCATGCCATGCGTGCGTGCATGTGCTGTGTGTGTGTGAGATAGAGATGGCCCCACCCACTCTTTGAGGGGGCCTGTCCACTGCTGACATGTGGACCCCTGGAAAGTTAACCACAAGGGAATGTGGCCCTTAGCCAAACAAGGTTCCCTACCGCTTTAAACACATACATGATAGGCAGTAATTTATGAAATTTGTGATTATTTATATTGGCTTTCTGTTAGTTTTTATGATGATTTTACTGTGTGTAAACCATCTTGAGAGAGCTGTATAGCCCTTAAAGCCAGTATATACCGGTAACTATTTTAATTAATAATTAACAGGCAAAGCACTCTACTTAGGGTGGCTAATTATGAATCTCTCAAAACAAGAGGGAATGCATCTCCAAAAAAAGAGGACAAAGAAGGGTGGTGATTTGCATAAAAATTGCATATGCTAATTTATATGTATAGATGCAAATTTACTGATCATTATTATAATTTAAAGAGAAAAACAGTACATCTCACCATAGTGGGAAAGACTGTGACCAGGTGACCGGTGTGCCGGCCTCTTCAGCCTGCTGTTCAGGTGCTCACTGATGATGGGCAGCAGTTCTGACGGTTCTTTATCTTTAAATTGGACATGGATAGGACAGCCCTTCAAACAGAGGATGGCTTCAAACACAGTCCTCTGGCAGCCCTTCAAATAGAAGACTGTCCTCTCTAAAAGAGGACACATGGCCACCATATTGCATGCCAGGGAGAACTTCACCTATTGGTATTCTCCCCCCCCCCCCGACATGCAGCTTAGCATTCTGCCAAAAAGATGGTAGCAACTCTGTTACTAGGTACTCGTCCAGCACAAAATAGGGGCCTCTGTCCTTGTACTAGCCTTTTTTCTTTGTCGTCTTTAGTTCTTGAAATGGAATGCTTTAAAATAATAAGAGTTTAAAAACATACGACTTTAAAAAAAAGGTCTAATGAAATGAAATTATCACAAAACCTAAGGGAGATATTTTTCTCAAGGAATTTAAATATGGTATAGTTTGGTAAGCTGTGGTTTTCAGGTAAAATAAAACTTACATACAAGAACAAACAGCTTTACATTAAACCCTACCTGGAAGGCAAATAACTCAGTTAAACCTGACTCTTGTTTATCTTCCTAAGTAAGTGGGATGCTGGGGTGGGGGATCCTTTGAGAAGGAGAGGAAAACCTCTCATGAAGGAGAAGGGTGTCAATGGCTACTAGTTCTGATGGCTATATGCTACCTCCAGTGTCAGAGGCAGTTTGCTTATGTACACCAGTTGCTGCGGAACATGGACGGGAGGGTGACGTTTCATTCATGTCCTGCTTGTGGGATCCCGTGGGCAGCTGGTGGGCACTGTGTGAACAGAATGCTGGAATAGATGGACCTTTGGTCTGATCCAGCATGGCTCTTCTTATATTCTTAACCAGGGGGAATGAGGCAGTGTACCTGTCAGGAATCCTCCTCTGAGGACGAGTGTGACTCACCCAGGACACTCCTCAGGAGCAGAGTTCAGACACTGCTGCTCCAGACGAGGCCAACCGGGCAGCTGAAGAGCTGGCAGGCCCCTCTGGCATGACCCGTGGGAGTTCCCCAGCCCAGGAGGAGTCAGAATCAGAAGTGGAGATGGTGCAGGTCCTGAGTCCCAGACAGAGAAGAAAGATGAGACGGCAGGAACAGATGCAGGCCCCTCAACGCAGTGTCCGGCTTCAAACCAGGATGTCGGCCTTGTGAGGCTTTTATAATCAGCCTGCTGCTAAGGAGCTCCAGCTGCGAGATGGGCATGCCCAAGCAGCAGGCAGTATAAAAATGCTCAGTCACTGAAGCCTGGATATTGGGAAACAACGTCTTCCTTGACACATGTTCCTGATCCCTGACCTTGCTCCTGAACCCTGCCTTGCTTCCTGGACCCGACTTTGGACTGACCCTGACCCTGACACTGCCTCTGCTAAACACTTGGACTTTGGACAACATTCTCGGCGTGACTCCCAGGATTGTAAGACCACGCTTCTGCTACCTTCCTTCTGCAAGCAGGCAACCCGGCTCCCTATCTTATCTTAGCTGGACTTGGCAGCGCTCCCAGAAGCCAGGCCAGCTGCTGGCTGCTGGCCAGCCTTAAGCTGGACAGTACCTCTGAATACCAGATGCTTCAGTCAAACGATAGAAGGCTTTGGCTTTCATGTCTTGTTTGCGGAATTCTTGCAGCATCTGAATGGCTACTGTTGGATACAGGAAGCCTTGGTCTGATACAGTAGGGGTCTTATGTTCTTATGAGGACCAATTCTGGCCTTTCTGTTCATCAGTATCCTTCCCCCTCCCAACCCCATTTATTTCTGTCCATTAGTTTTGGAAAGAAATTATTGCAGTAGATGAACAGCTGCAATTACAACCACATAGGCCAAGATCCTTAGAACTGGAACAACTGATATTGCCTTCAATGGGGAAAGTGTGTTTTTTCCAACTGAAAAAACAAGAGTAAGGACAGGATTCAGACAACACCATAACCCACACTCAAGGGTTGCGTGTGGGTTGTTGAACTGCGGGTTGTTTTTGAAACATGGATTATTGTGTGGTCTGAATCCAGCTGCACTAACAAACCATGAAGAGAACCCATGGTTTGCCATTGGGTTGTGAACTGTGGGTTGTTTGTGGTTAACAAACCATGGTTTGTTAGCATGGTTGGGTTCAGACAACACGATAACCCATGTTTCAGCAACAGCCCACGGTTCAACAACTCACACTCAACCACTGAGTATGGCTTATCGTGTTGTCTGAACTCAGGTGTGGTGTTATATGGCTATTACTATGTATTTCTCTCCTTCTTGGACAGGGGTGGGCAACTTGTGGCCCTCCAGATGTTGGTGGCTTCCAACTTCCATTAGCCCTAGCCAGTATAGCCTGTTGTATGACCTTACACAGTTCAGAATGTATGCATGATTGTTTCCCCACATATGACCTTGAGGGTAACAACCAACCCTTTTTCCTGGCTCTGTTATGGTGCCTTTAACAACAGCCAGCATGATATGAAGAAACTTGGCAGGTGACGTTTTTTCCTATCACTTTATCACCAGGCCAGGAAATGCTTCGCTGCTACATTTCTGAGCGTCACAAGGCTGTTCTTAAAGACCCAAGAGCAATGTTGGTAAAAAGCTGACTAACCGAGCACCTGAACAACCAGAAGCAAGAGGAAAAATGAGCAAGAAAGGGAATGAACAGTTAATTAACACAAATGCTACTCTGGTTGGACTGCTTGTTGACACACTTAATCCAGTCAAAAAGCTCTCTGTGCACACCTGCTTCCTTTCTTCCATAATGCTGCTCTTTCAGCACTTTGCAGGAATTATCAATAAACTCCTACATCGGCCAGTTATATGCAGGTGTTTCTGTTGGTTCCATTTGTACAGACTGATCCTAAGCATGTTTACTCAGAAGTATATTCCACTGGGCTCAAGGGGGCTTACTCCCAAGATAGTAGCCTTAGCATTTCAACTTAGAGACAAAACTGATGTTTTTTAAATATGGTAAGCCATATATAAATCTATTATTAAAATAAAAATAGACATCTTTTCTTCCAATCTTATTTCCTTTAGCTCCAGTAGTACTGAGGAATTATTGGACATATATTTAAGTCCTCAGGAACAGCCAGTACACAGGAAATGCAATCAGATCATGAGCAAAAATTGATTTTAAAATGACTTCCCCATTACCTCTTCAATGAAGTTAACCAGCATGCCACAGTTCAGAGAGCGATTATTAATAGCTGCCCCTAAGGTAATAAAGCCCTGGAAGAAGCTGTTACTATCCTGGAATGATAACAAATGTGTTAGTCATTTCTTCTAGTGTTAATTTTCTGCTTTATCTCTGTATTTTTTTTTTCAAAAAAGAAAAGTCTTTTAAAAAAAGAATGAATAGAGAAAGAAGGAAAGAAAGAAAATCTTGTTGCTGGGCTCCATCCCTTTTCTCTCCCCCTCTCATTTTGCAACTCAACAATAATGTAGTAAAATAGTTTAGATCAGCTTCCCCTGACCTGGTGCTCTGCAGACTGGCTTGGACTTCACCTCCCACCATCCCCAGCCAGCATGGCCAACACCTGTGCTGACTGGAGATGATGGGAGCTGCAGTCCAAGGGAGGGCACCAGATTGGAGGAGGCCAGTTTAGATACTGAACCTATTTGTGGTTCACTGTTCTACCACAGAGAGGGGCAGCTCCACTGTCTCCTTCCGCCTTGACTGCTTGCTGCAAAACTGGAAGTGGAAATACAATGGGAATTGCCTCAACCTGTAGAGGAAGCCTGGGAATGCAGGGAAGCCTACTCCTAGCTTCCAGTTGCAGTGTGAGCACTCTGTGTGGATCCAAGTACTGGCTGTGGCATGGAAGGAGGGAATAGATTTCAGCATCCTATGTGTTCATTTTGGCCTACAGCAGCAGGACACTGTTCCACTTATGAATAATAATGCTGATAACCCAAATTAACTCTATCATAGTAAGATTTTTCCCTGCTTGCAATGCTTATTTTTATTGTGAGGCAACCCCTCTTGCCCTGAAATTATTACTCTAATCACAATTAAAAGCGAGTTGTATTTTGTGCCTGCACCTCTGGTATCCATCAGGCCAGGTAGCAATTTTTTATGTAGGGTGATGATTCTTCATCTTTAATTGAGAGAGGTGCTTACATAACAACCCTGTTGACCAATGTTGCATTTATTACCACATGATTACTGCCGCTCACTAAAAACGTGGCTATTCAGGCGGGAATATGGGGTGGGCTAAGATTTTAAAATTTTATACTGTTTTAATGTATTTTATCCTGTTTTTATCTTATGTACATCGCCCAGGGTGGCCGGTTTGCCGGCCAGATGGGCGATAAATAAATGCAAATAATAAATAAATAAATAAATAATTATTGGGGGAGGATGTGAAGTCAGAGAACTGCTTTCACAACAACCCTGACATGCAGTCTTGAATTTGTTGACTCACTCTAGATCCCATCCTCACAACTCCTACAGTACTTTGACTCTCACTTTTTAGGATCTGCCTGCTCTTCAAACTGGGGAGAACTGTGTACCCCCTGACATCCTTTGTTGGGCTTTTCAGACAGGGCAAACACACAGGTAGCACCTCTTTCCGTGCACATTTCCTCTTGTTGGATTGGGGAATGTATTCTTCAAAACAAATCAACAGGCGCACTGTAACATCAAGTAAGTAACATGCAATTTAAATATGATGGTTTTGTGGGGATAGTGGTGTGGTAGATTTTGTTTAATCAATAGTGGTAAAATGCTGCTTATGCAGATCTTAGGTTCTGACACTTTTTCAGGCCAGCAAATAAATTGAATGAAACTTTACTAGGAAAATTATATTTTCAACATCAGTTTGTCTTATCTTTGTTTTTCCCTCACTGAAAGAGAAATTTAGATATTTGTTTAATGAACAAACATTCCCTTGATCTCTTACTACAGAGCTATACCCACACCAGTAGAAAGTTAATATCCCATTAAGTACCCATCTATTTTGTTCCAATACTAGAAAGGAGAAACACAATATTTCCTGAGACCATGCTTACTGCTCTTGTAACTGAGATTTTTATTTTATTTTTATTGCATTTTATTGGAAACTTGTGGCATTTCCTGAAAAGTTACCAGATTTCTGCAGCTATTGGGAGTGAAATGTAGTACTTTGCGGAAGTGAAAATGGTACAGCAACGCCATTATAGCGATGCAGCTGTAAGTCACAGATACCATGTTATGAGATGTGCAGATATGTGAAAAACATAACATAAGGACTCAATTGGAACACTAGTAATAATTCTATCAAGCACAAGAATGACTGTTTTTCTGAGAGGAAGATTGTTTTTGTCTTCCCACAGTCAGCGTCAAATATATGCCAAACGTTAGCAATATCGGTAGTAGTAAAAATATCTCAGTTGAAACCAGCTTTTAGTAGTCCAAAATGTTACTGTCATTATATTTCTCAGAAACAGATTACTACAAAACCATACAGTAAATCATCTCTGGATAACATTTCTCTTTTAAACAGTGCCAAAAGTTAGACAGGACCAAGAAGAGCTTTCCTCTCCCCACCCCGGATTGGTTTGCCTGACTCCTATTTTGATTTCTTTTCAGCACCAGTAGTCTATTTCATCATATTTTCCTGGGCCATCTGAAAGAGTTTTTATTATGGATTTTTACTGTTGATTTATCGTCCTATTTTGTTGATGTTTTGTTGTATTTTTTTGGGAAAACACCCTAATAACTGTATACTGAAATGATAAATGAATAAGTTCTACGCGCACATCTGCCCCCCCTTCCTCCACCACAGGCTTCCCATTCAACCCCTGATCCCAAGCACCATCTCAGTTAGACTTAACATGGGAGATCTGTGACTGCATCTCCTGTCACACACAGATACAAAAACAGCCATGGGGGCTGCTGAATTAGATTGGGGCAACAACACCGGAAAAGGGGGAATTAACACACTATTTCCCAAATTAAACTCTCCTCCCCACCCCCACCTCCCCCAAGTTGGTACTGCCCTCCCTAGGGAAGAATATACACTTAATACAGGTCTCCCCCCCCACCGTGGAACTGGTAGCATCCTTGGGGAGGGGCAATTTAGATGGGAAAAAGCTTAAATGCCTTCTCCCACAGTAACACCATCCTGAGCCCATCCCCCTGCCCCCGCCTTTGCTTTTACTTTATTTTTAAGTTAGAAGATCCCACATCACATTTATTTTGGTCTAATTGTCTGTCCCTGATCAAGTAGAAACAAAAGCCAATAATCCTCAGCGCACACTTCTCCTAAATATCCAGTAAAAACAAAAGATTTTAGGGCATATAATCACTTTGACAAGATAATGGATCCAGCAAGAATATAGTGCATTCCATTTAAAATGTACATATTTAAAGGGAACAATTACCACTGATGGGCAATGTTTGCTGAATGTTTTCATTCACTAAATTGCCTTAACAGCTAAGCAACACATTCATGTCTACTTCATTCCGTTTATTCCAATTAGCAGATGATTTAAGGACTGTAGGATAGGACTGTGTGGATGTGGATATAAGAGATGTGCCTTATAAGAGAGGGCTTCATGACACCTGTTAAACTTAGGGAGATTTTAAAAAATCAGATTACTTTAAAATGTCTTCCCCCTTTCAAAGATGTAGGTTTTGAACACAAGTGCATTATGTATATTTAATCTTTAAAGCTGAATGCAATAGTGCGAGAACTAAAAGCTGTGTTATTCATCTACTGGAATCTTGCAGGAAAGGTGTTAAGTCTCAGCCTCTCCATAAAAGCAAAATATTTTCCAATCATTATGTCTCTGTTTTCACTCAGCTTGTGCAGACTTTTCAGCGCTTTGATCTGTTCATTCTGGAACTGGAGTGCCTTTCCCCCCCCTTTTTTTCTTTTTACAAAAACCAAGGCATAAACTAAGTTATTACTGAGGTTTGAGGGGAAAAAGAATGTGCATCTATTTTCCAGTTCTTCGATCATGGGCAAAGTTAATGTTTACTCGGGATGTTTAATCTCAACCTTATCAAGCACTTTCTCTCTGTTCCAATAACATCTAAGCTGGTGTGCATGTGGTCCGGATAAGGGCCTTTTCTACTGTGGTGGCTTCCCTCAGGAATTCTCTTCCCACTGGCAGCCTGCAAGGCCAATGCTTAAACAGTTTTCAGGAAGTAGGTAGAATCTCTCTCTCTCTCTCTGGGCCTTCAGTGGATAGAAATCTGCCTTACACAGGCTCAGGCTATTTGTCCATCTAGTCCAGTACTGTGTACTCTGACTGGCAGCATCTCTCCAGGGTCTCAGGCAGAGGTCTTTCCGATCACCTGCTATCTGTTCCTTCTAACTGGAAATGGCAGGAATCGAATCTTGGACCTTCTGTGCGCTGCACAAGTGCTCCATGACTGAGCTGTGGTGCTCTTGCTTGCAAGTTGCAAGAATGGGACCCAGAATCTATGCAGCCTACAGAACAGTGGCTATAACTTCATGCAGAACCTCCAGCAATTTCATCATATTGGGATGGGGGCATTGCTATGGGGCTCTCCTCTCCTGTCACAGAGCCAAGGGCATAATGCTGAGATAAATGTATATAAGAACATGCAAAATGCACCACATCTGGTTGCAATCCGACACCCGGTCCACAGGTGAGCTTCAGCTTTAAATGCTGCACTCTTTATATTCTCCTCAGAAAAGGTTTTTTTTTAGTTAAAGTTACCAAGGTTGTTTCTATTGGGGGTGGGAGGGAAGACAAGGAGAATATCCATAAGTTAGGGTCAAACTATATTTTACGTTCATTGTGTAGTGTGTAACTGAGCTTTATCTTTTTGTTTTTAACTTTACAGTAATTGCACATGACCCCAATTTGGTTCAGGATGAGTGCACACCGGGAGGAGAGGATTAAACTCCCCTCCCTTTCCTTCCTAAAATTCCTCCCCACTGTGTAGGGATTAAAAAAAGAAAAAAGTCTCTATTGGAGTCAGTTGAGGTTTTTCTTCTTTTATTGATCTCCATTCTGGGGGGTGGTGGGGTGGAATTTCAGAAAGTAAACAGGTGGGAGGGAAAGTGTAACCCTCCCCTCCTGGTGTGTGCTGGTCCTGATCCAAATCTGGGCCATGAGCAGTTGCACTAAAGTAAAAAAGAAAAGAAAAGGCTCAGCTACACGCTACACAATTAACGTAACATGTAGTTTGACATAGACACCTCAGTGTGTGCATCTGTTCAAAGGTATCGAATAAAGTCCTAAACAGGCAACCAACATTTCACTGAGCGACGCCTAAAAGTTATTAAAAGGAAAACGGGTCGCAAGAGGCTGCAAGATCTAGATGCTGTAAAGTAAAATGATGAAGACCACAGGTCTAACCACAGGAGCACAATAAAGACTAATGTAACAGAACAGGATGTCACCGTTGAGGATCATCTGAGGGTGATGAGGACTCATTCAGTGGTCTCTTCTCTCAAAAGCTGCATCATAATTTTTGGTACACAGAATTATTTTGATGCTAGGTCTAGTTGATTATGCAAGTTTTCAATACAGAGTATAGGAGGGGGTAGTTTGGCAATGCATGCTGGGAATGTGTTTGCACACTGCTGAATTAAAGGACATTAAGGCAAAAAGCTGGATTAAAGGACATTACTGAATTACAGGACATTGAGTTCCCAGAACTGCCTGAACTGCTGAACTCCCCCCTCCACTTGTAATCACACAGGTAAATATGGCACAGATACTGGATGCATTGGGATGATCTGTGAGGTATGCATATGATGGAACAGAGAGCAGTAGTGTGTAATCTGCTGTGAATAAATGATTTAATTTGTACTGGGGGCGGGGAGAGAGAGAACCAGAAGAAAATTCAACTCCCTGGTGTATAAAAGAGAAAAAGAAGGTTTCCGACTTCCATTTGCTTCACTGTTCTGCTCCTAAGGTGGGTTAGAATAATTACAACTTGAAACTGAAATTTTTAATGATTTCCTCAAGAGTCACCACCTCTAGAGTTATTTCTCTTGTCTCCCATAATTTGTTGTGCACTGCTGAGATAACTATAACCTAAAATGATGGCAATAAGGCATTTTGGCAAATTGCATTTTAACTGCACTTCTTTAAACTGTTTCTTCCTCCTGCCCATCTCTCGGAGTCACCAGAACGAGAACTGTGGGGGAGCTCCTGATCCACTGGCTCTTGTGACAACCCACTTGATACTACACATAAGTAACAGATGGAATTGGCTGCTGCAAGATGCGGTGATGGCCACTTCCTTAAATGGCTTTAAACAGGGAGGAGACCAACTTCTGGAGGACAGGTATATAAAATATTCGCCTGGGCAATAAAAGCTATATATTGACATGTATCCCATTGGATTTTTCAAATCAGAATGGTGATTACACATAGCGCCCAATTAGGAAACTTACCATTCCAGGTGGTTTTCTACAAATGCCGACATGGGGCTGATCTGTACAGTGTAAGTGTCATTGGCTGAATACTCAAACAGGCCATAGTATGGATTGAAGAGCTCCTGAGATAGAAGGAAGAAGAACTCTCGGGATGGACCACTATAGTCCAGGCTGAAAAGAAAACACATGGCATGAACACTTCTATTAATCATACAAATTTCATGACACAGTTGCTGCCTCCTAATCAACCCTTTGCAAGAAAGTACAGTATTTTTCCATGTATAAGACTATACTTTTTCCTAAAATTGTTAGACTAAAAATTGAGGGTCGTCTTATACACGGAAGTAAGCCAAGGAGAGAACCACGCAGTTGCGAAACTGCCCAGTGGGGGGCGTCTTATACATGGGGGCGTCTTATAGACGGAAAAATACGGGTATTATTTTTAATATGCTTGGGTAGATTTTAACTCTGTCCAGAGAAGCTGCAGAAGCAAAGAGAGCCACCCACAATTTCGTTTTTATTATTACTTTAAAATGTATTCAATGTCTAGAGACAGCCTACCAGGTAATGCATCAACAAGAGGTATAACAAGGGATTTATATAGATTGATTCAAAAAGCAAAAGAACAAGAGGATCAGCTTAAGACAGTATGGGATAATGAATTTGAAGAGGTGACCTCGAAGGTGGGGTGGGACAATATATGGGATAGACGAATTGTGAAAATGATGTCAATTAGGATAAAGGAAAATTTTTATAAACTAATTTGGAGATGGTATTTAACTCCAGTAAGATTAAATAGAATAGATAATAATTTTTCTGCATTATGTTGGAGAGGATGTCAGGAAAAAGGGACATATGCTCATATGTGGTGGAGTTGTAAAAATGTATTGGTTTTTTGGCGAGAGGTTTTTACAGAAATATCGAAAATTATTGGTACTAATTTAGAGGTCTGTCCAAAATTAGCATTGTTATCAATAACCGAGAAGCTTATTTGTGATCAAAATACGAAGGAGTTAATTGTAAACTTGTTAACTGCGGCCAGGCTAATGATAGCGAGAAATTGGAAAGTACAACATGTTTTCCTAATAACAGACTGGTATAAGGAAGTTTGGGACATAGCCCTAAATGATAAACTAACTAGTAGTATCAAATGCAAAAAAGGATTGCTAAAGAAGAATAATTTTATGGAGATATGGAATCAATTACTAGACTACGTATTAATAAAGGGGAAGGGTAACATGCCTTGTCAGGATATGTTATATTTTTGGAATTTAGACTTTATTTGATCAAGAGGATAGAAGTATATTAATTGGTCCCTTGGAGGGTGGGGGGGAGCACTTTATGATTTATTGTATGTTGATTATGTTATATTTGTGTGATAATTTTGTATTTTGTTAAATATATTTTTTGTGTTATAATTTGTTTTGAAAAATAAATAAAATATTTTAAAAAATAAATAAATAAAATGTATTCAAGGATAATTGTAAATACAGAGAAAACAGGTACAACAGAAACTTGTTAATAAAAACATAACAAAATAAAGGCTACACAAGCAATATTCTTTCTAGTCTGATATGAGTATAGTTCATATTTGACTAAGCTATAACATTTATCCATTTATCTACTATATTGCTTAAATGCTGCTGATACTTTGCTCTATAGATCACTAGTTATCCATTTCTGCTAAATCAAGGCATTTCATTAACCATTGCCAAAGTAATGTAGAGTGGGAGTCTTTCCAAAGCTTTGACAAAACAATCCTATCAGTAGTCAACAAATTCATTACCAATGATTTCATTATTCTTGGTATATTTTCTTTAATTACATTAAATAATATTAATAATGGGTCTAATCCAAAAGCGTGACCCATTAGTTGAATAACACTGGGTAATACAAGTTTCCAAGACTCCTGCACATACTGACCTCCCCACAACACGTAGAAAAGATCTGAACAGGTGCTTCATATTTCCAGCATTTAAATTAATCCATTGATTACATTTTATTGCATCGAGCAAATGTCAGGTGCCACTGATACGTCAATCTATACTGTATTTTTCAAACTGCTAAGCTTAGTGAGGCTGTTCTGAAAATGATATTCCAAGGTCCCTTTCCCATTTGCTAATAAGAATTTCCTTGCCAATAAATGTTTCTTTTTCAGTCTTTCTCACATAGATATTTCATTTATTTATTTATTTATTTTTAAATATGTATATACTGCTGCCCATTTAAAAAAATCTTGAAGTGGTTTACAACAAATTATAAAACAATCCATTATTATAAAGGGACAATAACATTTAGACAAGTAAATGGCTGGTAAAAGCCAGGGTAAATAAGTAAGTTTTTAATAACAGTTGAAAGCACATAATCTTTGGTGCTTGACATATCACAGAGGGAAGATCATTCCTGAGGGAGGGCACCACCACAGAGAAGGCTCTTTGCCATGTGGCTGCCAGATGGAACTTTGCAGGATGTGGCATGGAGAACAACGCCTCCCCTGAAGATCGTAGTGGTCTAGCAGGTCTATATAGGGGGAGGCGATCTTTCAGGTAACCTGGTCTTAAGTTATTTCAGGTTTTATATGTCAATAATAATACCTTGAACCTAGCTTGGGAACAAACTGGCAGCCAATGCAGTGCTTTCAGCAAAGGTATTATGTGTGCATGGCCAGGCATGCCTCAGCCTCGCTGCAGCATGCTGCACTAGCTGCATTTTCCCAAGCAGCCTCAAGGGCAGATCTACATAGAGAGCATTACAGAAGTCTAGTCCTGAGGTTACCAATGCATGGATCACAGGGGTTAAGCTATCCCTATTCAGGAATGGGCACAAATGACATACCAGCTGAAACTTAGCTTCCTAGGTATAAAATCAGGGCCTAATATATACACAAGAAAACTTTTTAATTGCAATTTTGGAAACCAAGGGGGGCATCACCTGTTTTCAAACCTATGTTTTGTCTGGACCATAACTGACCCCTATCAGTGCCTCAAATTTATCCATCTGATATGACCGCCAACTCATTTTGACTCCCGATATTTGTAGTTCTGGTCATGTTCAGCATTAATTTTACTCCCAAACATTGTACCGGTTTATATGTTGAATTTATATCATAAATAATTGCAATGGGAAATCACTCATTTCTGGAACAGGGCAGGTTGGCAGAGCTCCCTTAGGCGAGCTTTGCCAAGCTGCCCCATTACAGAAAAGGGCAGTTCTGTTTGTTTTGGGCTGCTCCTGGAAGCTCTAATCTCCATTCTGCAAGCAGTGGGTGCCGCTTGTGGAAGAAATTCAGCGGGGCTGACTGCGTGTGGGTGTTAACTGTTGGATTTTGCCCAATGTGTGCCTATGGGGGTATATTTATTACAATAATTTCTGATGGATACATTGTGAATAATGTATATCCTGATATAAAGCCATATTTTCCTATGAACTGAAATAATGAAAGTAAAGACTGCTCTGGGTTGTCTATAGATATTGTAACATTGTCCGCATATAATATTTTAATTTGTGTTGCATTCATTTGAATGTTGTGAATTTGAGTTATTTTGTGAATTACAGCAGCCAAAGGTTCTATAGTCAAGGCAAATAATAATGGAGAATGTGGACATCCTTGCCTTTTATTCCTATAAGGGTCACTTTTTTATTAATTTACAATTTACCATAATCCTCACCTCTGGTGTTGAGTAAATGGCCTTAATCCAAATTCTAAATCTCAGTGTAATACTAAATAGTTTCATTACATCAAATAAAAACTGCCATTGTATCCTGCCAAATGCCTTGGCTGCCTACATGTAAAGCAGCACAGTAGGTTTTGCTTATATGTGCATTATTAATGGTATTTAATTGTCTACCTGTAATAAATCCTGCTTAATCAGAGTTAGTATAACTGCCAATTATGCTATCCAATCTAGTGGCCAGAATTCTGCCCATGCTCTTATAATCAGAGTTCAATAATGAGATGGGCCTAGAGGAATCTGTGTCTACTGGACTTTTCCCTGGGTATACTGAATTTCCCCTTCCCTTTTTAGCCTGGTTCCAACTAACATGAATCACTTCTTCCATAAAATAATAATTAAACATATCTTTTTATTGGAATTAATTCCTCAGTAAAACTTTATTAAATATCAGCTCTCAAGTCTAACTCCAGGGCCTTGTTTCGCTTTAATTTGTAAATATACAATCTATTTTCGTCTTCTGTTATTAACTTAGATAAACTTTGATTATCCTGAAAGTAAATTTATGTAACTGGTAGTGATCTAAGAAGCTCTTTATATAATTTATATTGCGATGTTCAGTCTCATAAAATGAACTATAACAGCTAAAAAAAATCCTTTTGAACCTGTTTTATAGTCTTTCCAGCCTGAAAAGTTATGATAATAATTGAACATATTATATTACATTCTTGTCATTTTGTCAAGATACTATTTCAACATTACTTCATTTTATGAGTCCTTGCATGGCTGCTGCATTCTAAGGCTCGATTCACCATGCAATTACTGATGTGTAGCTATATACATATGCAACCACATGGAATGTTGTTTGTGTGAGCAATTTTCCACGAGGTTCTATCTATTTTCCCCATGTAATTGGAAAAGAAGAAAAGAGGGATTGCGTTGCACATACAGATTATTTATATGCACAGAAAATCTCCTTCCCTTAAAACTATAACGGGGAAGGTACTGCAGGTGTGGGAACTCCAAATATGCATTGGAGCTCTCACACCTCTAAGATCTCCGAATTGGGCTGATCATGATCATTGTCATCATCTCTACAATACTGAAAAGTAGAAAGTTGGTTTTAAATACTCAGATCCTGTGCAAGCTGTATTATGCACCATATTCCTTTTGAAGTTCAACCCACATGGAATTGCATAAGACCAGCAGCTTTGACCATGGTGTTTAGTATAACAAGTGTTTGACCATGGCTACCTACCCTTCTTCTCCAACAAACGTGACATAGAGTTTGTTTCTTTGGAGCTCCTTCCGTGAGTAAGCCATCACCTGATTAAAAGTGCCTTCCAGAAGGTGATCACGCCTTATTATTAACCTGCATTGGGATAGAAGAATAACAACCAAGTATAAAAATGGGGACTGTTGGCAATGATGATGATGATGATGATGATGATGATGATGATGATAAATAATACGTAAGCATTGACCACAACATTATTATCATACCTGATCACTTTGCAAAGGATAAACAGGACCTAATAAATTTCTAACCCAAAATAAGTTTCTCTAATAATGCTGAAGCAATGGTAGAAACAGGTTTTGACCCAATCTTTCTTTTTCATGTGCATAATATAAGAAAGTTCCATGAAAATTAAAAAACTGGCAGACAGTGGCTCAATTCAGAGACAATGCCAAACCGTGATTTGCACTAGCACTGAGCCAAAATGTTCATGGGGGAGAACTCTTGGCTTAAATTTTTGGGGAGCTTGGAGGCAAAAAGGGCTCACCTTTTTCATCGGCTTTCCTTTTTGATTGCTACCAGTTTTGCAGTGGCAGTCACAGTCCTTCCAGCAATCATTTTGCCCCTCTCCCCAGAATGCCCCTGTGAATAACGCTACATCATCAAACACTCAAAGCAGCTTACCAACCAATGAGAAATGGTATGCAAAATATTAAAAATAAACAAACTTTTGTGTTCAGGCCATGTTTACCATGTTGAAATCCAGTTTGAGGCGCTGCTGGGTTTTCCATTGATGGAAGTGATGGATTTTCATGGATTTATCATGAATGATAAGCAAATGGGAGGGGGGGGCTCTTTAGGAGTGCACAGTCTTCCATTCCCCCAAATACCCCAATCAACATGGAGAGAAGGTATGAACTAGATTATGTTTGAATGTGCTATCTTGCTGATCACCCAATCTAAAACTTTGGGTGTATACCATGTACATAGGGAGATTCACCAGTGTGGCGTAGTGGTGAGAGTGTTGGACTGGGACTCGGGAGATCTGGGTTCTAGTCCCCGCTCAGCCATGAAGCTCACTGGGTGACTTTGGGCCACTCACTGACTCTCAGCCTAACCTACCTCAGAGGATTGTTGTGAGGATAAAATGGAGAGGAGGAGGAGGATTATGTAAGCTGCCTTGAGTTCCTTGCAGGAAAAAAGGCGGGGTATAAATATAATAAATAAATAATAAATTCAAATGAATGTCGTATTGCCCAGTTCACATGTTACTTCCTTCCCATGATGAGGGGTAGGAAGAGAGATATGTTAGATCTCCGAGACTTCTACTAGGCTGAGAATTCTCCCCAGATCATAATGCCCGAATTATCCCATACTATGCCTAAAAACTTAAATATTCTCAAAAATATATTAGAAATGGACAAAGATTTTAGGGATTGCAGAGTAGTATGTGAAGAATATTTTATATATAGGGAAATATTTATTTTTAAATGCAGAAGGAAATAGAGATTTAAGTTCCCATGCTTTACAGCTTGCTGTCAGTAGAAGCACTCTACAGTTTAATATTATTTCAAGTAAATGCAGCACTTCTTGGAGTGGGCCATTAGTCTTTTTTTTTTTTTTTTTTATTCTCCCCATGCACTTCCTTAGCAATGCCATGAACAACTAATCAGCAGTTAGGGCTTCCCTTGGCTCACAGTAGCAGAGTCTGCCGATGACGCTGTTCTGGATTAAATTGCTTAGATTTCAGATCTATTTCCACAACAAAAGTGGTTTTGGATTGAAGCCAACCTGAACTTTGAAGTCAGCCAGATGCCCAGAAAATGCCTTAGAGGAATAGGCTGAGGCACTGTATACTTCCAACTATCCCTTGGAAAAGGGCGTAGAGATCCAAACCACTCGGAATGTGAACTGCACAGCCCAGCAGCAGAAAATTACAGAGGTCAGCTCTCAAAATATTCAGAAAGCATGGAAAGGAACAATGAGGAATAAAAAGCTTGATGGAGGTCTTGTTATTCATTACTGGTGGATGCCTAAATGCCTAATTTAATCCCAAAAGAGGAGGTGGTTAAAAGCCACCCAACACAAGTACACCCTCATCAGGGGTTTGGGAACCTTCTCAGCCAGAGGGCCAAACTCCATTTCAGGGAAGCTCTCAGGGGGCCACATTCCAATGGTGGGCGGAGCCAAAGGCAAAAGGGGTGGGGCCAAAAATACCAGCATATTTTAGTTTAAAGCTCTTAGTGCCAGTAACTAAGCCTTAGGAGAGGCATTCCAATCTTTTCGAATGGGGGGGAAACTGCACAAAAGCCATGAAACTACCAAACAATTGGGCAGTTGTAGGGAAAGGGGCATGGACATCTGGAGACCCATGTAGGTCTGGACTGGGATGCCCAGAGGGCTGGATTTGGCCCCTGGGCCTGCAGTTCTACATCCCTGACCTAATGCATGTCTTTAAACCCCAAACACTGCTTCTCTAGGGGAAAAGCGGATTTGGGAGGAACGAGTTTTAGTGAAGGTGTGTGTGTGTGTGTGTGTGTGTAGGTGGTCTTAACTCCTTCAGTGTCCACCACTTTTTTGCTGTGACTCCTCCCCAACAGGGTTTCCCCCAGGGGGTTTTAGGCATGTGTTTGCTATTGAAAAGACTACCCAGCAGCACCTTGTGGGGGAGGAGAGGAAAGTGCTTTGGGGAGGGGGAGTTTCAATGGAAAATTGGGAGTTGAACAAAGAGTTAACAACCACCCCCCCCGCTTCTCTCTGAAAATCCCCTCTCCCTGAATAAGCTATCCCGAAGAAGCATCTATAGAGATTGAAATGCATTCATCTCTCCTTACTTGTGTGTAATGCATAGTTTGGCCCTATGTATTAATGAAAATCAATAAACACATCATGCATTTTAATCTCTGGATCAGTTGCCAGGATTTCTAGAAATCTGTCTGGGAAAGTGGTGTTCAACACGTTTTGGACAGAGTTGCAGTCCTCCTGAAAAAGCAGGTTTACAGCGTGGGGGTGCTGCTAGATCCAGCTAGCCCAGGCGGCCTCTGTGGCATGGAGTATCTTTTACCAGCTTTGGCCGGTTTGTCAATTGCAGCCATTTCTGGACAGGAATTGTTTGGCCACAGTGATTCATGCTCTGGTAACCTCATGGTTTGATTACTGTAATGCAGGGGTGGGCAACTTCAGGCCGTCCAGCTGTTTTAGCCTACAACTCCTCCCATCATCCCTCCCCATTGGCTATGCTGGTTAGGACTGATGGGAGTTTTAGGCTAAAACATCCAGACAGCCACAAGTTGCCCACCCCTGCTGAAATGCATTATTTCACTGCCCTTGAAAGTGACTTGGGAGCTTCAATTGTGCAGAATTCAGTTGCTAGAATTTTAAATTATATAGCCAGGCTTGTTCACATCACTCCAATGTTAAAAGAACCGCACGGGCTGCCTATTTGTTTCCAGACTCAATTCAAGGTGCTGCTAATGACCTCTAAAGCTCTAAATGGCTTGGGACCCAAGTACGGTACCTGAGAGAACGCCTCTTTCCATACCAGCCTTTCACGGAGGCCTTAATCTAAGTGCCTTTTTTATCAGAAGTGTACTGTGTGATCCCAAAAGAGAGTGGCTTTCTTGGTGGTGGTGCCTTGGCATTGGAGCGCCCTCCTGAAAGAGGTATGCCTGGTACCTACTTTACAGTCTTTTTGGTGCCAGGTGAAGACATTCAATTTGTATAATCCCTCAGTCCACCTTGTATTCTTTTTATTTGTTGTCTTTTATTATAGTTGTCTGATGTTAGTGTTTCATTGTATTATATTAGGTTTTCAATAATGTATTATAATAGATAGGGATCAATAATAAATACTCACTTAATTTTACCTGGACCCTGGCCATATCCTTTGGCTTCTAGTTTTCGGTAAAAATTGCGAAGCTTGGCTTCAAAATCTCTCCTATAAGGAGAGGGTGCTCTTGCACTGGCACGTTGCAAGCCTGGGGCGGGAAGGGGGGAGGGGAACAGAAGATAGTATTTAAAGAGGTTTTGCTACTTTATGCACTCAGTGTTTTCAACCAACATCTGCTAAGAAATCTTTATTTGGTATTACTGGATCATATTCATGGAGGGCCCTATGGCACAACTGTTAGATTTAAAAGGCAGTGCACATGTGTTTCCCATTTATAGCATATGGCAGAGGCGGTGTTATGGGGTGCCCCACTAGGACTGGAGCCCCAAATCTGTCATTTGGAGCCCCGAATCTCTGGGAGTCTATCTGCCCCACCACCCTGCTGTCCACGGGCACTTGCTGAAATAAAGGGACAGAGGCCCTGATGATCTCTGTTGCATCTGATCCCCCTGGACTAGCTGGCTTTTTGGCCACATGTGCTTCACCTACTGCTGCCCCACCCGAATCTTTCTGTCTGAGGTTTTTTCCTGAAATCAAATGCCCTCCTCTCCCCTGCCCATACATCCCTTTTGACAAATCGGGTGTCCTTAGGAGACAGGGTCCTTTAAAGACATACACACAGACTTTATAGCATATGTAAATTAGCATATGCAAATTTGTGGGGGGGTTGTCCATTGGGCCTGGGCCCCAGTTCTTTTCGGTACCTAGCACCATCCCTGGCATATGGGCCTGATTCAGAAGCTTGGAAGCCTCTACATAGTCACCCCGGCGGAGCATATGGCGCTGCTGGTGGGCTTGTGACCACTCTGGGCTTTTGTGAAGTTGCTGACCCTATGAAGAGGTACCTGAAAATGGGCTCTGAAAATGGCTGCTGTTGTTTATGCATTCGAATGGCACAAAGAGCAGGATGCAGAATGGTTCTTATAGGGCTCAAGCACAACCTCTCCTTCTCCATGCCAGCTTTGTGCCTGGTGCCCCACTTGTTGGCCAATTCACTGCAACATGGCCAGGACATTCATTGCTGGCAGTAGAGCGGGGCAGGGAAAAGTACAATATGTTGACAGTATGCCATGAGCAGGAACATAGCAAGAGCCCTGCTGGATCAGACCAAACACCTGTCAGTTTATCATCTTTTATTTATTTATTCATTTATTTAATCAATTTATAGACCACTTACCATATCTGAAAAGCCATCTCAAAGTGGTTTACAATAAGATTAAAATACAAAACATCCTAATTAGTTAAAACATTTAAAATCAGAAAACTAACAATTAACTAACTAGGCAGCACAATCAATCAGAAAAGACCTGGGTGAAGAGATAGGTCTTTTAACAGGTACCTAAAGCATGCCATAGTTTGCACCTTCTGAATACCAGAGGGGGGGCATTCCATGCAGTGGGTGCCACCACAGAGAAGTCCTGCTTCCAGGTTGCCACCAGATGGCAATCTGCAGGTTGTGGTAAAACCAGCAAGGTCTCCGCCGATGATCTTATTGATCTCATGGGTCTATATTAGGGATTGCAGAGGTCTATATAACTATCATGACCAGTAGCCATTGATAACCTTCTGCTCCATTAATTTGTCTAATCCCCTTTTAAAGCCATCTAAGTTGGTGACCATCACTACATTTTATTTAAGTGAATTCCATAGTTTAACTATGTGCTGTGTGAAGAAGTACCACCAGTCAGCTTCATTGGATGACCCGCTGGATGGTTCTAGTACTATAGACTAGATATACAACATAGGACATGGTCAAAGGGATATAATATTGTTTGAACTCACTGATCCTGTGTCTTCAAGAAAACACTTTTGTGTATCTAGGGACAGGAGTTCTTAATTACATTTTTCTTTGTTTATGGCAGAGTTTCAGCTACACACATACACACACAAAAACCCTTTTGTGTCATGATAGGATTTTGTTGTGCATGAAAGACATTTTCCTAACATGTTTCTCATTAAGAGGAAATCTCCAGCAATTGGGACTTGTTTTGCTATGAAGCCAACACCCTGAAAGCAGCCGATTTCTTCTTTCCTGCAAATGAGCACTGCATTAAAAAGTAGGGTAAGAGAATGGGAGCCATCAAATCCCATTTCCTCATCTCGTTTAGAGGAAACGATGAAAACAAGTCATATTTGGCAGAGTTTTCTCCACAGGAAGGCAAAATATCAAATATGTCTTGATAGCGGGTAGAAAAACAAAGTATTGGAGAAGGCTCATTTTCAGATAGAGAATGGCAGGCTGCTGCTAATCTGTTTTGGAAAATAGGAAGAAACAATTAAACACTGTGCAAGCAGAATCCCTTGCAAAGCTTCTTTTGTTTTGAAAGTTTTTTTTTCTCTGTGCCTCACAAAAGAAGGCATTTTGAGTGCAATGTTGCTGGCAAAGCACTTCTTTGGAAAGGAAAGGGTGGGGGAAGTTTCCCAATTTGCACACATATTCCAAATTCAGTGCCAAGGCATTGATGAATTTTGACTATTGCTCAGGATGGCCTGTACTGGAAAATGCCAACCACCACTGGAAGAAACCTCAAAGGTCTGAGGAGTTATCTCCCCAAGGAAACCCATCAAGTGTGTTCTCTTCCAATTTTCAGGACCAAATGAGATGGGGGGGGGGGGCAGCCATGTTTTTATTGTTCATGTATTAGCTCTGCTGATGTACAAAGTGGGAGCTGAGGGTTTGAATATTATACCCAAAGGGGCATGGTGGTGAGGGGTGCTGAACCCTCCTCCCCATTAGCTTCCCCCACTTCATCGCTGCAAGCACTTTTCTCCCAGCCCCACATCTTGTCTTGTAAACCACCCGGAGAGCTTTGCCTAATGGGCAGTATAGAAATGTAATAAATAAATAGATATATAAATAAAAATATATATTGATGGAATGCTTGAAGGTGAGTTGATGGGAGGGTTTATCTTCCATCACCACCAGCAATGTATATCCTGGCCATGCTGCAGTGAACTGGCCAGTAAATGGGTCACCAGGCACAAAGCTGGCAAGGAAGGAGAAGGAGAAGGTTGTGTTTGAGCCCTATAAGAACTATTTTGCATCCTGTGCCATTGCAATTGCATAAACAGCAGCAGCATGTCCCTTTGAGACAACAAGGTGGTTGGTATAACTGTCCATTTGACAGTCTAGGGGTGCAGTCCTATGCATGTTTAGACAGAAAAAACTCCTAGGTCTGTTTTCTATTTAAACATGCATAGGATTGCACCCTAAGTAGCGTAAGAGTCTCATTTCTCTTGTATCCCTTCTGGTATTCCCCCCACCTTCTCTGGCCATAGACCATTATTTTCTGGTACATTACCTGGAGAATTCTGAGGTGATGAGCAGGGAGAACAACGAGGGGAAAAGCTGTAGCCAGGATGGAAAGCTGCCTGAAGGGGTATGTAGGTCATAACATCTTCTTCAAAAAGGCTAACAAAGAGAGAAAAGGGGAAAGTGTGGTTCATTTCCATGACAATAATGTTGTTCAGGACAATTCTGAATGACAAGAATTAAGTTGCCCACCATTTCATTATATTTTTAATAGGGTGTATGCATTCACATAATTATAATTTATTTTGGGAGCTTCAAGTCTCCTCCAGTCTGAGCAGTCACCCCCAATGGCAAGCAGAGAGAAGGCCCTCAGTGGGAGGGAGCAGGGGTTATTTTTTTCCTCCCCAGCCAGTTCCAAAATCAGTCTTAGTAAGTAAGGCCAGAGCCCTGACCCATGCATTGTTCAGAGATGATTTGGGCTCACCTCGCTTCCCAGCTCCCTGTAATTTCCTATGGGTTGGCAGGGCTGGCCCAAGACATTTTGCTGCCTGATGTGAAGGACAAGTTGGCACCCTCTCTCCAGTCCACATACAGAAGCTGACTGGACTGGCAGTTGAATCCTAGTTTAACACTGGCAATGCGATAGCATCCTCCACCATACCTGAGGCAGCAGGCTAGCTTAGGGGACACAGGACAGGCATCCACAGCTCTTTTCTCTAACAGAGGGGAAGAGCTGGAGAGTTCATGAAGAACAGCTGGCTGGCTGCCACCACTGCCTCCAGCACCTGCAGCTTGAGGCAGTCGCCTCATTGTGCCTAATGGTAGGGCCAGCCCTGTGGGTTGGAGATAGACTCCAGGCTGCTCCACACCAGTGTTTGAAAACTGGACAAAAGGAGCCTTTGTAAATTACTGTGAATTACATTAAGCATGCAACACAAACATATTTTGCCAAATATTTTCATTTACTGTGGTAGATCTAGATTTTAAAAATTGTATTCACAATTTGCACTAATTCCAAAAATACTTAAGTCTCTCTTACAAGGAAGTCAGCATTGTGCCTAATGGTAGGGCCAGCCCTGTGGGTTGGAGATAGACTCCAGGCTGCTCCACACCAGTGTTTGAAAACTGGACAAAAGGAGCCTTTGTAAATTACTGTGAATTACATTAAGCATGCAACACAAACATATTTTGCCAAATATTTTCATTTACTGTGGTAGATCTAGATTTTAAAAATTGTATTCACAATTTGCACTAATTCCAAAAATACTTAAGTCTCTCTTACAAGGAAGTCAGCATTGATATCCTCTCCAGTATGCATGATAAATGCATATGGCAAAAAGCATCCAATCACCATCAGTTTTATTACCTCAGTAGTATTACTAAATCTGCATCGCAGGACAACTTTTCAAGCCCATGTGTACCCTCTGTCCGAATGTAGTGGATCTTCTCCCTAGAAAGTGAACAACACATAAAGAAGTTGCAGTACTACTAAGGAAAAACTTATATGCATTTTCTTTCTGCTACACCAGTTTCCTTTCTGTTCAAAAAGCCAATACAAAATCGTTAGTACTGAAAAACATGTCACCTATGTTTTTTAGAAAGTAAAAAGTAAAAAGTGGTATATAAATCCTTTTTAATAATAGTAACAACCACCACCACCAGTCAATTTATATAGCATAGAACTTGTAGTTTGACTAAAGATTTAGTTTGAAATCCTCACTTGGGAAGAGCAATATAATCTGTTTAGCAAGCAATTTAGAACCATGTCAGCTGAACTATCAAGAATGCTCGTGGTATTAGGCACCAAAAGTTCATGGGTCTACTTAGTTCAGGATTAACGTGCTGTGCCCCATGGAAGAATGAGCCAGTGGGAATAGTAATTAAAACCAGTTTCTTGGGAACCAGGGGATAACTAGCCTTTGGCCACCAGTGATCCAAGATGTGAGTGGAAGAAAATTACCTAAAGATAAAAGGATCATGTTACAAATCCCATTACACACCCACTAAATCGTCTCAGCCCTGGCACAGGCAAGTCTGTGCTTTGGTAAAAAGCAGATAAAAGGGGTTTCTGTCCTCGAAGGAAGGAGTACTCCTGTTACTGAAGTACAAACAAAAACAGCAACAACTGAATAATTTGATGCTGATGATAAAAAAATTATTGCCTATAGAAATTTGCATTTTAAATACAACAGGCATTGCCGCACCTCATATCCATCCCTCTATGTCTTTATGAGCTGATTTCTATTTCTCCTGGAGCCAAGTCTAATCCTTTGCAACTAAAAACTCTTTTGTCTAGTCCTCAGCACTAAATAAGACAAGTCAGCAATGTGGGGTGGGGGGATGAGAGAGCAGAAGGATGGGAGGGGTGGTGAAGAGAACAAAATCTCACCGAGACAGGCTGGATATTCTTTGTTGTATTACTTCTGTAATGATGAAGCAGAATGTATTGCTCGCCCAGGCCTTAACAGAGTTGGTACAAATTGATGCCCTTCACGGATGACAATTAAATAATGCTGACATCCATCAACTCAGGGCCTGACAAGCCCAATAAACAAGCCCTCCTGTGTAAGCTGCCTTCCCAGGACTGCAACAATGGGATTTGTGGGTTTGTGCGCATGAGTTTGTGTTAAGCATCTGGCACTAGCCACAATATGTGGTTGCTGGACTGTGTTTGGCTTTGAGTCACAAGTTGTGACTCAAAGACGCAAGTGTCATTCAATAAAGAGCAAGTCATATTTACCCACCAAGGTCAAGAGGTTCATTAGCCTATTTGTGACTGGGGGTTATTCAGCTATTATAAACATCAGCCCATAATGTTTTGCCACTATCTGAAGCAACAAAAATGTTTGCATTAGTAATCAATAATGTCTTCAGTATAAATTCTTTGTATCAGGCAGAGAAAGTCTGTGTTCTATACTGACCTAGGGGCCCTCCCATCTTATGTGCACCAGAAGTATTAAGTAATTTAGCAACAGGATATAGTACCTGAGTGCATGGTTTCTTGCCAAACTTGGCTGGCGCTCCTGCAGCATTTCAAAGATGTTGGGCTGGCGTAGAAATGCAACTATTTTGTCATTGTATGCTGAAACGAGTATGAGGGGGGGGGAAAATGAATAAGTCTCAATCTGAGATAATCCTTCTGTTTTATTCGTTTGTCTTTAGCTTTGTTTTAGAATTATTAAACTGTCTTGAATGTCTTGACAGAAGGGTGGCATACAAAATAAGTACATAAGCAAGTAGGCACACCAATGAAATAAATCTAATTTAACAAGTAATGAAACCTATTATAACAGATATGCTTCTGATCAGGATTTTTCAGAGCACAATGATACAGAATATATTGCATACTGTAAAAACTAACGAAAACCAGTCACTGGCCGAGTTTGCATGGAATGGTAAGCCAGGACTCTAGAGAATCCTAGCTTACTGTAAACAAGTAAACTAGCTTGCACTAGTGGGAGGAACCAAGTGGGAGCACTTGGTTGGATTTATGAGAATCTTGGCTTACCAAACATGGCTGCTGCCTAGTGTATTCTAGGAATAAGTTGTACAGAATACCCTGGAATGCCTACACCTCTGTATGGCTGCAAATGATGCTGTGCATCTTGTTTTCTGCCAAGGAACCAAAGGCCTTGTAGTTCAGCCTATGATGTTCCTGTGGGGAAAAAGATGCCATTCACATTATTTGCCACTTGCTGGGTAGCCAACTGGCCATGTCCAGCCATCTGGGAGCCTTTCTTTACCTGCTAGCCTCCCCATTTCACCAAGATGAGTCATTTTTGCCATCCTTGGGGAAGGGGAGGAGACTTAACAGTTGGAGGAGTGGTGGGGTGCAAGCCCAATGGAGAAAGGTCTACTTGTGGGGAGGGTTGTGCCTATCTCAATTGGGTCCACTCTTTAACATTAAAAAATTCTCACCCCATCCCTACATTGCCATTCAAAGAAAAGAAAAAAAAGCCCACTGGTATGCCTAAAGCAGCCCAGTCCAACCCACCTAAAGCAGCAGTTTATTTATTTGTTTAAAACATTTGCCTTCTGCCTATTATATTTTAGAGGCATGGTGTTTTATATTATGATTTTATGGTTTTAATATTTTGTGTTTTAATATGCTGTGAGCCACCTTGGAGGGGTAAACCTGGAAGGCAGCCTATAAACAATGAAGTAATTTTTTAAAAAATGCTTAAAGTGACTTATGGCACAATCCTATGCATGTTTAGACAGAGAAAAGGCCTATAACTCCCAGCATTTGAATGCTAGGAGTTGTAGGATTTTTTTTTCTGTCGAAACATTTTATTTATTTATTTGTTATATTTTTAAATCGCCCATCTGGCCGGTCACCCAGCAATCCTGAACATGTATAGGATTGCACCCTTACAAAAGGCTGAACTAGACATTCAGCAGCAGACCAGGACCTGAAGGATTGTAACGAAGAGGGAGGGATTTGCAGCGGAGAAGAAGCAGGTGGGAGTGGGTGCTTAATCCTTTCCTGCCCACTACTTTCTACCCTACAACCCTTTCCCCCACCAGCTAATCCCCCCCAGATGGAACTGAGAGACTTATTCCAACCACTTCTTCTTTTTTCCCAACCACATAGTAAAAACAAGTAAACCCAGGAAATTACAGAGGTGTTTTCATCTTGTGGAGAGAAATTTCTGTAAAAGGTCATCATGTACATTCACTGAACGGCAATCATACATACCTAGAGGCAAAGACTCATGATGGTGCTGATTTCGAATGGCTGTTACTAGGCTGTTACCCGGTCTGGTTAACAAAGAAACTCCTCTGTTTCGAGAGACTTCTGATGCCTAGAATTAAAAAAGAGGCATTGTAAGTAAATTGCTAGTAATTTTTTTTTAAGTTGGTTTGATTTTTTTTAAAAAAATGTTTATTGTTGAGTCATGATTAGCTGCCAAGCTTGTACAGATAAAGTAGGAAAGTATTTGATGGTTACTGAAGCCAGTTTTGAACCAGGATTTGAAAAAATCTAATGAGTATTATTATTTGATTACTTCGTAGAGAATCTTAGTCATGATTCCAATTTAGGCTGCAATCCTGTACTATTTTACATGCCCATAAATCCCATACATACTAATCCATGTAGGTATAATGTGTGTGTGTTCCTAGCTGAAATACGAAATGGGTGCAGGACACACAATTTCTATCCTCTATCCAGGGAACTGGGAGTGGGTGGGGTTGGATTCGGTCCCCACCACCACACTCCTTTCTCCTTGCCAACCAGATGATCTTCAAGATTACTGCTTTCTGACAAGGATTTCATGTCTTCGTCTTAATAGCTGTGCAGCACACCATTGGAGCAGGGCCACTCATTCTGTATATAATGAGCTGATTCTTTTTTTTTTAAAAAAAGAAAGCTATTAGTATTATATATATAGTGTTTGAGTAATATTGCAATGAGAAAATGCACCTATTCTAGGAATTAGTGTTGAATCCAAGGTTTCAGTCAAGTGCCAATTCAATTTAAATACCACAGCCAAGTACCAGCTCTTTCTAATTGGCTATAAATTAAAAAAAACATACACAACAGCAGCTAAATTGACCTACATGTTACCTCTGAAAAGGAGAACATATAAGTAGCACATAGGTAATGAGGAACCTGCCAATAGAACAATACATGTGTTAAATAAGAAATAACTTGACATTAACGAAAGGCATTAATTAAATGTTGCCTAGTAATTGAAAACATAGACCTGCTGTGTACTTCGTGCTAACAAAATAAAATAAAATAGCCTGGCTTTTTATTCCTTCTCTTCCTTATGCTATACTTGCAATTATATCAATCTCAGAGGAGTTATTCCTGCTGTGTTTGGATAGATTTATAGAAAGGATCAGGACTCAAGCGATTAACAAACCAAGGTGAAAACCTTTGCAGAAAGACTGCAGAACAAAGCCCATCCACAAAGCAGGTAGCTTTCCTGAACAACAAAGACAACACAGCTCATGAGAACTAAGGTCCAGGCCTCCAAACAAAATCTTTATCTGCTTTTTTCAAAGTCCATAGAGGAAACTGTCAGGGCTGATAAAGAACTGCTTGTTCCTGATGATGGATGATGCTGAGCTAGCTTCAAAAGAACAATTTGAAGAGGTTCTCTGAAAAAATCTGCCATAGGTACCAAAGCCTGCTCATACTGGGCATATCACCAGATACGTACATTGCCTGCTGTACTCACCACCTACCCCAGGTGGTAGGGGCCATAGCTCAGTGGTACAGCGCATGCTTTGCATGCAGAAGGTTCTGGGTTCAATCCCAGGCATGTCCAGGTAGGGCTAGAGCCACCCTGGAGAGCCACTCTGGAGAGCCACTGCAAATCAATGTCGACAATATGGACCAATGGTCAGTACAAGTCAGCTTCCTATCTTCCATACAGGAGGAGGAACAGTATTTTGTTTTACTGGCTCCAGCAACCTCCTAAATTGGCCTGGTTCCTATTAGCACTGTTATATGACCCATTCAACTGCTATGCCATTGCCACCAACACCCAGGCATGTAGAGGAGCCTTTGTATCTGCAGTTTGTAAGGGCCAAACTAAAACCAGACTCCTAATCAGGCACAGTGGAACTCATTTGTTTCCCCTACTCATTTGCAAGCGTGCACAGCCCTGATTCTGTCTGAGACTGTGGTGCTTCAGAAGAGGAGGGTTTAATCTTTTCCCACATCTGTATTCATCCTGTTGATTGCAATGGAGACCTTTTTTTCTTTTTTACCACTCTCCCACTGGTGTGTGTGTGAATAATTTTGGGATGAAAATGGGTGGGGGAAGCTTAAACGCTCCTCTCTTGAAGCATCATGGTTCTGATCCAAATCAGGGCCGTGCACACTTGCAGGAGAATACGGAAAACAATCACAAGTTGCTCCACTATGTGAGATTAGGAGAATATTGACTTCGGCCCTGAATGGCAGCAAGATTCTCCACCCTGAAATTGGCTTCCCCTTGTGTGTTCTACAGTAGGCTGACAACTGGGACAAGAGTATCCTCTGTGCACTGGCAGTCCTGGCCCTTCAGGCAGCCAGTTATATACAAAGCCAATCATAATCCGCTGCTGACAACCTGCAGATAAGTTGCCCAGAAACAAACAGATAGAAATCTACTGTAATTCTTTTAGAAGAATGAGGGGGGAAAGCACAAGAAAATGTATTACAAAAGCATTTAAAGCCTGTGTTGAAGGCTGGCAGATCATCACTTATTTTTTGCATCATGCAGGCAACCTGCACACTTGGGCACACCCAGGCTTTCGTTGTCACTGCCGTACTCCTTTCCCCACATGTGCATTCCTCTCGGAAAGTAAAGTACCACTTAAGGTGAAATCCTAGGCACATCTGCCAGTGTGGTAAAGTAAACAGGATTCAATTTAGAGTGTGTGGTGGTGGTGTTCCCCACTTCAGTCCTGTGGGGGTCCTCAGGTGGCCACTCCCCCTTCCCTCAGCCACTGGTCATTCAGTGGCTTTGCAGCTTTTGTGTAGTCCCCCCCCCCCCCCACACATTCAAATAGGTTGAAATGCCTCTCCTGGCAATAAGAGATTTAAGCTAAAATATGCTGTCATTTTGGGAATTTTGGCCCTGACCCTTTTGCCTTTGGCCCTGCCCACCACTGAACTGTGGCCCCCAAAAGCTTCTCCAAAATGGATTTCAGGCTGAAAGAGGTTCTGCACCCCTGTTCTAATTCATCAGCATCACCACTCCCCTGTTTCAGAGCACATGTGCTTATAATATAATAAATAATAATAAAGCACTGCACTCCTCAGAGTGCCCGCCCCATTTCCTGCAACTTAAAAGGCTGTAAGAGGAAAATGAAAAAACAAAACACTAGGTCATGAACATGCCCATTATTTACCCTGCAGCCCTAAGGAATTAAGCAGAGCAGGAAAAATTACCTCTCCAGCACTGTAACTACGGAGACGCTGAAGGTGCTGCCTATGAGTCAAATGATTGGGTAGGCGGCCATTTTGAAGCGGGATTCTGGGATCAATGAAAGTGGTAGCGCGGCTGTTGTGGTCAACAAAGAAGGACTGTAATAAAAGGATGATCAAAATAATTATATTAATGAGAAAGATACCATAGTAAAGAACATAGCCAATAGGATTCTGCATGATCTGATAAGGCAGCTGACTCTAGCCTGGCCCCTCAGTTTGAACAATTCGATGCTCAGATGCAGACTGAGCTGCTTGTGGCCCACCTGTCCTGTGTGCTTGCTTAGCTGCCTGCTTGCCACTAGATCACCAGCCCTTCTCATGTATCCAGGCCCAGAAAAGCTATGCAGATAACATTTTCATGTACTAATGAATAAAACGTACATCAGAAGAGGACATCTGAGGATAAGGCAAGCCCTTAAAGTTAATACACTTCAGCTAGCCCCACCCCTGGCATTCTTTGCCAACCTCATAAAATCAGCCAGATAAACTTGCACAGAACTCAAGATTATTTTCATTACGTTCCTGTACCTTGCCTTGCTGGTCAGTTTTGATCTCCCAGCCTCGTGGAAGTTCCAGCCGTGTGTCTGCAAACATGTTGATGAAATTTACTAGGTCCCTGTTGTGCTGATAACGTTCAAAATTCCGGGCGTCTCTCCGGATCTTCAGAATCATATGCTTCAAGCAGGTGCTGTTGGTGAACACCCGATAGGCACTCTGGATACAACAAGCAGGAGGAAAATTCAAAGCTTACATTATTGCAAATGTAAGTCAACTCTAATAATATCTTTTGCAGAACAAGCATGAAATATACATGTAAAAAGTCTCCTGTCTAAAATAGTAAAGCAGCCTTCCCCAACCTGATGCCCTCCTGTTGTTTTGGACTTCAACTCCCATCAGCCCCAGTCAGCATGGCCAATACTCACGAATCCTGGGAGTTGTAGTAAAGAATGCCACAATTGGCTAAGGCTGCCGTCCTATGCATGTTTAGAAAGAAGAAAGTCTTACAGCTCCCAGCATTCCCCAGCCAGCTATGTGCATTAAGTTACTTAGTGATATGCCAGCACCAACTGCTCTGTAGACCCACGTGCGGAATGTTAACCACTTACCCTCAGTTATATTCTCAGTGATACTGTGAATTGCATGATCAGAGCACTCAACTAAGCAGCTTTTTGTCTGGCGAGCATTTCTCTCTATTTGGGGCAATTCTCTTGTTTGCTCCTTGCAAATGTTTTATGTGGTTGCTGTCTCCCATCCAAATCCAAACCCCACTCTTCTTCCTGGATGTGTTTGTTGCTGGGGCCGGGGGCCTGGGCGGACTTGAACCTCCAAGTAGCGCTCCACTATGGCTCGTAGGGTGGGTGTGGAGGCAGCCCAGCTGAAACGTCAACTGCGAGGGTGCAATATGATAACGCACATCTGTGTAACACCCTCAGAGCTGATGCATAAGCATTATGAGCTGGGAGAGACCTTTTAGAAAGCAGATAATTTCCAGATGCTCACCAAGAAAGCTCATAAATATTGAGCCAATTCCAGATCAAACTGAAGGAAACTTGATCACTAGTTCCTAGAATGCACCCATCTAGCCACCTCTAGTTTTTATTTATTGCTAGCTTTTTTTACCCGGCATTGCACAGGTCATCATTTTCCTATAGGCACTATTTGTTCGAAATTCCTTAAGGTAGCTGACTGCTGTTTTGAATCGCTCCATAGGAAAGGTCCCCCGGGACTACATAATGGAATCCCAGCTCCCCCGGGACTACCTGCTCCCCCGGGACTGCACAATGAAATTCCTGCTCCCCCCCCGCCCGAGACTACACAATGAAATCCCTGCTTCCCTCCCTGGACTACACAATGAAATACCTGCCCCCCCCCCCGAGACTACAAAATGAAATCCCAGCTCCCCCAGGACTACACAGTGAAATCCCTGTCCCGTCCCCCCCAGGGACTGCACAATGAAATCTCTGCTTCCCCCCCTGGACTACACAATGAAATCCCTGCTCCCCCCGGGACTACACAGTGAAATCCCTGCTCCCCCCCCAGGGACTGCACAATGAAATCTCTGCTTCCCCCCCTGGACTACACAATGAAATCCCTGCTCCCCCAGGACTGCAGTGAAATCCCTGTGTGTGTCCCCCCCCCGGGACTACACAATGAAATCCCTGCTTCCCCCCCCCCGGACTGCACAATGAAATCCCTGCTCCCCCGGGACTGCACAATGAAATCCCTGCTCCCCCGAGACTACACAGTGAAATCCCTGTTCCCCCTCCCCCCGGGACTGCACAATGAATTCCCTGCTTCCCCCCCCCCCGGGACTGCACAATTAACTCCCTGCTCCTCCCCAGGACTACACAATGAAATCCCAGTTCCCCCAGGACTACCTGCTCCCCCGGGACTACACAATGATATCCCTGGTGTGTTGTCGTCCCCGGGACTGCACAATGAAATCTCTGCTTCCCCCCCTGGGCTACACAATTAAATCCCAGCTCCCCCAGGACGACACAGTGAAATCCCTGTGTGTGTCCCCCCTGGGACTGCACAATGAAATCCCTGCTCCCCCGGGACTACACAGTGAAATCCCTGTTCCCCCTCCCCCCAGGACTGCACAATGAAATCCCTGCTCCCCCCTCGGGACTGCACAATGAAATTCCTACTCCCCCCCAGGACTACACAATGAAATCCCAGTTCCCCCGGGACTACCTGCTCCCCCGGGACTACACAATGAAATCCCTGCTCCCCCCTCCGGGACTACACAATGAAATCCATGCTGCCCCCTCCCCGGGACTGCTCAATGAAATCCCTGCTCCCCCCCCAAGGCTATACAATGAAATCCCAGCTCCCCCCTCCCCGGGACTACACAACAATGAAATCCCTGCCCCCCCAGAACACACAATGAAATCCCTGCTCCCACCCCGGGACTGCCCAACAATGAAATCCCAGTTCCCCCCACCCCCATGTAGGCCCCGGCTGCAGTTCATATGAACATTCTGTTTTGACATAGGAGATATTTGCATATCCGTTCCTGATTGGGCCCCTGTGGCAGTTCATAAATATCTGACAGAAATATCTGATCTTAAAGAAAAATCAGGTTAATCCTGAGAGTCTGCAGGTGATGAAGAGTGACCGTGCCAAGTTTGGGGTAGATCCGTCAAAACGTGATGGAGCCTATGCGACAACGCCCCCCACACAACAGTCATTCAGTCATTTAAAAAGTTTCCCTCCCTTTTCACCCCCTCATAGAACATTCTAAATGGCCTAGGGGAGATTTGCATACCCACCCCTATTGGCCCCTACAGGAATTCATACGAACATTCTAAGTGTCCTATGGGCTATTTGCATAACTGCTCCTATTGGCTCCTGCACCAATTATGAGGTGAGGCCGATTTGCATAACTGCTCCCCTGTTGTTTTGCCCATATCCCAGGAGATATGAGAGTGGGGCAATTTTACCCCCTTTTTTCACCCCCTTAGGGACTGAAATTTCCAAAAATCCTTCCTTAGTGGCTGTCTACATCATAAAAACAATGTTCCTTCAAAATTTCATGTTCCTAGATTAAATGGTTTGAGCTGGGCTTTGATGAGTCAGTCAATCAAAAATCAGTCAGTCAGGACTTCTTCTTTTATATATAGAGAGATTATTTATTATTACATTTATATGCCATCTTTTTCCCTCTTGCAAGGAACCCAAGGTGCCTTAAATGGTCCTAATCCTCTCCATGTTATCCTCAAAACAACCCTGCGAGGCAGATTAGGCTGGCTGAGAGTCAGTGACTGGCCCAAAGTTACCCAGTGACTTCATGGCCCAGTGGAAACTAGAACCCAGGTCTCCCAAGTCCCAGTCCAACACTCTACTGGCTCTCTAGGTACCAGACTGCTTCTTCATGTGTTCCACAGAGGGTCCAATACCACTGTGGCAACATCTGTAAGAAGCCTTGTGGCTCTGGTGAATGACAGATTTCCTTCCCAAGCTGGCATTACCTGAGGGCCTGTGATACTGGTGTGGGAAGGAATCACACCATTTGGCTGACTCTTGTGGTTCCTTCCTAGAGATATTACTGGAGTGGCATAGGATCCAGCCATATGGAAGAGGCTCCCACATTGCTCCAAAGCCTCAGGGCAATACAATACACCTGCAACCAGCTAAGTATTTATGATCACACATGGTCAATAATAATAGCTGTGCACTCTCCCTAGAAGTGCAGATGCGTAGCTTGGGGGTACTCTTTGATTCAATCTTGTTGCTTGAGGCCCAGGTGGCCAGTAGTGCTTTTTATCACCTTTGTCTGTTTTGCCAGCTACGACTTTTCCAGGATAGGGGCAGTTTGGCTCTCCATGTTATCCTCAAACATGGTCCATGCTCTGTTAACTTATTTATTTATTTATTCATTCATTCATTCATTCATTCATTCATTATATTTATACCCCACCTTTTTTCCTGCAAGGAACCCAAGGCGGCTTACATAATCCTCCTCCTCCTCTCCATTTTATCCTCACAACAACCCTGTGAGGTAGGTTAGGCTGAGAGTCAGTGACTTGCCCAGTCACCCAGTGAGTTTCATGGCCGAGCGGGGACTAGAACCCAGATCTCCCGAGTCCCAGTCCAACACTCTCACCACTATGCCACACTGGCTCTTCCCGATTAGATTGCTGAAACACGTTGTACATGGGGCTGCGCTTGAAGACTACTTGGAAGCCTCAGTCAGTACAGAACAGGGATGGGGACTCGGACTCGAAGACTCGACTCGTGAGTCGGACTGAGTCCCCCCTCTGACTCGACTCGGACTCGAGTCCCAATATTTTTAATGGGACTCGAGACTCGACTCGGGACTCGAGACCAAGGACTCTTCAACATCCCTGGGCTGTGCCAGAAGGAGTGGAGAGGAGCATGATTGCCGGCGAAGAGCGCATGGAAGCGAGGTGTGCCGCTGCTCGGCCACTATGGACGGCTACCAGGAGTGCAGCCCCAACAGTGTGTCAAGATTTATTTTGATTGATGTGTTGCGTACTTGGGAGAGGCAGAGGAAGGACCTGAGATTACTCTGTGTGACTGCTCTGAGTGTGAAGTAGCCTTATTTGTTGGAAAAAACCCATTGATTTTATTAATAGGACTCGTGAGTCAGCTTTGGGAGTGACTCATGACTCGTGCTCGTGAGTCCACCAGTTTGGACCAAGGACTCGGACTCTGACTCTAGACTCGGGTCCAAAGACTCGTTACTACCTCGACTCGGTGACTCGAGACTCAAGACTCTCAACATCCCTGGTACAGAAAAGGGCAGCCAGGACTGTAACTGGTACACGCAGATGGAGTCCATCACCAATTCTGAAGAACTGAATCCTGGCTGCCTATTTCATTTCTTAGGCAATTCAAGGTGCTGGTGCTGAGCATAATTCAAGGGCTTTAAAGCCCAACATGGTTAGGGACTCAACTATCTGAAGAAGCGCTTCTTCCTGTGACAGTCTGCCTGTGCCTTAAGATCCTTAGGGGAGGGACTTCTCCAAGAACCCATGTCATGTCATGTAACACCAGTTTCTCAGTTGTGGTGTCCCAGTTGTGGAACCCTCTCCCCATGGAGGTGTGACTGTCGCTGGCATTATATTATTTTTGGTGACATGTCAAAACCTATTTGTTTGCTGGGCATTTTAAATTGCATTATGAAGCTGGGTGCTGCCTATTTTATGTATCTTCTGCATATTGGTTTTGGTTATATATATATATATATATTACATTTTGTAAACTGTCATGCCCTGCTGGAAGGAGCCTCCTCCTCTTCTGAGGAGCAAGAACTCTCTGAGACAGATGAAACCATGGAGCCACCTCTTCAGGAGACATGGGGGGGGGGGCTCAGGGAAGAGGACCATAGGTCTGCCCCTGCCAGAAGAGGGGAGTTCTGCATCAGAAGCAGAGGCTGAGCATCCACCCAGTCTCAGAGAGCACTGTTGCCTTAAGAGGAGGAACAGTAGGGCTCCTTTAAGATGAAGTAATGGACTCCAAGGAAGAACTCCTCAGGAGCAAGGATTGTAATATATGAGCTGAGCTGTGGGTGGGGCTAAGGAGGCCCTGGGAATATAAGCCTGCATTTTCTGTCTGGACTTTGCTGAAAACAACACTGGTTTTCAGCTCAAGCTCCTTGCAGCCTGACCTTAACTCATGTTTGGATTTCTGTATTATTGACCTTGGGCTTCTGCCTGATTGTGATTATACTTGCCTGCTATCCTGTGTGCTTGACCTTGGCTATATCCCTGACTTATCTCTGGAAAATCCTTGTTTGCTGGTAAAAACTCTGCTTCACTCTTGGCCTGCTTAATTGACTGCCCCATTGCATTTAACACTGTGTTTGTGTATTTGTATAGCAAGGACCTGAATAGAACATAAACTGCCCTGGTACCATAAGATGAAGGGTGATATATAAATAGTTTAATTAATGCATTAGTTATTACATTCTGGAAATGTGTGGGAATAGTCTTATATATATAGCCATTTCCTATTTAGCTTGGGCTTATAGGAATTTGGGATTGTAGAAACTTCTGGGTTACCAAGTACAAGTTCTGGTGTTCCACTACCAGCTAACTGGCCATTTTAGTAGCCCTTTGTGACCTTAAAAGGGACCAAGAATTTCACAGGTTTTTTAAAGCCTTCAAGGAAATAAGATCTGTTTTCCATTTCAGCTCCAGCTGCTGGATAATATTTTCCAACTCAAATTTCATGGCCATAATTAATGCTTCTAAATTTTAATTGGAGTTTGCGGTTAAAGTATTAGAACCACATTAAGCCCAAATTTATGCGGTATATTACTTTTACACAAGTGGAATTTGTATGACTGCCTTAACAGATGTTTCAGCAGGTCATTCTGGTTTCTTTGGCAGAATCCAGATTCATCGTTCCAAAAGAAAAGGTGTTGCTCTGTTCAAATTAATTTGTCACTCCCCTTTGATGCAAAATCTACCAATACAAGTTACAAGCCACACAGGGCTCAGAAAGATATATTCAGATGAATCTTAGATGTTTTTGGAATATTATTTGAATCCCTTGGATCTTAAGGAAACAGAGTATGTCTCCATGAGGCATTTGAACATCCTGCTCTGAGAAAGCTTGAAATGATTTTTTTAAAAACTGTTTCATTTCTGCTTAGCCAATTATAAGCAAAAAGTACAGATCTGTCAAAACGGTGGGGGAAAAGATTTATGCACACATTCTTGATCTTCTGACTGTCTGGTTTTCTAGCTTTTGACTTTCTGGGAAACCTTTCCGCTTTCAACTTGCCTACTAAGGAACCCCTGAGCATCTACTACAGAACCTAGCGCACTGCACACCATTTTGGGGCACATTCTTGGGCACATACCCAGTTTATCTAGGGCACCAGCCAGTGGCTGGGCCTGGGCCCCACAACTGCCTTACATGAGGGGTGGGGAACTCTGTGAGCTCCAGGGGCCAATTTCAACTCCCTTGAATCCCCCAGGGGCCACACTCCCCTGCTGTTGTATTCCGGTAGCAGCAGCAAAACATTTGGCGGCTTACTGCCGAATTTGACAGCAAACTGCTATGGTTGCCTAAAAAGGCCAATAAACCAAGGCTTTAAAGCTAAATTTGGCCTCTTTAGACCGTTGAAGTTCAGCAGCAAACTACCAATTGTTTTGCTGCCGCCGCCACCACAACACTGAAGTTTTATTTATTTAATACATTTTTATACCGCTCAATAGCCGAAGCTCTCTGGGCGGTTTACAACAGTTAAAATCATAAAATACAATATAAAATATAAAATTTAAAACCACAGATTAAAAACAAACAGCAGAGCTAGCAGCAGCAGTTACAATAACGGAATTAAAAACTACAAGATTAAAATGATTAAGATGATTAAAATGATTAAAATGCCTGGGAGAATAGAAAGGTCTCCACCTAGTGCCGGAAAGAATACAAAGTATGCCCCAGGCGAACCTCTTTGGGGAGCTTATTCCATAACCAGGGTGCCACAGCAGAAAAGGCTCTCCTCTTGGTAGCCACCTGCCTCACTTCCTTTGGCAGGGGCTCTTGGAGAAGGACCGCTGATCATGCAGATTTTAGTGTCCGGGCAGGTACATATGGGAGGAGACAATCCTTCAGATACCCTGGCCCCAAGCCATTTAGGGCTTTAAATGTTAGCACCAGCACTTTGAATCGGGCCTGGAAACAGACTGGCAGCCAGTGCAGATGAGAAAGCACTGGCATAATATGTTCTCATCGGCCAGTCCCTGTTAACAATCTCACTGCGCTATTTTGGATCAGCTGAAGTTTCTGGACCGTTTTCAAAGGCAGCCCCACGTATAACGCATTGCAGTAATCCAAACGAGAGGTTACCAGAGCATGGATAACTGTAGCTAGGCTATCTCTGTCCAGATAAGGACGTAGTTGGTATATCAGCCTAAGTTGATAAAAGGTGCTCTGTGCCACTGAGTTCACCTGTGCCTCGAGTAACAGTTGTGGATCCAAGAGCACCCCCAAACTATGAACCTGATCCTTCAGGGGGAGTGCAACCCCACCCAGAACTGGTTGAATATCACTTAGCTGGGCAGACAAACCACCCACTAACAGTACCTCCGCCTTATCTGGATTGAGTCTCAGTTTATTAGCCCTCATCCAGTCCATGACTGTGTCCAGGCACTGATTCAGAAGTTGGTGGTGCTGTGGCAGCAGCAGCAGCAGGTTGCATGATGCCCACCTCTGGCTTACATGAATTAACACTCCACCTGGAACATGCAGAATATTCCCCTTTGGCTGCCCATTGCAGGGGAAGGTCTCTCTCAGTGAAACTTCTATGCCATGACTGACTTTCCTGTTGAGGAACCCCATGCAAAACTTCCAAAACACCCACCAGGATTTGAGATGTTTGGCTTGGGTTTGGTTAAATATAGGTTTAGTAATGGTTTTACAAAGAAATGCAGTAGGAATGTCCTAGCTCAGAGAAATGGGAAGAATACAAGTTGTTTGTGTGAAAACCTACTGCCCTTCCTATCGAAAATGTTGCACAAGGGGTGCAACATAGATCCAAATCTACTGAATCATATGGTAGAAACAGATGAACACAGATAATTATGCTGCATCTTCTGAAATGGTTTAGCAGTGAGAAAAGCTACCTCTGTGTGTTATGATGAGTCCCTGTGACATGCACATGCCTGCATCACAGATCAATGACTATACAGATCAGTGTATTATGGATGGTGATAATGTTTTATTCTGTCCATTTACAAACCACCCAATACTCTTTGGCCAAGGAGGCATATGTAGTGGGGCTCACAGGCCATGGTATTGGATTGTTGTGAAGCCACTTGTCTTCTATGGGAAACATAGGTGTGATCCAGGCGAACAAATTCAAGTGAGGATGAGCCTATCACTTGGATAATCCAGCTGCATTTGTCCCCTTGGAATGTCTATATAGGCTCACAGTTAAATAAGTCATACTTGGGGGAGGTGGAATGGGTCAGATGGCCTGGTCGGGGTAAAAGGAAAGGACACAAATCATAGCATTTAAAAAAAAAACACCAACTAATAAATGTTCTGCAGAAGGTCACCATGCTAGACGTTTTGACTGAGCCTGAATCACGGAGTAAGAACTGAAATGTTGCCTGGATACGGCTACAAAAGTAGGTTGCCCATCTGACATTAAACACTTACATAGTTTGCATGCAGCACCGTGAAGAACTCTGGGTTGGTGATGAACTTTACAGCTGGAGACTGCAGTAACAAAGTGATTTTTTGAGAATTCACGGGCGAAACAGGTACTTCTCTTCTAATTTCTGAAAGTAGAATAGTATACATGTAAATACAGGAAAATAACATGTTGCACTACAATCAGTATCATTCCAGTCATTTCCTCTTCTGGTACTTCCATTCTTTTGCATGAATTCTTGCCAACTTCCCAGTGGCTATAGAAAAGACTTCTTAATCTGTGGCACAATCCTCCCCAACCAGTCTGTGTTTCTTGTGTTTTTCATTCCTCACTGGTCAATTTCCTTAGCTAGGTGTTGGCTCCTTACCTACCACTGCTAGCTTTATAAGTAAATTCACACTATAAAAGCAGGTTGATCTTTTTATCTTTGATTGCCACTGCTGTTCAGTGGACAAAAATTATGCAAGTATAATCAATCAATCATAGTCAATCAATGCTTAATAAAATAATTTAAAAAACTGGACTTGATCTCCTATGATCTGGGAGCCAAATAATACATTCAGCAAAATCACGTGGTAGAGTCCTCCTTGTATTGTACCACTCCAGGTTCTTGGTGGGGAGCACTTGTGTATACATTATTACATTAAGAAACTCTCGAAAATTAGCACATCAGGGACTAAGGTTCAAGCCTAATCTTCTCCCTGGCTGACTAGTTTTCAGTATGCAGGGTTTTCTTTTTACATGAGAAAGCACTCACAAATGCAGTCTCCCGCTTGAAGTGTGCTAAAATATGCCCCTACCACAGTTTAGCTTTTGTTCAATGCACCCACAAGTCTTTTTTCAATATCAATTGTGTAATACCTACTCCATGTAGGGAGAAAAAAATAGCTTTTTACTAAAAAAAAGATCACTTTTTTAAAAGTCTGGCTACATCTGCAATCAAACACGAGATGGGGAGTGCAGAGTTTCCAGAAAATGTAACATAAAGTAAAAAGAAACAAAAAAAAATTACAAAATGATATCAGATTGTTTTTGGAGCATAGCCTTGATGGTGCCAGTCATTTTGTGTGTGTATATATAACAGCACTCATGAAATGGAATGGTAAAGCAGGTATGTGCATGCCCAATCTCCACTCCAATTACCAAAACAACATAAAACCAATGGGGGGAAAGTGTTCTGAAAATGGTGTAGGTATGAAGCAGGAATGGGGGTGGGATAATATCACTGCTAACTAATCGCAGCCCAAACAATATCCAGTAAATGTGCACATGTGTCACAGGCACCTACATGGTGTTGTCTGCAATGTGAGTAGCAACCATTACACGGTTGTAATGAATGCACTATCTGGAGAAGTATAATGAGATATTCCCCACAACAGAAGTGCAACCTTTAGGGAAGACACAGAAACTGAGTTATACATACAGATTGTTATTGTGTAAAAAATAACAGAAGTGCAACCTTCAGGGAAGACACAGAAACGGAGTTATACATACAGATTGTTATTGTGTAAAAAAGGAGCACGCAGAAATGCCCATGGAGCTAAATCATGCATGTGATGATGCCTTTCAATGTCCTGTCCACACTGATATGGAGGAACTGGTATGTGAACTGTAAGTTAGAGATGACAGCCATGATCGTTGTGATTATGAAAGCTTTTTTTGGTGTGGTTTAATCACCACAACCGTAGCCCTATTCAATGCATTCTCATCGCTTGTAAGCTCTGCATGCGGGGAGTGGGGACAAGCATGCTAGCTCCACCCCCTGCCATTCTCATCGCCCTCTACATGTGGAGGTTGATTGTTTGCATAGGACTCTCCTCACAGGCAGTCACCCTTCACATGTAGAGGGCGGCAAGAAAGGTGGGGGTGGGTGGGGCGGAGCTACTGCACACATCTCAGCAACCCCTCCTTGCTTGTACGGTTTGCAGATGGGGAGAATGCCTGAATAGGGATTATGTAATTATGTGTAACTAGATACACATATAGTTCCTGCCCGGAAAGTACGTTTTCCACAGGAATGTGGGCAAGGCCAACAACATTCACATATAGAAAGTTCAGCAGCACAGTTACATGTGTCAACTGGCCCTCAGGCCTAGATCTCATGGAGATGATAAACTCCTGTCTGGAGTGTAACACTTCGCACTGCAGATGGGGGTCCATATGACAGAATGTGCCTCCAGTCCAGACAAACCAATTTCCCACACAGAGAAAACTAGATGTCAGGGAGAAGACTAAGCTAGAATCCTTTTCTCTGACATATAGTTTTCAAAGTAGAGGGAATGCTTTTGTGCAGAGGAACACTCACTCTTGGTAGGGATGTGCAAATCAGCGAAACCTGAGCTTGCCGAAGTTCTCCAAATTCCATCTCAAAGCTCGTTCTGATTCAAGTCCGTATCAGATTGTGAGCTTTGTTTTTTTTCTTTTCAAATGAAAATCTGTGCGTATTTTCGTGTGTAGTTTTCCAAACGTATGTATCAATTGTGCACATCTTCGAAATGTACACATTCTTCTCCCATTGATTAAAGCGTATTTGTGCACATTTTTCAAAAGAACAAATTTTTTCATGAGCATTTTTCAAATGTATGCATGCTGTCAAACACATATTTTTGGTCTGTGAATCACACTGCAAGCCCAGAAATGAATGGAGTTGAACCGCAGATTGGGTCCGTGTTCGGTTTGGAAGGTGTGAACTGGGTAAATCCTGATCAAAAATGAACTGAAATGAATTCTCATACATCCCTGCCCCTGGGACATCTGCCCCCTGCATTTGCAGTCTGAAGTGGTACAGCCCTGACACAGGGTTATCACCTCAGTGAGAACCAGGTCATAATGGGAAGAACATTTGCTGCTCCATGCTGCCTTTTCCCCACTTAGTTCTTTCTGCTGTAAAATACCAATGCTTGTATCTATCGTACTAAGAGATGAATGCCACCTGGAACAGTACTGAACCACATAAAATGTTTTACCTGAATTTGGCTGGGAAGGATCTGCCTCAGAATCACTGCCTCCTCCAGGAGGGAGCCTCTCTACCCTACTGCTGACAACACTGTCCTCCTCTGTCCTCTCTGTAGCAATTGTTCGCTGGATATTTTGGTACCTTGATTTTGAAAAAGGAGAGGAAGAAAAATACATTGGTCAAATATACCTCTGAAATGAAGGGAGCTCTCCAAAGCTTGGCAGCATGTAGGCGACCAGTGCAGATGAAGTAACACATGAGGCACATTGAACAAACCGCACACACTGTCTGCTGCTACTATGTTGTGTTCTGGTACAGGAAATTAACTGTGCACTATCCCAAGTACAGCCAAGTGTCCAGATTTGACCCTCCCTCTCTTTCCTTGGCCTAGCAGAGACTTTGCTGTAGGACAGTTTATGGCTGTATATATATATATATATATATATATATATATATATATAGTACTTTGTGATATTGTGATTTTAAATGGTTGTAAACCTCCCTGAGTGGTGCGTGGGCATCTTCTAATTATTATCATTATTATTATTATTAGAAGGGTGGGATAAAAATCTTTATCCAAACAAATAAATATAGCCATGTTCAATAAGCCAGTTATGTTGTCAACAACTGTGGAGCCTGAATGAGTATCAAGGCTTGGCTAACCAACAAGAGAGATCCATTTATGTTGATGAGTGCATTTAGAATTATTAGCTTCAAAATGATTTGAAATTGTTCTTTAGCTGGTTCAAACAAATTTCTCAGTAGAAGCCATCTTACACAGCAGTTCAACTGAAGTTTTGATATTGATATTAAAAACATTTGCATGATCTTACCACAATAAAAGGATTAGCTAGACAACAAGAATTAACATGTCCCCAATAAATTACAATACTGTACCAAGCTCTCTTTTGCCAAGTGTCTAATGGAGTTGTTTATGCCAGCAAAAGTGTCCAACATCCCCTCCTCATGGGCACTTTTCTCCCAGCTGGGCTCACTTCTAGTATCACACATTGGTTGAGGCTAAAGTGCCATGGGAGGACAGAGATCACAGGGAGATAAGCTCTGCACAGGGGGAGATTCAGCAGCCCCCACCCATGTATCCCTTTTGCTCTTTCAGCCACACCTCCATCCCCTGCTTTATGTGACTGGGGTAGACCCACATTTAAAGAGTTGGGTCTGTCACAGTCATATTTGGTTTGGCGATTTCTCCTAAACTAGGGGGTGGGCTGCAACTCCCATGATCCCTCACCACTGGCTATGCTGGCTAGGGATGATGGGAGTTGTCAGCCAAAACATCTGGAGGGCCACAAGTTGCCCATTCTTGTTCTGAAAGATGGATTAGAGGAGATGAAAGGCAGGGGAAAATCCAGTTCAAATGCATGAACACAGAACACAGATCAGTTGTAGGAGCTGATAACTGTCTTCATGTATCAACCCCGTAAACAGATGTTGCATGTTTTGTACAATATTACCCAGTGCTGAAATCTGATCAACGGTTTTCAGAGAAGAAAGAACAACTATAGAATCCAAGACTTGCACGTTATTAATTTAGTAGACTAGGCCCCGATTAAGGAACTAACATCCCATTTTAGTGCTAATAGTCTAACAGCTTGTAAACCTCTTCCTTGGTCAGCTGGCAGCTATACCACCAGAGCAGGGGAAACAGCTTTCAGAAATTTATTCAGCACCCGGATTATTGGACACTTTGGGCTTGGGGTTCTCTCAAAGCCTGCGGGATGCCCAGAGTTTGATGACGTTGGTTTTCCTTAAATTAAGAAGAGGCTCAAAATCTTTGCTGGATGCAGTCACAGTCCTCATTGCTTTTCTACAACCTATGCATTGACTATTATTTGATATCTATTTTCAGCACACTTTCAGGCAGCTTGAATGGCAGTGACTTTGAGGATTTCAAACTCCACAGGGCGCTTTGGACTAAGCTTCCCCCAGGCTTGTCAGTGACTAGTTCAGGCCTGTACAGTATACAGAAATTTTTTATGCATCAAGAATTAGGGAGTTGGTTCTGGGGGGAAAAGGTACCTGTCATTCTCCAGGAAACTTCCTGTGCTTAACTATGATCAGGCATAAGGGAAGCTGTTATTTGAGTGAGGTCTTGGACTGAAAGTTATATGCGTAAGAGAATACATAAGATGAGAAACCAAAATTGCTGCACCCATCCATTTTCATGGCTGCTGAGAAACGAATATTATTACAGGGGCCATATGAAGCACCCCATACATTTCAACTGAGGGGGTTTGAAGAGCTAAAACAGGGCATCCGGTCCCCAAAATGGCAGTTGTTTGGACAGTCAAGGTCAAGTCACACTCCAAAATGGGAATTACAATGACTAAGGCTGCAATCCAAAACACACTTACTGGGGAGTAAGTCCCATTGGACACAGAGGAACTTACTTCCAAGTTAACATGCACAGGATTTCCCTTTGGGAGAGGTCCTTGGCTCAGGGTCTCTTCAGAAATGGAAATCAAAACATATGTAGGATAGGGTAGGACGGGAACTCTGACACTTTGACATGAACTACCTGGTAAAGTACAAAAGCATGTACCTTTGCTGTGAAGTACATAAGCAAGAAACTGTTGAATTTCAGGAAAAATGATATTTAAAAAAAAATATATTATCCTGGCAAATCTTCTAAGCATGTGAAGGCCATCAGATATTTTACTGTTGCTATGATAAATTGCTATGTGTACTTCAGTTTATTTGACTGATGCTTTACATTTCTTAGATGTTTATGATTTTTGTATTGTTATGGTTTTATGATCTAAGGCTCCCTAGAGACCTGTTTCTAGGTAAAGAAGCAGGGTAATAAGTATGATCTAGGAATTCCTATGCAGTTTTATACTGTTGTTGCTTAGTTTGGTTTGGTTGGTTGGTTGACTACCTTGGAAGCGGCCTTGTTTATTTAAGATAGGCAAGTCAAAAAAAAAAAGTTTTAAATAAAGAAATAAATAGAGTAGAATTAGAATAGAACTGAGTAGAATTCGAAACGAAGGTGTGAAAATTTTACAGATTTATGTTTGACTGAAAGAGTTGAACATTTTTGTCCAGTGTTATTCATTTCCGTAATAATCAAAGCTTCTTATTTATATATATTTATAGAAGGGGGAGAGAGGGAAAGAGAGGTCAAGGAGGTAAATAATATAATAAAATTAACTTTAAAAAAACACTAACAGAACTTGAGATTTGTTATTTTGCCTTTAGATATGCCCTTTACAAACAAATTATTATATTAGACTTCACAACCATATTATTAACATGGCTCAACTTTTTCCCATTCTCTCTTTTATAAGAACCTATAAACATTTTTATTCACTTCACAGCAGGCTGACTGAACAAACTTTCCATTCCAATATAGTTTGAGTTTTATGACCCCCTGATGCAACAGCAGAAAAGAAAAAAGTAGTTCATCTATTCAGAGGGATATATACATAAGCTTTCTATTTAATTAGACGGTAGAAAATCCCCTGCTGGCAAATGATGTCTTGGAACTGAAGCAATGGGCCAAGAGGCTGCTACTATTTAGTCTCAGTTATGTAGAATAATCTTCAATAAATTCCAAAAAATGCCAACATAATTTTTAAAAATCTTTGAAAACACTTATACAGACAGATTTTAAAAATCCAGCCTGTTTTCAAAGGATAATTGTGACGGGGGTTATAGTTACTGAATGCATAACAATAACTTTCACATTTCTACCTTCAGGGAACCCTTTCTACAATGACTAGTTTGTCATGGAACTCGAGTGCATCTGCTACAGAACACCAGCATGCTGTATGGAGGTGCGTGGGGCATACACTGTGGGCTTCTTTGGTCTCAATGTCACAGTTCTCTTCTGTGGCTGCTCATTGTTAAGGGAAAGTATGTGGTGGTGAACAAGCTATCATTCAGGGAAGCTTTTCAGCCGCCATTGGTCATCTCATTGAGAAACCCCTGATATGCCTCAGAGCAACTTTCAATATAGTTTCAAAACCAATGCATTGTAATAGTCACCTATTTTAGCATTTTGATCATTTTCCTAGTGAGGAAAAGCCTAGTTACCACGCAAATACTACCGAGTTCATCCCAGTTTAGGACTAGTGCAGAGGAAATGCTAATCGCTTACGTAATAATTGTTATGAGAGCAGGAACAACAGGCAGGTACACTCCCTTCCCCTCCCCTCTTTCAGAAATCTCTTCATTTCTTCTCTTTTTGGAACTAACCATGGTGCAGCATTATGTATTGAGCAGGGGGTTGGACTCGATGGCCTTATTGAGCAGGGGGTTGGACTAGAGCCCCTTCCAACTCTATATGATCCTATGTAAGCACCAAGGTTAAGTTTAAACTACAGCTTGAAACCAGAGTTTGGAGCTGTTTTCAAACTCTAATTTACAGCTCACCATTATTAAAATTAACCTTTATGCAGACATAAAGCTGTACCATGAGTCAAGGGAGGGGGAATTCACACAAGGCAGGGGAGAGATAGGAAGTGTGCAGGCCTCTGGGGAAGTCCCAATTTCTTAATCACGGTCAAGAAATCAGGAAACATTACTTCTGCATTGGCCTTATTACCTAGCTGATGTCAACCATTTTCTGAGGGCCCCCAATAATTTACTCCAAGAAGCTAATACCGAATGCCACTTTTTGATAGTCTATAAGTAAAATACTTCATGCATAGGTTATTCATATGTTACCAGAGCAATGCAGTTTTCTCTTCCATGGTGCTCCGGTAATACATATAAAGAAGACCCATGTCACATGGGCCATGTGGGTTCCTTCTTATGCCAGCATCACCAGCTCCAGAGAAGGCAACACTGGTGTCGGAAGGGGCTGTGTCTTCTTTATTGACGTTAGTAGACAACAGAAATATTCAGGATGTGTTAATTTGTATTTTTGATATGCTTACATGAGAACACTTTAAATAATGTAAATTGAGGCTGGAAGTCACTTCATAATGTCTCTTCCACACATAAAAATATTGCTTCTCACTATAGTGCTGATGGAAAAGCCCAAGAGTAATATGATCGCCCTAAAACAAAATACCCAAGAAGCATTAAAAAAAAATTATTTATGTATTTATTTATTGTATTTCTAGATCACCCATCTAGCCGGTACCCAGCCACTCTGGGCGATGTACAATATACAATGAAACAAAACAGAATAAAATAAACTTAAAACAGTATAAAATTTTAAAATCCTAACCCACCCCATATCCCTGCCTGAAAAGGCATGTTTTTAATGAACGGCGGAAGCTCATCAAGGAGGGGGCATGGCGGAGGTCACTGGGGAGAGAGTTCCACAGTTTGGGGGCCACCACAGAAAAGGCCCTCTTCCTAGTCCCCACCAGCCTGGCTGCTCTGGCTGATGGGACAAGGAGAAGGCTGTCCATGGCAGATCTTGTTGAGTGGCCTACTTGATGTTGCTGGAGACACTCCTTGAAATAAACTGGACCGGAGCCATATAGGGTTTTAAAGGTCAAAACCAACACCTTGAATTCGGCTCGGCAAACAACTGGTAGCCAGTGCAGCTCCTTGAGCATTGGAGTGATGTGATCACGTTGGCAGCTGCCTTTAACGAGGCAAGCCACCGCGTTCTGTACCAGCTGTAGCTTCCGAACCATCTTCCAGGGTAACCCCATGTAGAGCGCATTACAGTAGTCAAGGCGAGAGGAGACCAAGGCATGAACCACTGGTGGGAGCAGATGATTAAGAAGGTAGGGGTGCAGCTGCCATATTAGATGGAGTTGATACAGCACCGCCTGGCTCACAGCTGACACCTGAGCCTCCATGGACAGCTGGGAGTCTAAAATGCCCCCCAAGCTGTGTCAGGGGTAAATGCACCCCATTCAGCACCAGGTCCACATCCCCTAACCTCCTCCTGTCTCCCACCAGTAGTACCTCGGTTTTGTCGGGGTTCAGTTTCAGCATGTTCATCAAGACAAAAAAATATTGTTTTGTTCTGAATAATTATTTTGGATTGATGCACAGAAGCTCTGATAAAAACAAAATGTAGGAGTTCGCTATGCATTCCTTGAACACCAAAATTAAGATTTTATGCAGCAGGAACTTGAAGTGAAAATTCAAACAAATACAGATTTCCATTACATCCTAAATTTAGCTGGGCTGAAAATACCACACAATAGTGCTTATGGCGTTGACGTATTCCACTTCCTACCTTAGATGAAAGGGCATAAAAGGTGAAGAGAAACTACAGGAATGCTAAAACCTGTTATTGTACTTTCTATAGCTCAAAAAATATTGGGGCTGAGTTTTGGAGAAAAATGTTGAAAGATGGTATTTCTTTGAATTTTGTTAGCTCTGTGTGCTAAGCTGGAGTTGTTCTTGGGGGTTCTGTACTGCTCTAGTTTTGACAGTCATTGACCCAAGCAGACATCATGTCAAAAGTACAAACTGAAGGTTACAAGAGAATGATCAACTATGGCAAAGTCTATACCCGAGAAGGCTGAAAATTCCATAGCAATTTTAGATGAAACAAGTTGCTTCTTGCTACAACCATCACATAGGAATGCAGGAGCAGTTCTGGATAAAAAGGAACGCCAGGACAGTAGTGAAAGTGGAACATATCTCACAAACAGCAGGGACTGGAATTGCCTATGCAACAGGTTCCAGGTGTTTTCACCCAATAGCCAAGCCTGACTACAACTTGGCTGAAACAAGTGAGCCCAATTCATATGTTATTGGCATGGCATGGTTGCTCTATGGATCCTACACTTTACATGAAGGAATCTTATGGGATGGGTGCGTAATAGGAAGTATCCATACCAGGAAGCTACAGTGATGATGTGATTGCTTCCCATTTGTTATCCACCTGTCCTACATAATTTTGTTCAGGTGTTCTTTTTCTTAACTTTAGTATTTTGAGATCTTCTGATGAAGCTCTTCTCCAAGTGCCTTCTTTATTGGAAGTGCTCTATTTAGCAACAAAGGAGAGGGCTTTTTCAGTGGTCATGCCCCAAATATGGAATGCCCTCCTGAAAGAGGTGAGCCTGGCAGCTATATTACATTCCTTTTCGTGCCACATTAAGACATTGAAATGCCTTCATCTGTATGTTCTTAACATTATGGTTTTACTGCCTATTTACTGTTTTATGATATATTTGCTATTAAGCACCCTGGAATCCATAGGATATGGAGCAATAAAGAAATGCCTCAAATAAATAAATAAGTAAATATAGAAATAAATCTGACTCTGATATTTTAATTATCACCTTTGCTGTTTCTGTTTTTTTAAGATTTCAACTGTATCAATTGTTTCATTATTGATGATTTAAAATTGTTTTTTGGAATGTTGTTAGTCAACTGGAGTGCTAGCCTGGCAAGTGGAAAGGCAGGATATAATTCACTGTAATAAATAACTAATTCTTTGCCAACAAACTGAAAACACCTGTTTTGGTAACACTTGATACAATCTGCAGACATCAGATCCCTAGGCAGTAAACAGGATATCAGGCCTGTGGCTTATGCTGGCTCAGCTTGTCTGAGTGTGGAAAGCTAAGCAGGGTCAGGCCTGGTTATAACTTGGATGGGAGACCCCTCCTCTAGTTTCCTGCACTGAGCAGGGGGTTGGACTCGATAGCCTAGGCTCCTTCCAACTCTATGATCTATGAAATCTATGAAACCTTAGGAATTCTCCACAATTCCAAGCAAAGCTCTCATAAGATTTGATGGTCTACCTGGCATTTTTAGTTAAACATTAAAAAAAAAGCAGATTAAATAATTAGCAGTTAGCTCTTTGTGCAAAGAAGCCATAATGACCTGGTTCACACAACACGGCAACCCATCGTCGGTAACTAGCCACAGTGGGCCATTGTGTTGTTTGAAACTGGACCGCTTCCCACAGGGTGGCTTATTTTGGGGCAATGTGCCAACCTGACAACCCATGGCTTGTTCTAGAGGTTGTTTGACCCACAATGGGTTGGCATGTTGTCCGAACCCGGGAGAGCATGAGTGCTGGGTATCGACTAGTGAGCTTCTCGGCAAGAGCAGCAAAAACCCCTGCCACTCTTCGCAATCTTGCCCGTGCTGCTGCCACTGACAGTGGCACTTTGGAGCAACTGTCACTTGTTTGCCACACTTAAAAAAAAATAAAAATCGGCTCCAGAAGATTGCACAATTGTTTTCATTATATTATTATTGTTATTGTCGGTCTTTTGCAAGTGTGCACTTACAGCTGTCCAATATGAGAAGCCTTCCCTGCTAAATTTCCTTGTATGTTTTGGCTGCCAAAGGGAGTGGCGAAGTGCAATATGAAACAGATTGACAAGGCAAGACTGTATATAGGCAAATTTGCGCACAGTTGCCAGGGACCAATTTCCTAGCTGTCAATTGAAAAGCACCAGTGAAGATGAAATAGCAGCAAAAGAAGGTGTACCCAAAGGCGGAGGGACAAGATCTCCCCCGTGTCAGTTTGATATTATTATTATTATTATTATTATTATTATTATTATTATTATTATTATTATTATTATTTCAATTTATATCCCGCCTATATACTATTTCTCTAGGCGGCATACAAAATAACAATCAATTAAACAAATAAATATGCAATAAAAACATCTGTTAATCATAAAAACAGTATTAAAATTCCATTAAAATTCCATAAAAATAATAAAATTCCATAGAAATATGATAGAATATTATAAAAGGAAGGCCTGCTGAAATAACAGTCTTCAGTGCCTGCTTAAAGACATTCAACGAAGTCAGCAGGCGTATTTCAACAAGTGGCAGGCCATTCCACAATTGAGGGGCAGCAAAAGTGTTTTCAGTGTTGAAATGACAGTTCTCAATGTCCGCCATCTTTTCAACACTTCCTTGAGTCTCCAGCTACTCCAGAAAGGGGAGCTATTAACTCCCCCCCCCTTTTGGGGGGTCCTTTTCAGAGCACTTACTGCTGCGGTTCCTGCGGTTCCATGAAAGTTCTTTAAAAAAAAAAACCCGAGAAGGTGGCTAAATGGGACAGAGTAGGGGGAGCAGATGTAAGTACTGCTGGTGCTGGCACCCAATTTGCTCCATCCCGTTCTGCCACCTGTAAGGTTTTTTTTAAAAGAAATAGACAGGAATATTTGAACATTTTTTTGAACCAGGGAAAAATATGCAAATTTAATGGCTGGGAAGTAAATGGGGGGAATTTTGCATACAGTTAAGGGCTGGGTAGTAAATGGAGGGGGAATCTGTGCACCTGCATTAACTGCTCCATTACTGCAGGTGCACAAATTTCCCCTCCAGTTTACTACCCAGCCCTTAACTGTATGCAAAATTCCCTTTAATCTACTTCCCAGCCATTATATTTGTGTATGATTTCTGTGGGGGGGTTTTTGAACTGTCAGTGAATCACAGTAACCACAGCAGTAAGTGCTTAAAAAAGGAGCCCCGAAAAGGACAAGAAGTTAATATCTCTGGCGCTATCTGGAGTAGTTGGAGACTCGAGGAACTGTTGAAAAGGTGGAGAACTGACACTGAGAACTGTCAGTTCAACACTTAAAAAACCAGAGGATCACACTGCGAAGGGGGAGAGATTGTTCCCCCCACTTTTGGTGCACCGTCTTTTGCCGCCTTTTCTTCTTCACTGGTGCTGTTCAACTGACAACTGTTGGCCTACTAATCTCCCCTGGCATCAAAATGAGTCAACTGCAAAGCTATGTAGTGGTTAAGGAAGTCTGCCCGCAGTGACTGAAGAGGTTACTGCAGGCTTCAACCACATGGACATTTATTTATTTTAATTTATTAAAATTAATAAAAATTAATTAATGTTAAAAACAAAATAAACCTGAGATGCACACCCTTAATACGTCTGCCAAGTTCAAGGTGCCTAGGTTTCACAGTGTTAGCTATGGCACTGATAGACGGACACACAGACACATCCTCTTTTATGATGATGATGGCATGTGTGGGTGTACATGTTTTTCTCCCATCTACATCCCTCTGGATAAAATGACATGTGTGAAATGTCACATATGACTGAATACATCTATCTCATTACCTATACAGAAGCGGATTAACATCTTAAGAACATTTGACGTAGGGCTGGTCCACACATTCATGTTCATCATGTGTTGACTGCAACAAGCAGCGCTGACTTGCATGTGTGACTGGGTCATCATAGATCTAACATCCAGATCTAACTTTCATATCATCTCAAACACACTGCTCTTCAGTGAAATCAGAGATAAATCAAATCTATATATATAAAAGAAGAAGTCCTGACTGACTGACTGACTCATCAACGTCCAGCTCAAACTGTTTAATCTAGGAACGTGAAAATTTTGAAGGAACATAGTTTTTATGATGTAGACACGCACTAAGGAAGGATTTTGGGAAATTCCGTCCCTAAGGGGGTGAAAAAAGGGGGCAAAATTGCCCCACTCTCATATCTCCTATGGGCAAAACAACAGGGGAGCAGTTATGCAAGTCGGCCTCACCTCATAATTGCTGCAGGAGCCAATAGGAGCAGTTATGCATACGACACTTAGAATGTTCGTATGAATTTCTGCAGGGGCCAATAGGGGTGGGTATGCAAATCTCCCCTAGGCCATTTAGAATGTTCTCTGAGGGGGTGAAAAGGGAGGGAAACTTTTTAAATGACTGAATGACTGTTGTGTGTGGGGCGTCGTTGCATAGGCTCCATCACGTTTTGACGGATCTACTCCAAACTTAGCACGGTCACTCTTCTTCATCGCCTGTAAACTCTCATGATTAACCTGATTTTTCTTTAAGATCAGATATTTCTGTCAGAAAAGTTTTCTGCTGCCAGCACCCAGCCTAAACGCTACACTTTCAGTCAGAGAATGACTGTTGTGTGTGGGGCGTCCCAAATCCTGTGTGTCTGTGTGTACGGACGTTTGCGTGCGTCGCATAGGCTCCTACATGCTTGGACGGATCCGCCCCAAACCTGGCACGCATACTCTCCATTACCCAAGGATTAAAGACTGGCGGGTTCAAATCTCCGAAAAAGCCATCACTGCGCCTGTAGGCCCAAAATAGATTATAGCCAATGGCGTCACTTGGAATGTTCGCAGGGGCCATTCAGGAGCGGTTATGCAAATCACTCCAACGACATCTAGAATGTTCGTATGAACTGCTGCCACAGGGGCCCACAGGCTCCCAATCAGGAGCGGATTTGCAGATATGCAAATCTCTCCTACGTCAAAACAGAATGTTCATATGCACTGCAGCCGGGGCCTACACAGGGGCGGGGGGGGGGAGCTGGGATTTCATTGTTGGGTAGCCCGGGGGGGAGAGAGCAGGGATTTAATTGTGTAGTACTGGGGGGGAGCAGGGATTTCATTGTGTGGTCCCGGGGGAGCAGGGATTTCATTGTTGCGTAGTCCCGGGGGGAGGGGAGCTGGGATTTCATTGTGTAGTCCCAGGTGGGAGCACGGATTTCATTGTGCAGTCCCGGGGGGCGGACAGAGATTTGATTGTGTAGTTCCGGGGGGGGGAAAGCAGGGATTTCGTTGTACAGTCCCGGAGGGGGGGAGCAGGGAATTCATTGTTGTGTGGACCTGAGGGAGCTGGGATTTCACTGTTGTATAGTCCTGGGGGGCGGGGGAGCAGGGATTTAATTGTTGTGTAGTCCCGGGGGTGGGGGTGGTGCAGGGATTTCATTGTTGTGCAGTCCTGGGGGGGGGGGAGCAGGGATTTCACTGTGTAGTCCCGGGGGAGCAGGGATTTCATTGTGCAGTCCCGGGGGAAAGGGAACAGGGATTTCATTGTGTAGTCCTGGGGGGGGGGAGCTGGGATTTCATTGTGTAGTCCCGGGGGGAGCAGGTAGTCGGGGGGGGGAGCTGGGATTTCATTGTGCAGTCCCGGGGGAGCTGAGATTTCATTGTGTAATCCCGGGGGAGCTGAGATTCCTGGGGGAGCTGGGATTCCATCATGTTTCTTTTAAAAACAATTGTACCAAATCCTAAAATCCATGCGAGCGAAGCCACGGGCAAGTGCTAGTGATATATATATATATGTGTGTGTGTGTGTGTGTGTAAATCAGCCCATAGCGCTGCCTTTATTTCAGCTTGAACAATCCAAAATTCCTCCCATACTCATGACCATACGTGGAAAGAGGGTGCGAAACAGGAACTATATGGGCAGAGCCAATAGTATGAATCCTGTCAATGTGAACATTTGCCTTGCCTGATGACCAAGTAGACGGAACCATGTGATTTACTCTGTCCACATTGACATGCGTTCAGACACTGCTGCAGCATGGGATCTTGCCAAACGGCTAGCTTCCTGTGAATGTGGCCTAAGTTATAACAATGTGCAGGGCAAGGAGAGGGGGAAGAAGAAAGCATACTGGGGCAAAAGAGGAGCACGCAAATGCATTTGCAAGGCTGCATTAATATGAAAGTTTGCACATTCAAAATAAATATTTTTTCAAAATAAAACCAAATTAACTGTTCTGACAAGGGCATAACTCCATTTACACTTAACATCAAGCTGCTGCACACCCAGTGAGTTTTGTGGCTGAGTTGGAATTTGAACCCAGGTCTCCCTGGTCTGGCACTTTAATGACTACATCACACTGGCTAGAATGCTTGGGACAATAATTTATGGACCCTCCTTGGTTTTATGATCCCTCCTGCACAACAAACATTTTTAGAAGAAATACAGCCCATAGGGAATTACTACAATTCCTGGTGGCTGTCATCTGGCAGCTGACTGATTTCTACAGTCCTCCTCTTTGCCTACAAATCATACTAAGGAACTCCCATCCTGTTTGCCATCTTGGAAGGAAGAAGCTTTGAAGCGGCTGCTTCCTGCTCACTTGGCACACCAAAGATAACCACTGCACATTTTTTAAAAACAAGAAAACTCCCAAGTAGCCTGCATGCTCTTTTAAGGTGTATAATTAGAGAATACACATCCCAGACCCAGTTATTTCAAAGGAAAACGGTATCATTATAGTAAGCTTGGGGAAGAGAAAAACAAACAAAAACATTTCCTGAGGCTGTGGTGAAAAATGATTTTTACTGTGGTACAACATTAAGTGAAATTTAAACTATATGTAAAAAAAAGAAAGAGAAATATCTATATATTGATTTGGGGAGCTCTTTGCTACTTGGGACCTGAAATGAGTACAAGTAAAAAAATAATTTTAAAAAATGAACAATTCTGAGCATAAGCATCCCGAACAGGCACACACTACTCAATAATACACCGCTGTTCTCTTGCCTTATATTGGAGGACAATGGCTCCAATACAGATTTTAAAGGTGTCTTGCTGTATAAGCACATGAGAATGAAGAACATCAAAATATTTTCCAGCAATACTTGGTAATCCATTATTTTTAATTTTTTAAAAACATCTTATACCTATCTGGGAGTTCGTGAACGAGTATTTGTGCAGATCCAGTGACACCTACAAGGCAGCTTACAATCAATTAAAATACATAAACATATATATATATATCAAAAAGAAAAGAAAAGAAATGAGAAAACAATTAGTACAACCCCCAAGATCAAATTAAGACTACAGGATACAGACCAGCCTAACAGAAAATCCAGAAGGACTCAGCCAGGCATCAGAGTTGCTTTGCCTGATGCTGGAATGGCAGCAATGAAGGGGGTGGAGCAGAATCCAGCAGGGAATTCTAGGGTCTCAGTGCCACTGTTGAGGAAGCTTTGTCCCAGACAGTGCTCCACTAGACCACGGCCAGTGGAGGAACCTGAAGAAGGCCTTCACAGGAAAACCTTAAAAGAATAGCTAGGTTCACATGGGAGAAGGTTATCCTTCAGATATCCTAGACATATACCATTTAGGGCAGTGATGGTGAACCTATGGCACGCGTGCCACAGGTGGCACGTGTGGACCACTCTGCTGACACGTGAGCCATAGGTCACCACCAGCCATAGGTCTCCAGCGGCGGCGTGAGGCAGCGTCATGCTGCGCGCCAAGGCTCAGGCCGTGATGCGGCGGACGGGGACGACGGGCCTACCTGCTGCCTCCGTGCCGGCTGCGCTGGACCCGCCGCTGCCCGTCGCATCATGTCCTGCGCGCCGGATCCGCCGCCCGTCATGTCATGTCCTGCGCGCTGGATCCCCGCGCTCTGTTTTTGGCGGGGGGGAACCAGGGCAACAGGGCTGTTTAAGTCCTGTTGCTGCCCTGGTTCCCCCCCCCCGCCGCCAAAAACAGAGCGCGGGGATCCAGCGCACAGGGCATGACGCGACGGGCTGCGACGGCGGGTCCAGAGGCGGAGGCGGCTTCAGCGGCGCGGAGAACACGCCGCTCAGAAGAGCGACGGACGGCAGCAGCAGCTTGAGCGGCGCGGAGAATGCTCCGCGCCGCTCAGAAGAGCGACGGACAGCAGCAGCAGCTTGAGCGGCGCGGAGAATGCTCCGCGCCGCTCAGAAGAGCGACGGGTGGCGGCGGCGGCAGCAGCAGCTTGAGCGGCGCGGAGAATGCTCCGCGTCCGCTCAGAAGAGGGATGGGCGGCGGCGGCGGCAGCAGCTTGAGCGGCACGGAGAATGCTCCGCGCCGCTCAGAAGAGCGACGGGCGGCGGCGGCAGCAGCTTGAGTGGCGCGGAGAACGCTCCACGCCGCTCAGAAGAGTGAGATCGGGCCGCCGCAGGAACGATCGGAAGAGCCCAGGTAAGGCTCGTATTACATCCCTGCCGTGCGTTCCCATGCAGCCGCCTCATTCTTGCCCCCCAGCCGCCTCATTCCCTCCTAGCCAGCACCTCCTCCTCCTTTCCCCACATTCTCCCTGGCTTCTTCACAATCCCCCCCTCTTTCCCCCAAACGCTTGAGGTCTCCTCCTTTCCTCACATTCTCCCTGGCTTCTTCACAATCCCCCGCCCTCTTTCCCCCAAACCTATCTAAATTACCTTCAGGCTATGTGTACAATGTAGTACTATTTAAAAAATTTGAGTTGATGTTTTTTTCAATAAAAAACTGTTTGTATCATTGAAAGTCCTGTTATTGTGTTTTTCTTTTAAGACAAAATATGTTAATTAGTTCAGACAACTGTATGAGTTGTTTTTACTAAACTAAAACCCCAGTATTCAGGTTTAATTGCAGTGTTGGCACTTTGAAATAAATAAGTTGGTTTTGTGTTGCAGTTTGGGCACTCGGGCTCAAAAAGGTTTGCCATCACTGATTTAGGGCTTTAAAGATCGCCACTCGCACTTTGGATTGGGTCCAGAAACCAACGAGAAGCCAACACAGTTATTTCAGAATTGGCATTAATATACTCTCTATAGTGCTCAGCTCTTCAAAAGCAACCTCCGAAATAGAGCATGTTAGAGTAATCCAATCTGAATGTAACTGAGGCATGGATCATGGTAGCTAGGACAGACCTATCCAGGAAAGTGTACAGCTGGCTCAGTAGCCTAAACTGGTATAAGAAATTCCTGGCCACCACAATCACCCAGCAAGCAAGAGCACCGGATCATCCAGCAGCAGCACAGGAAGCAAGAGCACCCCCCAAACTGTGAACCTGAGTGGGAGTGCAAACCCATCCAAAACAAGCTGCACATCTATTCTGAGATCAGCCATATTCTGAACCAACAGTACTTCCATCTCATCTGGATTAAGCTTCCGTCTCTTTACTTTCGTCCAGCCTGTCACTGATCGAAGACACCCATTCAGAACTTTAACTTCCTCCTTAGGATTGGATGGAAAGGAGAGATGGAGCCAAGTATTATCAGCTGATTACACTTCCGCGTCAAGTCTCCTAGTGTCCTCCCCAGCAGTTTCATGTAGATCTTAAACAGCATGGGAGGGAATCTGGAACCTTACAGCACTGCGCAAGCCAAAGCCCATGAGGTGGAGCGGCAGTCTCCCAGCATCACGTTCTGTGATCTGACTTCCAGGAAGTAACAGAACCAATGCAACACTGTATTAATCCCCACCTCTGGGTCCCATTTCAGAGCCGAACTAAAAGTTTGTCTAATCATGCACAGTGGAGCTATGTGTGCTAGTTTTATTTTCTTTTTCTTTAAGTGCAACAACCCTTTTCCAAATTGAGATGGTGCTCGGTGGGGAAGGATGCCCTTGCATTTTCATCCCCCTCAAAAAGAAAAAAAAGTCTCAGTTGCAGTCAATAGAGGGTATTTTTCCTCTTTTTAAACTCTCCCACCGGGGGGGGGGGGGGAAGGTGATTTCAGGACAAAAATGGGTGGGTGGGTGGGTGGGTGGGTGGGGAGGTTTAACCTTCCTCCTGGATTGTCATGGCCCTGATCCAAATTGGGGGCATGTGCACTTTTGAGAAGGTAAATAAAACTATCGCACATAGCACCATATGAATGTGTGATTAGATGAACTTTTAGTTTGGCCCTCAGCCATGTGATCCAGAAGGATATTATGGTCAATCTATCAAAAGCTGTTCAGTGATCTAATAGAACCAGTAGTGTGACTGAATGGAGCCACAGGTATAATCCAAAAATCTCTGGAGCTGGCCCACCACAACACATTCTGAAATTCTGTGTCAGAATAGAAGGTTTGAGACTGGGCAGAAGTTGTTAAGCTCAGCCAAGCGGAGTAAAAGCATTATGAGGTCTCACCATGGGCACTTTCAAGGTCAAGAGGGCCAATCCCCTCCCTCAATTCAGTATGTCTGCTCTACCACCCCCTTCTGGAGGCGAAACCGATTAGGAGGTATGGACATGGATCTACAGCACTGGTTGTGGGTCTCACCTCTCCTCCAAGGATATTGTCCACATCTTCAGGCTGAACAAACTGAAAAGTATCCAAAACAACAGGAGAAGCAGAATCCTCAATCACCGCCAGGGTCATATCTGTAATCAATGTGAAGACCATTGATTACCCTGTTATTATGTTGTGTGTTTCCCTGCTCCCACCAGCAGTAGCCAGTGATGAGGAGCAGGAGTGGGGAAACACCCAGTGTAATGATGTCAGGACATCGAGTAAGTTGTGTTCGATATTACGGAGGGGCAGCTTGACATGGGGTTGGTGTTTATCACAGCATCCCATGCTCATTGTTCTGCTCTGAATGAGCATCTTTTGTGTGTCTGCAGTGATATGAAAGTGCAATAAAAGCTGTGAACACACATGTATGGTGTAGTGGTTAAGGTGTTGGACTGGGATTCGGGAGATCCAGGTTCTAGTCCCCACTCGGCCATGAAACTCACAGAGTGACTTTTGGGCCAGTCACTGACTCTCATCCTAGCCTGCCTCACAGGGTTGTTGTGAGGATAAAATGGAGGGGACGAGAACCATATAAGCCATTTTGGGTTCCTTGCAAGAGGGAAAAAAGTGGGATATAAATGTAATAATAAATAAGAAAAATAAAATGTATTTGTGGTGAACTAAACATTGGTGCCAACTGCACACAAAATGGTATGCATGGTTTCACCCACAAGGAGATTGTCACTATTTAGGAAAACTGTGAACATGTATTGATTGGAAGAACATGTATATATGTAGGCCTAGTCCGGAGACACAGTTATTTTTTCACAGAGGTGACAGTAATATGATAAAAACATTACTCTCCATGGTGTGCACACTCATTCTGCTATCATCCCTTGTCAAACAGTTTTTCAAGTTTTTGTAGTGTTTCAAGAGCCTGCATATCCTGCTAGATCAGAGATGACAGTAGGACAAAGGAAAAGAGTATGTGCATCTCAGGAACATCTTTATCATACCATTTTCAACTCTTTTCAAAAACACCCTGCTATCTCCCTCCAGTCTCAGTGGCAAGCAGTTTTTATGATGCTCACAGGCTGCAATCCTATACCCTTTTATCTGGAAATAAGCCAGTTGAAGGCAATGAGACATACTTTTGAGTAGACATATTATAGGACTGCGCTGCCAGTCAGTTGTCCATATTCTTTTTGACCTACTGTATGCTAAGCTTGCTGTATTCTATAGACACAGGTTATGAAAGCAGATAGGCTGTTTCTTGCAAGGGCTATTATATAAATTTGGTCCAGGATAACTCACCGCCGATTGAGTTGCTCCATTTGCTGGATTGAGCCTGATCTGCGAATTCCATCAGGAGTAGCTGCTGCAGTAGGACGCTGCCATGTTGTGGTTCGATTCACGTGATCCACATAGAATACCCGTCCATGGCTGTCTATCCGAGCTTCCCAATCTTGCATTAAATATATATATATATATTTTAGAAAAGACAGAAAATGAGGTCATTTGTCTGGATATATCCAGAAATGCAGATTATTAGGAAAATCCAGATATGAATACACACATTCCCCGCAAAATGTATAGTATTATGCCAACATATTTACAAAAGAAAGAAAGAAAGAAACCTCATCATCCATTGCACAGAATTCCTATCAATGGGCAGCCCTAAATGAAAGACAGATTTAAGAAAGGGCAGATAACTTTAAAAAACTCACTGTTTGTACATATCGGCATAGGAGTACCCTATGTTAACAGTTCAGTGATTTAGCATTAATCCAGAAGCAGGAGGAACATATATTTTATATAATATAACATAAATATAATACAAATATAATATTTTAAATGTTTGATTACGTGAACTGCCTTCTGAGGACTTGGTCCTAAAAGGCAACATACAAACAATTACATAAATACACCCCTTCCCTGCAAAAAGCAGGGGTGCTAGGGTACCCACATCAAATTTGGATTGTGTGGACTGCCTCACTTGCACTGACTCTACCATTACTGCCATCTACAATGCAGACAAATTGGGGTCCAGCATAGGTCCAAATTCCAAGACCATATGCTGCCCAAGGGTTTGGATGGGAGAAGGTTCAGATGCACTGGACAGTGCATGATGCATCTAAGGTGTGTGTGTGTAATCTCCTGTAATGTACTGCCATTTTTATAATTTTGCTTCTTAGGCTTCCTAATCAATCTTCCATCATAAAGCCATAATCGAATGATGCTTGGTGATGTAGCTGTCTCATCCAATGAAATGAATGGGGAAGTTCTTGTACACATGAAATCTCTATATGCACCCTGCAGTTCCTGCATGTAGAAAAGGCTTTAAAGGTGCAATCCTATGCAAGTTTAGACAGAAAAAAGGACATGCTGGGAGTTGTAGGCCTTTTTTCTGTCTAAATTTGCATAGGATTGCACCCCTAGTCAGGGTTAGTGTCTCAAAATTATTTACATATTTTTTAAGGGTCCAGGAGTTAGGAAATCCTGCTTTATTCTGTATTTGCCTTATCCATGAAGTCCCAAGTTTCAAGACAATACACCCTAAAAATTAAATAGTTAATTTTACAGATGACTAAGAATATGCACACCAGTAGTTGAGAAAATGACATATGGTTGGTGGGCTTATAAAGCAAAAAAGCCACAAGATGAAATGTTGGGAGCCCCAAATCAATAACCTTAAGTTACTTTTTAAAAAACAAAAAAACAAACATGCAATGTTTTGGACACTGATACCCACCAATCCCTACCCAGGTTATAATGCAAGCAATGTGGAATTATGGCCAGCCAGCCTAAAACGTGTAATTATCCAATGAATCATGTGGAAAGCCTTCACATATCACATACAATAGTTAATGCCAACTGGAAAGCCTAGAGCTAGAAATTGCTCAGTTTACCGTAATTGGAAAGTGCCATACAGGCATGACAAGCAGTGGGGAAGGATTGTAAATACACTCCAGACATTGTGGTACGTGTGCCCACATATTTAAAATCAGTAAACACTGAAGACTTGTACAACACTGCATATGGATGATGCATTACAAAGCGCCCACTAACATTTGTGACCAACCCCCACCCCCACTCTGGATTAGAGCCATTTCATATATGATATAGAGACAGTCTGCATGTAGGTAAAACATACGAAGTTGCCCAGCCAGTGAAGTAAGAACACACCAGCAGCCAGATATGTACCCATGTATTAGGAAAGAGAACACCATGTTAAGATGATGGGGACAGTGACGGAAAGTGGCAGCAATCCAGCTAAAGTGAGGCATCACTTCCAGCCAGATCTTAGACATGTTTACTCAGAAGTAAGTTCTGAAGAGTTAGATGGGCACAGCTCCCAAGTAAGTGTGTTTAGGATTGTAGCCATTCAGCCAAACCTTGTACAGTATATATTTACTCAGAAGCAAATCCTACTATGTTCAATGGCTCTTGTTCTCCAGTAAGTATCCTTAGGATTGCAGGATTGTTTCAACTAGGGATGAGTGAGAAATGTGTTCAGTTTGCATTTCAGTGTGAACTTACCAAATTCACACTTCCTGAAATTAAACACAAACTGGAATGTAGTTTGCTGCCCAAATCCATACACTTCCAAAGTTTGTGATGCATGCAATTCTTAAAAAAAAAAAAAAAAAAATGTATACAAAAAACGTGTACATTAAAAAAACCGTGGACAAAAATGTGTGTATTTCAAAAAATGCACATGAATGTGTATATTTGTGTGTATATTTGCAAAAATGCACACGGACACATTTTATTCAATGGAGAAAATGAATATATTAGGAAAAGTGCACACAAAAATGCACTAGGGAAAATGTGTATAAAATGCGGATTTGAAAAAAGGTGTACAAAATGCAAACAAATTTTCATGCGGACTAAAAAAAATATTGCAGTCTGATGTGGAATTGGGGAAGAACGAGCTTAGCACTGGAAAAATGAGAAGCTGAATGAAATCGAGCATCCCTAATTTCAATAGCACTCAATTTTAGCTAGATTGTGGTCAATGGGTGTATCAGGTTGCTCTGTTTTGAAGACACAGATAAGATTCTGTGCTCTGATATCTGCCACAGAATAGCTAGTGGTCCAGAATATTCTGTGGTCCAGTGTATTCTCCCAAAATCTCATTACCATAGACCTTTCAGGAGGATTTTACTTTATGCTAACTATTATTCCTAGGCTTCTACTGGGAAAATAACTTAAGACAGGCACAGATTTTTCTCCATCAAGTCAAGTATACAATAATCAATGTTTACACCTTCAGATTTAAAAGCAGACTCTCTGCTTAAGAGTGATTTATTTAGTGTTAGGAAGCAATGCAGGCGTCAGGGACATCTCACTGCAAAAGCAGAAAAGTGAAAAATCTTTAAAGCAGACAGCAGCTTGTAGTTTTATAAAAGACGCTTTAAAAATTCATGCTGTGGAGAATTATGTTCCAATGTGACTTTCAAATCAAATGGAGAATTAAATAATTCAATTTCTGCAGCAAATTTTCAATTGGCATGGCACACTAAAGACAAACATGTTCAGGGACTAAGAATATATAGTTACTGGAGTTACAGTGATGTGAATATAGTAGCGGAGACTCTGCCGCTGTCTGTTCTCCAGTTGATAAATCATACTGCTTTGTGTTTGGTATCGATCAAACTCCACAATAAACACTTGCAATAAGTCTGTCCATAAAATATTTGGATGAAAATGTGGAAGTGTAAATTAAAGCTCCCTCAGGGGCTGAACGTAACTGTGGAATCCATAGAAACCTTCGTAGATTTAAATACAGAGTCCACACAGAGTACATTTCATATTCTTCTTAAATAACTTAACAGCAGGACATCTGGCTGTAATCTTAAATCTAATTTGCCCTCACTTGCAAAGTGGTTGGAAAAGATTATGGCGGAGGGAAATATTTGCCTATTATGTGAACTTTTCTTATTTCTTTGTTCTGTCTTAATCTACAGCAGGCCTCAAATAAGACTTCTGGGCTCTAGGCGACTGAAGGCTTCTTTTGCCTCTACTGTGTCAACAAGGTCAGAATCAAATCCAGTGATGAGGTTAGGGAATACCCAGAGCTCAGTGGGCTGATGAATTATTTACGAAGGTCACAAAAACCCAAGCAACTGCACTCTTTGCACTTGATGGAAAGCAAACACATAAGGCTTGCTTTTCAAACCTTACTTACTTAGACAGACATTCTATAGCCACTTACCTGGGGGTAACCCCTATTGAACTCAGCAGGACTTACTTCTGAGTAGGCATGTATAGGATTGCACTGTTAATTTTTAAAGACACTGGACACTTTCTACAACCAAGCAGCCATAATTCAAACCAAACAGTGTTAGGTGTTACAGGTCAGAGTCCGCCCTCTACTGGACTATTTATATTAAAGCAAGGCGCTAGACACTCCTTTAGGAATAAGCACATTAAAAGTGGTGAAAAATGCAGACATGTACAAATGAGAAATATTCAACTCCTGCTCCAGGAACTTTGCCATCATAGCAATCTGCAAGCACATGCTACTTGTTGTCTGAAGACGGCAAACCTTAACTAAGCAGGAAATTTGGACTTGGCAGAATCCTCAGTGTAGAATTCATTCTCTCCAAATATTTGTCCTCCTTACTTTTAAAAAAACAGCTGAAGATTTAAGTAATTCATCAGGGCCACAATCCACTAGGATGTGCTCCAGTGGAAGCCTAGCAGAAATGAATGGGAACTGCATTCTACAGGGCCAGCTCCGGAAAACATCCCAGCAGATTTTGTACATTGAGTGCTTTTAGACAATCCCTTATTAAAGAGATTTTGTGGGTTCGAATAGACACGAAATAAGAGTTTTTGCGGAATAAAATGCAGCCTGAGATCCATAGACACGACAAGTAGATGCCAAAGTGGCGATCCACTGATTAGGCATTTTGTGATGGTGCCCACAGCAGTTCTCAAATTCCCAAATGTGCCCACAGGCCCAAAATGGTTGGGACCCCTGTTTTAGAGAATATGTTGATGAGGTGAAGACAGACAAAGCATGTAAAGTGAAGTCATACATAGAGGGCTTTCCCTTGCTGTGTGAGCCCCACTTCCTTCCACCTTTGCAATCTGCAGGACAGATGTGCAGCCTATCAAATCCAACGCTGCCTTCGCTGTCAATCTTGCCTGTCCCTCCATTCTCCAGGCCTGCCTTTTAAACATTATGAAGTGCCACATGCATGTTTATTGATTTATCTGAAAATATTTATACGCCACTTTCCCAATGTTCAAAGCAGCGTACAATATTTAAAACAACAACACAGTGAGCTAAAATCATAAAACAGCAAACAGTAACTATAAAAACTGCACAATGACCAAAAGCCTGATGAATTTGTCCTCTACCTCATTGGTCATGCCAAATTCAAGGGGCCACTGCAGTGAAAGCCTTGATCCTCACTACCATAGTTCTGACTGCTCACAATGAAGGCATAGGAAGCTGAGCTCAGTGGTGCAGCTAGGGATGGACCTCAGGGCAGAAGACTGCCCCCCAGCCCAGCCCAGCCCTGATAATCAGACCTCACCCAGCAGGTGATGGGCAGTGGGAAACAGTCCTGGCATCAGCAGTTGGGCTGGCATGGGCATGCCAGAGCCCAGCGGGGCTGACGCTGGTTGCCGCAGCATCCTTGCTTTCTTCTTATTCTAATAAACATTTTATAGCTGGGGCTAGCCAGCTAGGCATGTACATGGCTACAGCTGCTCATTTTACTATATTTACTTTTAAAAAATATATTATCCTTCTCTACAACAAAATGGTGCTTATTCCAAAGTAAACGTGTTTAGCAGCAAAAGCAAACTCAATTTTACTCCTCTAGTCCTGAGGGTGCTATGATTTCAGAGAATTTAAAATGCAAAACTGTATATGCTCAGAGCTTTTATTTTTTTACTCAAACTTTACTTTTTTACTTAAAGTTCTATTCTAACATATCGGGAATGTACAAGCAGTTGCAAAGGATGGACTGGTGGTGGGTGAGGAGAGAGGAGCCAGTAGTGGTGAGAGTGTTGGACTGGGGCTCCGGAGATCCAGGTTCTAGTTCCCACTTGGCCATGAAGTTCACTGGGTGACTTTGGGCCAGTCACTGACTCTCAGCCTAACCTACCTCACAGGGTTGTTGTGAGGATAAAATGGAGAGGAGGAGGATCATGTAAACCACCTTCGGTTCCTTGCAAGAGGAAAAAGGCGGAATATAAACTGAATAAATACGTAAATAAATGGAGATGTTAATAATATACATGGCCGTCTAAAGGGGAGCCCTACAGGACCATTAAGTCCAGGATCTGAAATTACCTAGCTGCACCACTGGCTGGGTTTGTCCACTTGGACACAACTATCTTATAGGCTAATATAGAAAAAAGCAGTCCTTCAGGTATGTTGTGAAGCTCTTTATGGATCAAAACCAGCACCTTGGATTGAGCCTAGAAACACACAAGCAGGCAGTGCAATTGGCACAATACTGGTGACTCATGTCTCCCTGTGCACATTAAAAAACCACAGGCAGCAGTATTCTGAACCATGTACTTGACCACTTGTTGAGCTGTCCACAGCCAACAGTCCTCAAGCCCTGACAAGCTACTAGCTCAGCAGGGGCCAGGTGACAGGAAGGGCCAATGGGTTTCCACCTGGGCCTATACACTCTAGCTCAGGCCAGACTCCTCAGTTTGAACACCTTGTTTTGCTTACAGGGGAATTTGAAAGAAATTTGGAGGGTCCTCCCATCAGAGGAATTTTGAGGGAATCAAAAGAGTTTCAGAAAGATGAGTTAAATTTCTCCAGGGGGTTTCACACATCGCCCACTGATTACAGAGGAATACTGAGCTGCACCCTTCAGCTGCACCTAAACAGGAAACGTTGAGTTGGAAAAAGTAATATATTTTTAAGAAACTAAAGCTTACTTGGCGGAAGAGGCTCATCAATGGTTGGGTACTGATGGTGGTCAGGCCTCAGGGAAGGAAGCTGGTTGATGGGCTGAGAATTATGAAGTAAAGGGCAATCACCTATGGATAAGACAGTCAAGATGTTCATATTCATTCATGAATGCCACATAGTGGTTATAAATGTACTGCTATAAACACAAATGACTGGAAGGACTCTAGATAAGGGCTGACAGAAATCTGGTGTATTAGCTGCTTTAAGCACTGTTTAAAAACATAATTTACATGGCAAAGAGCTGCTGAAATATGAAGTCAAAAGGAAGATTTTGGGATTCAACATATGTTAAGGGCTTGTGGGTTACAATCTAATCCCAATGATGGGTTTGATTTAGTCTCCAAACTCACCAGTTATACACAGGTGTCATGTAAGAGAAGGGAGAGAGGAAAGTGAGAGAAAGATCAGGGAACAAGAGAGGGAGCGAGCTGGGAGAAAGACAGCAAAAAGAGAGAAAGGCACATAGAGGGACTTGAGATAAGTAAGTGGTTGTCTGAGATACAGAAGAGATGGGATATTGAGCCAACAGAGAAGTGGAAGTATTTTCTGAATGCTAACATGTGGTGAAGATACTTCTGCCTTTGTGATCTGAGCAAATTGTCACTCACAAAGTTCTGATATTACTAGAATTGCTTTGAAGTACTCCAGCTATCTTGTGGAAATACATCATTCTTTCTGCCAGGAGGTGCTGTGAGAACCTGAAACCCATAACCGAGTGCTTCTTGGATTCAAGAATTCGGTGGACATTTCTCCAGCCCCAAAGGTTCACCAATTTTATCCCACTGCTTGTCATTTCCCCCAAATTATGTCATAAAACAAATGTACATAGAAAAAAAAACATAAAGAAAGGGGAGTTTGCCTTAAGTAGTTGTAACATCACCATAGAGCTTTACGTTATTATTTTTTATCTAAGTAAAGCATAACAATGACCGGCTTTGATATTCTTTATGTCAGAATCTTTCTAGACTTGAAATTTTTAGGACTGAGATATATTTTTTTTTTAGAAAAAATGAGATTGCAGTCCTCGATACCACTCACTCAAACATAGGTGCTTTTAGGACTGTAGCCAAAATCAAAAGGAAAATGCAAATTACCACAGTTGTTTCTTATTCCTTTAAACAAGTAGAATATTAAAAATTAATTACAGATAAAGGCAGTTTTAAACTAGAATGTAATACAAATATTTGTGTGTCTTTTAAAATTAAATATATCACCCCCCAAAAAAAATTACATGTGTACGTCTATGATCTTTGATGATATCACAACCACAAAAAGGAATGTCTCAAGCAAATGCCACTGATACGAGTCATACTTCTTTACATGCTGAAAAATAAATTGTGGTATTTTAAAAAACTTACTTACGGTATATTCCATCAGAGCTACCAGCCCTATTCAAGTTTAACCATTGTGGTAGCCACCACCAGGCTTCCTTCTTGCTGTTTACTTAGGGCACAATCCTATGCATGTTTAGACAGAAAAAAAAGTCAGACAACTCCCAGCATGCCCCAGTCAGCTATGTTGGCTGAGGCATGCTGGAGGTTGTAGGACTTTTTCCTGTCTAAGCATGCATAGGATTATGCTCTTAATTACTTACCTCAATATATCTGACAGCGCCAAATTAGTCTTATTAGTCTGGGTTTTTATGTTACCTCCGTCAGAACTAGTGTCCAGGCCCACACCCCACTAAAGCAGGGGTGCAGAACCTCTTTCAGCCTGAGAGCTGGATTCTCATTTTGGAGAAGCTCCCGAGGGCTGAATTCCAGTGGTGGGTGGGCCAAATGGGTGGGGCAAAAGGCAAATAGGGTGGGGCCAACAATACCAAACACACACACACACACACACACACATCAGCGTGAAGCTCTTGCTGCCAGTAACTGAGCCTTAGGGGAGGCATTTCAAACTTTTAGAATGGGGCAAAAACTGCACCAGAGCCAGCAAACTACCAAATGATCGGTAGTTAGGGGGAAAGGGGTGTGGCCACTTGGGAAGGCTGCATTTGGCCCCCAGGCATGAATCTGCACCCATCAGCTAGACGCAGGGCTCTCCAACCTTGGGTCCCCAGATGTTACTGGCCTACAGCTCCCAGCTTACCCAGCCAGCATGGCTAATGGCAAGGGATTCTGGGAGCTGTAGGCCAGCAACATCTGGGGACCCAAGGTTGGAGAGCCCTGGGCTAGAGGGTCCACTGCCAATCCCCGAAGCCTCCTGGCCCTCCTCCTCCTCACCACTGCATCTGTTCACCTGCCCTTTCTGAGTGACCCAGCGAGCCACACAAGATGACCGAGGAGAATTAGCGGTAACCTCTCTAGGCTTTGTTTTCTCTCTGGTGTGAATTGAGCCCAGATAGAGAGAGGGTGGCAAGTGAATGGGCAGCAATGACAGCAAGGACTCAGGGAGGGTCCCCACCGAGAGCATCTTGCCCAAGAGCCTTTACAAAACAGGAACTGGCACTGATCTCAGTGGCGTGGGCGCTGGAGCGGTGCTGTTCCTTCTTGTACTACTGTGATAATCTGAAAATCCTGGACCCTTGCAAAAGTCATGCTACAGCTCCAGGTTAACCCTCAGAAAACTGGGTTAATAATAGCGTGGGGAGTAGCTGCACAATGGCATCAGGGCAAATTCATAAATACATTTTTCTCCACACAAACAGCCCTAAACTTTCCTGGGCACATTTTCACGTGGACAAATAGAATGAATGAACCAGGTGATCCTGGACATTGCCGGCATCAGTTCCAGTGACCCTGATAGCAAATAAGAACCATGGAATTGCATTGGTAGATCAGACAAAAGACCATCTTGTCCAGTTTTCTGTTGCCAGTAATAGCCAGCCCCATGAAATTGGGGTCAGTTTGTTGCTTGCCAGCTTCCACTGCTGACATGGTCACAGGAGTTCTGGCTGTTCATCTCTGCAATTACCTGGCTCACACATTGTGACTGTCCATCAGGCCCACAGCCAGGAAAGGATGGGACCACTTGAGCATAGTTGAAAAATGTGTTATAGTGAATCAGCTGCAGTCATTAATGGATGAAAATGTGCAATATGATATAGGTTATGTCCTATAAAATAGTGATCCATTTGCATTTGTTTCTCTCAACTAACCAAAATCAAAAATTGCAATCACTGTTTATTTGTTATTTTTTCTAAAGGGCCGGATCCAGAGTTAGGCCCAAAGTAGATATTACTGAAAAGAAATAGCTGGCAGCTATGTTTTTCTCCATTTTTACCCTAGTTTAGGCGCAGGGCCACCAATCTGGATCCATAAAGCAAAATAGTGATCCGTTTGCTTTATGGGGGAAGGGTTTAAATCCCCCCCCCCGCTAAAGTCCATATGGAGATCAGGGGCCTGTACCTACTCTAGAATATACTGAAAAAAGATGTAGCTGCGACTGTGAGCTATGTTTTTAAAGTAATGCCTGTTTTGGCTTTTTGTGCTACTTAAAATAGACCCACTGAAATCAATGGGACTTGAGTTAGCCATGACCCATTGATTTCAGTGGGTCTACTTGAAGTATGACTAAGTCTGGATCCAACACAAAATGTGTATCCTGCCTTCCTTTCCATAAAAGAAAAGCCAAAGCAGCTAACAAAATTTACAATATATATATTTTAAAAGCTCAATGCACACATACAATAAAAATCAAGATCAAGACAAAGGACGCCCAAATCAAATGAAATTGGGGGTAATTTTTGCTGCTGGTGAACTTAGATTGGAAGACAAAGGGGACAGGAAGAAGATGGAGGCTGAAAGGTGAAGCTTAAAAATGCAAATGTCCATTTCATTGGGATATTAGCATTCTACAACAATGCATAGAGGGTAGGCTTAGTTCACCACATTAAGCCCTCTTAGTCTTTACACTGCTCCATGAAGGCAATTTATACTTATTTCTATGAAGCTGAACTCACGGGATTAGCAGAATTTACTGTACTGTAAATTACAAATTTACATCAAATACGGAGGAATTTAGATATTGGCACACAGCGTCCTATTGAGCGAGATCCTCACATGTTGTAAACTGTAGCAGCTTAATACACCAGATGAGGATGTAGCCCTTCATGTAAACACACACACACACACTCACACTCTTTTCCTGATCCCTACACAACACACACACATGGCTGAGATGAAGTGGAATACACCATATATAAAGCAGGGAAAAGCCCCAGTGAAATAAAATTTGGAGGGCCTGCTGATTCTTGACCTGCCGCCAGGCATACTCTGAAATCTCCTGATGGCAGGGGAGATGAGGAAGCCACAGATTCTCCCACCCGTCACCCGCCTGTTGCTGTGAGCAAGACTCCAGGTGTATCACACAGCAGGTGAGGGAGCAGAGGTGGCCACCAAGACTGTGGGGAGAAGGGGCAACGCAGCTGCCTTGCCTCCCGCAGCGCCAGGTGATTTCATAGCAAGCCTGTATAGTATGTCTGGGTTGCAAAGTGGCAACCCAAATCTTCTGCATGTCCCCAGTGACCTGCATTACATCCACATATGTGTGTATGTATTCATTTCCTCCTTTACACATTACACTGAAAGCACAATAAAAGGATGTTCAATAAAGACATCTTTTCTTTTGTTGTGCCTATCACTGTTGTTATCTCAAAAATAAACTGATGACACAAACACTTCATCCTTATTCCTTTTTCCCTTTTAAGCAGGGTTTTAATTCTTACTTCCCAAACGAAACTGAGCATTCCTTGAATGATCAGACCTTGATTACCGGTTATCTCTTGTAAGGCCTAAGATAGATATAATCAAGGTAGTGCTTCTCCAAGTCTAACCTTCTCTTCGGTTGCTTGGGCCTGCTACTGGAGACTCTACACCTTCTGCTGTTCCCTGCAGATTCACTCCACGAGCTACCAGTTCCTCAGGCCAGTGGGCAGAGCCATCCACCTGCTCCCTGTCCACCTCAGGGCTTAGCACTGAATCGGGCACTGACTCAAAAGCGCTGTTTTCCTCTTCCTCATCATCCTGTGAAGAAAACACTGTACTCTCAGAAATCTTTGCACTGTCAATAGAAGAGAACCGGGTGTGGCTTGAGAACCGGTTGGTACTCTCCGGACCAGAAGTGCTGTAACAGGAAGTGCTATAGCAGGAGGTGCTGTAACAGGAAGTGCTGTAACAGGAAGTGTCACACATTTCACACTCAGTGTCACCGTGCGGCCTGGAACTCAATTCACTCTCACTTTCAGTTCTGGGCCCTTCACCATCCAGAAACTGTTCATTTAAGTCGGCAAGGTGCTCAACAGAAGTGCTGCGAGGCACAGTTCCCCGGACAAAGTTCTCTTCTACTCTATTTTCCTGAGGGGGATCTGCCAACACTGTTTCAGTCTCACTGACTAGGTCCTTCTCCGACACTTCCCGGACCGTCAATTCTTCATCATTCTCCATCACGCTGCCTGGTTCCTCCTCCCCTTCTCCATCATCACTGCTCATCTGGGCTGAAGGCAAACTGTGCAGAAGATTGTGTATCCTTATGTAGTGAGTCCGAGGAGTCTCTGGTTCCCCACAGGCCGATGCTATCACTGTCTCAAGTTCTGACACAGGCAAGGAGCAAGGCCTGTTCTTCCTTTTCACCATGGTCCTTAACTGTAGCTCATTTTTCTCCTTTTCGTCCTCGTCCTCACCCTCCTCCTCCTCCTCCTGGGCTGAAGCCCCTTCATCATCCTGACTCTTCTCTAGATCCTTGATAGCTTGGGTATCTCCACTCACCTCATCAATAGATAGGGCTTCTATGCTGGTAAAGATGTCACTGTCTCCCTGAGTAACAGAATTGACTTTATTATTTTCCCTAACTTCAGATTCAGGGGGCGTGCATGCCAACAGAGCCAGTTGTTCAGTGAGGTCCATAGCACTCAGGGAAGGCATCATTTCCCCTGGGATGGATTCCAAGGGATCAACCGTGTCTGCTGGCACTGCATCATCCTCCCCGTTTCCCGCTAGCTCTTCTTTTAAGAAGCTGTTCAGGCTGAGCTCCCCAGCACCAGAGCTATCAACATTGATGCAGATCACTGGGCATCCATTTAGCTTCTCTGGAGCTGCCCTTTCTGAGCTCACTGTGCTGGTGCACGGAGGCTCACCGAGGATTTCCTCTGCTGAGATATTCATGGGGCTTTCCTGGAATTCAGCTGATTCAGGATCTGCTGTAAGAGAGACCTCTTCATCATCTGCTGGAAACAAAAAGAAAAGGAGTGACTTTGCTAAATAGCGCCATTTGCTGGATCAGGGGCATAAATAACATGGGCCTTTTGCTATCATCAACACTACAGAAATGTGCAGGAGCTAAGAACATAAGAAGAGCCATGCTGGATCAGACCAAGGCTCCATCTAGTCCAGCATTCTGTTCATACAGTGGCCAACCACGGGAAACCCACAAGCAGGACATGTATGCAGTAGCACCCTCCCAATCATGTTCCCTAGGAACTGATGTACATGGGCATAATGCCTCTGATACTGGAGGTAGCATATAGCCATCAGGACTAGTATCCATTGATAGCCTTCTCTTCCATGAATTTGTCCAATCCCCTTTTAAGGCTATCCAAATTGGTGGCCATCTTACGGTAGTTAATTCCACACTTTAACTATGTGCAGTGTGAAGAAGTACTTCTTTTATCCGTCCTGAATCTCCCACCAATCAGCTTCATGGGATGACCCCATTGGCTTCTAGTATCGTGACAGAGGGAGAAAATGTCTCCCTAACTGCTTTCTCCACACCATGCATAGTTTTGTACAGCTCCATCATGTCGGATGCTTCTCACTCTAGCCATACCTAGAACAAAGGGTGCCTCCGGACAAGGCTTTGATTGCACCATCGCCCTGCCTCATTCATGGAATTTTACGGGGGATCCAGACATTGTCATCTTGAATTTGTAGCCCTCCCGTGTTTTCCCACCACTTCTTCCATCTTTTTTCTTTTTACAGAAAATCCGTTGAGGGGAAAAAGATGGAATAGCTGCACAATACTTTCTAATTGATGGCCGTCTGAGCCCTCCATCTGGAAGTACTCCAAGGGCCAAGTCACGTATGCCAATGAGAATAGGGCAGTAAAAAAAACACATAGATTTTTTTAAAATTAGAAACATACTTTCTATTTAAACCAGACTGTTTTGATTTTTGAATGTTAATTGTAATTTATTTTTTAAAATAACTCAGTTTAAAATGCTAAAATGCTTAAGATATTAAAGCAAAGTATATACCCTCCTATAATTTAAAACTGAATCCATGATCCAGTATCAAATACTTGGGCTGCAATCCTACACCCATTTACTTAGGAATATGTCCTGTTGAACTCAGTGGGACTTAGTAGACATGCACAGGATTCCACTCTTCAGCTGCAAACCTATACACTTACCGGGGAGTAAGTCTCACTGAACTCAATGGGATTTACTTCTGAGTAGACATGCATAAGACTGCACTGTGAGTTGACTGCCTTCCTATGTAATAAATAAATAAATCCATGAGTAGAATATCAACCTTTTAAGGTTGGCAGTGCAGTCCTATGCATGTCTACTCAGAAGTAAGTCCAATGGGACTTACTCCCAGATAAGTGTATATAGAACTGCAATCAAAGTATGAAAAACAACAGCACAAAAGTTTCCATATTGTATTTATTAAGGCAAGGCTGGTCTTTCTCAAGAGAGGTAAGCAAAAATCCGTATTTTGAAATAAAATACAATTTGTATTTGTTTTATGTGTATGGTTAACTTTTTGTTACTATCCTAATGCAGCTTGACACAAGACATAAGTGAAGTGCACGGTATCAATTAAATATGCAGCGCGTCATGTACCATTTTCTAAAATAGTAAAAATGTTATGTGAAATAATGCATCACTAAAGTATACCCCTCTAGGGGGTACAAAGTACAATGGCCCTAATTAATTGTAAATCAGCCTTTTAAATGGCCGGATTGAGTAATTACTATGCACTTTTCTTAATGAAATATCTAAAATGCAAACAGGAAACTTAGTTTAAAGCAATTGTTAAAATTTGTCTTTTAAATCTTGGTGACTTAAATCACTTGCCCTGAATAGGATTAAGGCTACAATCCTATACCATTTATCTGGGAGTTAGTCCCATTGAACTCAATGGGGTTTACTTCTGAGTAGACATATACAGGATTGCACTCCGTGCCATCTTAAAATTCAAGAATGCTGGCTAAAATGTTTTGTGGCGGTATTTTATTTTTTAACTTTACATGTGATAAAGCATTATTTATAATCTTGGCTTCATGTCATTCATGTCAGAGCTTAGTATAATATTTTGTATGTTTATAATATACAATGCTTTATGCAAAGCCCCTTGCTTTCATTTAGCAAATGGATGGAACTCCCTGACCCAGATTTGTCCCTTGCCAACTCTTTAAATTCAACCAAAATAATAATGAACAACAAGAACAGCAACAAGAATAACAAGAAGCAGCTGTAAATAATTCTGTATGAATGTACTTTTTGACCCTTTTGGCTCGGTCTTTCCTTTACTATCTTACAACATACATATAAATTTATATGTCGCTGGTCCATCCAATGAATGCTCTTTTTTGGCCTGCATGTTTGCATCCCATGCTTCTCCCTAGGAGTCCAGGGTGGCATGCACTGATATCAGGTCTGGTGTCGGCGCTGTCGGAGTCCCAGAGCCATGGCAAGGCCCATCACTGACACGTGTCTTGACCCCCACCTCACTTTACTTTTTTTCCAGCTCCATGCTCCAAGCCATGCTGGGCAGCTGAGTCTAGCTGGTATTTAAAGGAAACACTGGCCCTATTCTGGCATTCTACATGTAGAGATAATAAACATGTGAGGAATTGGCGCACGCTAGCCCCGACCCCTCTGTTGTTGTATGTGTCACCATCTACTTGTGGAGGGTGACTTTCTGAAGAGGAGAATCTCCTGTATCTGTGTAGGGTAGAACAAGTAGTTAACGAGTAGAGGATGATGAATGTGATGACAGAGGGGGCAGGGCTACTGTGCTCCCTCTCCTCACATGTTAATTAGCCCCACATATAGATGTCTGATTTGGCCACAGTGACACATGCCTTAGTTACATCCCATTTGGATTACTCTGAAGAGTTTTTGGAAACTTCAGCTGGTTCAAAGAGCTGCTGCCAGACTGCTGACTGGGGCTGGCTGCAGGGAGCACACAACTCCTCTGTTACAACAGCTTCACAGGATCCCAGTTTGTTTCCAGGCACAATTCAAAGTGCTGGCTATGACCTATAAAGCCCTATACGGCTCTGGTCCAGGTTATCTGAAAGATCGTATTCTCCCCTATGAACCTGCCCGTACTCTGAGATCTGCTGGGGAGGCCCGTCTCTTAGTTCCGCCACCATCCCAGGCACGCCTGGCAGGAACACAGCAGAGGGCCTTCTCGGTGGTTGCTCCAACACTCTGGAACTCCCTTCCCAGGGAGGCTAGAATGGCACCCTCCTTGGTACGTTTTCCAAGGTAGGCAAAAACTTTCTTGTTCCAACAGGCCTTTGGGGAATAAAATTGGACCTATGAGAAAGCGATGGATTTGCACTGTTCTTATAGTTGTTGTTTTAGCTGTGATATTTTATATAATTTTAATAGTGTTTCTGGTTTAATTATATTTTTAACTTTTGTATTTTTCTATTTATATGTTTTAATTGTACAAATTTTAATGTTGTGAAGCCGCCTTGAGTCCCAATATTGGGGAAAAGGCGGGTTATAAATGAATAATAATAATAATAATAATAATAATAATAATAATAATAATAATAATAATAATAATAATAATAATATAGAACACCTGAATAGGGCTAGACTGGGAAATTAAAATGGTGGCTAAACCCAGCAGCCTGGCATTCTGTTGCTTCCACCACTACATAAGCCCACCAGGACCCACCAATGGATGAGGAGGCCCACCTGAGGGCACTCTGCCCAGGGGCCCTCAAACCTGAACCTGGCCCTGACTGAGATTTCCAATTTCATCTTCAGAATAGCCCTGTGAGGCAAGTTAGGCTGAACAGTAGCGACTTCCCCAAGACTACCCTGTGAACTTCATAGCTAAGCTGTGTTTGAACTCAGGTCTCCCCTATCTATGTACAACACTCTGTCCGTATCACGTTGGCTCTCAGAGCACAAGACTTGAATACACTGGCACCACAGGAGGAGAAAATGCAGAAACTGCTTGTAACTTTTGACTCATTAACAAAAATATCTGAGACAGGATGAAGAAAAAAACAACAACTAATTTGTTGCCAAATTTGCTAATTTAGCAGAAGAATGTAGGCCATCCTGTGTACTGCATTCCTGGAGCAAAAAGAAAACACGGGAATTATTGTGATTTATAATACACACTAATGTGGCAATATATTTCTTCACACATACTATTACGATTACTTGTGGCTCAGTACAAGAGGCAAGTCTATCACTTCGCCTCAGCTCAGACAATCACATAACCAGGAGTGGGCAACGTGAGTCCCCCTGTCTTTTTTGCAGCCCCTGCTGCACCAAAATTCCTGCTGCTACCACACCAATGAATTCCTGCCAAATTCTGGGAGTGCAATTTTGCATTAAAACAAAGTGTGAGCTTCCCACGCACCTTGTCTTAAATGTAAAATGCTGCTGTTTTGCGGGGGGTGCGGTCCGCAGACCCTCAGAACTTGCCCACCCCGGACTTAAGTCATGGCTTAGGTGACTGGGAATGCTCCCCCTCCCCTCTCCTCCTACTTCTCAGAGCAAGAAAACAAACCACAGTTCCATGTTACATAAAAACCTGATGAACTGTGGCTCGTTCCCACCAAAGTTAGTTAGAACAAACTAGGGTCAAGCCATGATTTCAGATCCTGGTTCATTAACTTTGTTTAGAACAAACTACAGTCCCCAGAGTTAAAGCGTAATGAGAAACTGTGGTTTATCTTCAAGTGCAGGCTGAAGCTTTCTCCCTCTCCTCCTCTAGTATGCAAAGGAGGAGGGGAAGGGGAGCCCACAAACCCACCATGGCTTGTTCCCAATCACCTGAACTATGTGTGAACCAAGCCTAACTAAAGTCAAGCAATCCTTGATCTAGAAAGCAGAACTGTAGGAGAATACCTGGGTGGATTGAAGAAGTTATCTCAAAACGAAACTGCAGCTGACCACTGACATGGTCTGTTGGCAGCCTACGTCCCAGAGTGTAGCTGACAACCCTGTCCCTGTAAGAAACCAAGAAGCATATTTATAATTTTATTTACTACAGCAGCAAATGAATACATTACAAATAACTAATAATATTTATTACAATAATTCAATCATGAGAATCATCACAAAGCACACAATGTAGTTCTACTGTTGAAAGCTGTCTGAATTCAAGAATGCCTGGGAATCATATGTAAGCTTCCTTTTTGCACTAGAAGGGGTAGTATTAACAGGGCTCAGAATTCCCTAAGCAGCTGGACAGACTAGAGTCTGTCAGGAGCTTCAGCCCTACTGGTGACAGCCTATCAATCATTCCTTTTGGGAGGAACAAGTGGAAAGAAGCAGGGAAATTCATCCCTTATTCCAGACCCATAACAGTATCATTTGCCACTTTTCCTGTGACAAACAGCAGTTTAGGGGCTGATTTTTGGCAGGATTGTGGCATGGAGTAAAGTGTTAATGCCCCCATTCTCATGTGCTGTGGTCTCAAACTTGTTTGCACCCCCCTTCAGCTATTTAGGGAGCGACCTTATGGCCCTAGTCATCGTTTGGGGGGCTGTAGGATACTTCGGACTCCCAGATCCAGGATCAGATACAGTGTTCTGACCTCAGAGCTGAGGATCTGTGCTCTGACACCATCCCCCCTCGCAGCTGGCGCAGAAAGAACTGTGCCGGCTGCCCCTCCGAGGTCGGGAACTTGACTTCAGAGAGGGGGTAAAGGGGGAGTTCCAGGGGCGGGGGCAGGGAGGAGACTTCAGAGGCCAGGGTACGATGTATCCTGTGTCCTCTGAAGTCTCCTTCCTTCCCCCTCTGAAGCGCCCCAGCTAGACAATTTAAAATGGCCATCTAGCTAAAATGCAGAGTGGGAGGTGTGGGGAGGCGAAGATCACCTCCACCACTCCTGCTCTGCATAGGATGTTTGTAAGCCTCTGAGTTCAGGGGCTTACAAGCATCAAGGGCACAACCTTACAGAACAAAAATCAAGTACATTATATGGTTACACATTTATTTGTTTGTTTGTTTGTTTGTTGTATTTATGAATCGCCCATCTGGCTGGCTAACCGGCCACTCTGGGCGATGTACAACATGATAAAATATAAAATACAATTAAAACAGTATAAAATTTTAAAATTTTAACCCACTCCATATTCCCGCCTGAATAGCCATGTTTTTAGTGAGCGGCGGAAGCTCAGCAGAGAGGGGGCATGGCGGAGGTCACTAGGGAGAGAGTTCCACAGTGACCTCCGCCATGTTAACAACATGCCTAATTTGGTCTTATATTGATTGTGTGGAAATTTCCTATGTGGAAATTGCAAGGAAGCAGATTTCGGCTAAACATTAGGGGACACTTCGTAACTGTAAGAGCTGTTCGATAATGGAATAGACTGTCTCATGAGGCTGTGATTTCTCCTTGGCTGGAGGTGTTCAAGCAGAGGCTGAATGGTCATCTGACACTGAGCACGGGGTTGGACTAGATGGCCTCCAAGGTCCCTTCCAACTCAATGATTCTATGAATCACAGAATATTCAGCATTATTTTGAAAAACATGATAATCGAGGCAATAAATCAGCTTTATATTATAACTTCTTTCCAAAACAACATGCATCATATTTTTAAAACATTGTGTCATTTAAGTTGCAATTGTCACTCTCCTTTTCATCACGGGAGTGACTCTTAAAGAAGAGAAAGCAATGCCACAAAGATTTACCCTATGGCGTGTCTCTCCAGCAGTCGTTGCACTGGCATGGAAAGCTTCCCCAAGAAACGCTTGATGATTGGCCGACTCTTTGCAAACTTGTCCTTCACCTCTATTTCTAGGACATCCGTGGGTAGGGAAACAAAGCTGAACAGCTGTAAAAGAAATACCACAGAAGGCGGGGGGGAGTTTAGAGATGAGCTGCATTGGTTCTGATCCTACTACACCCAGGGCATATGTCTAGGTATCCCCTTCCAGTTATATAAATCCCCAGAGAAATGATGAAAACAGACCACACGGTCCAGTTGAACATTTCCAGAAAGAGTCTGAAAAGCAGCTACTTCCCAATGCCTCACAAAAAAATGGCCAGAATGTTTCAGGTTTTGATCTCTGGTGTGGAGACAACTTGTAGTTCAAAAAGTTACAATTAAAGTCAGATCTCATTTACGCAGTCCAGAAGTGAGTGCCTCCAGAATGCACAGGGGCTGCAGCAGCCAGGAAACAGCCACATGTTGGCACACACGGTGGAACCTTTGAGAAGGGCTGCAGCTTAGTGGCAGAGCACATGCTTTGCTTTCAAATGGTTCCAGGTTCAATCCCTGGCTTCTCCAGCTAGGGCTGTCCTGTCTAAAACCCTGGAGAGTCACTGCCAGATCATGTAGGCCAGGGGTGGGAAACCTCAGAGCTGGAGGTCAAATCTGGCCCACCTGGGGTCCCAGTTAGGCCCTCGGGGTTCCCCAGAGGGTCACACACCCTTCCTCTGGCCCAACCCATCCCCCCCAGCCACCAACCATTTGGTGGTTTCCCATTCTTTATGCAGTTTTCTCCCCACCCCCACCCCGCATTCTAAAACGTCGAAATGCCTCTCCTAAGGCTTATTTACTAGCAGTAAACTAAAATATGCTGGTATTTTGGTTCCACCCTTTTTGCTTTTGGCACTGGCTACCGCTGGAATGCATCTGCAGAGAGCTTCTTTGAAACGGAATCTGGCCCTCAGGCTGAAAGAGGTTAAACACCCCTGTAGGCAATACTGAGCTAGATGGACCAATAGGCCTGATGGTATAAGGCAGCTTCCTACCGTTTGTGAGAATCTGTACCTCCATATCTGGGTGATCACCCAGTATCAAGACCAATCCTTTGCCCCCAGACAGGAGGAGCTAGTGTGGTACAGAGCAGGGCTGGGGATCCTCTTGCTGCCTGAGGGTCAAATTCAAGCTCTCTGGGGCTGCATTCCAGTGGTGGGTGGGGCTGAAGGCAAAAGGGGGTGAAGCCAAAAGAGACGGGGCCAAATATACAAAATGTATCGGTGTAGAGGTTAAAAAGCGGAGTATAAACACCTAAATAAATAAATATCTGAAGCACTGTGAATATTGTAAAAGTGCTACGTATTAAGAAAAGACAAGCTGACTTTTCCATCTCCACCTTTTAAGCCCATTATTGCAGTATAAATAGAACCTGATCAGAATGAAGAATGTAAGAATTTTTACTCCGGACAGGTTGGGGTTCAATCTCCAATCCAGTGGCCAAACTTTCCCAAGTTCAGAGCTTGCCACGTCCCTGTTGTCGGTTGCTTTCTGAATTATTCCAACCGTTTCCTCTGTGGCCAGGGAAACAAAGTATCAAGGATAATTATATGAGGGTCTTCTGCAGGCAGGAACTCTCTCCAGGGTATTGATGGATGTCCAATGTTCATTACAAAGGCATGATTATGCAAGTCTTTGATATAGGAGGAAACACTGGCCTAAAATGTTGGGAAAGACTGGCTGGAAACTGAAATTCCTGAATTCATAGGAACTGGGGGTGTGCCCACTTGGTTTGGCAACACCTGGCCCGTATTAGCAGGGACACCGGTGTTTGCTGGACAGTTGCTCTCTAGTTCTGTATGACTCAGAACCCAGTCCTTTGATTCCAACCAGAGCAGCTGATATGCCTCTGCATTTTGAGGCTCTCGTGCTACTTTCTGCTGCTTATCAGCCAATGCAAATGGTTCGTTAACACTACATGCTGCAATACACCACTTTTTTTTTAATATGCCGAATGCCGATTTGCCAATCCAGATCAAATAAGGCAGCCTGTGGCTCATGCTGGCTCAGCTTGTCTGGGCGGGGAAAGCTAAGCAGGATCAGGCCTGGTTATTACTTGGATGGGAGACCCCTCCTCTAGTTTCCTGCATTGAGCAGGGGGTTGGACTTGATGGCCTTGTAGGCCCCTTCCAACTCTATGATATATGAATCTATGAATCCAGTCCATTTTTCTCCGCTGTAGGAGCTATGATAGTTCAGGCTACATGTCTCCGATTTACAAAAAAACAAAACACTAATTAAGTTATATAGTACCCTCGAGTGCACACTGAGTTATGTTGTGATGAATAATTCATACCAAGACCTTTGTGTGTGTGGTATGCTTCTGCATGCTTGACTGTGACATTAGAAAAACTGATTCCATGAAGCAAACATTAGAGTTCTACGGTTGCTTTTCTTCTGCCTCTTAGATTATTCTAGTTCCAACATCCTTTTAATTTGGATTTCAGCTCCTTAATTTGATGATTTTAAGTGGTAGATGTTCAAAAAGGGTGGCTTTTAAAACTTTGCAGGCATGAATGTTAGGATGTGAACTCATACACCTTCACACCCTAGTCCAGAAACAAGGCCACCCTATTTTCCGGACAGAAATATACTTTGAAGTATACTTTGTTGCACAAAGCCCACTGGTGACCCGCTTCACATATGATCAAGAGCTCAGTGCCAGCTCCTTGGGCAAGAGACACCCGCAATGGGCCCCTCCCTCAGTGAGTGTACCTTCTCACTGCCCTTGGCGCCAGACACTATTCCTCCTCCTCTTCTTTCTCATCATAGCCATCACTTGCTTGCTTGACAGGAAGAGAACCAGTGAGCAAGTCGGCTGTGGCACCTACTGCTTCTCCTCCTCCTCCTCCTCGTCACCACTGTTGTCTGGGCCAGAACAAGAGACATGTGAACAAACAGGCTGCAGCAGTGAAGAGGAGGAACAATTCCAGAGAGCTCTTGTCAATGGGCTCCTGCTGGGCTCTCTGCAGGTGCCCAACTATGCCTACCCTTGATGCTGGCCATGCAAGATCTATACAAAAGATCTTGCCCCCTGTCAGGAACAGGCCATGGCCAGCCACCTGGGGTGCACCAGGAGCCAGGAATCAGGAGTCGTATGACCAGCCATAGTCATGATGGAAGAGCAAGGCAAACCAGGAGGCAGGGTCAAGCAGCAAGCCAGGAGTCAAGACCAAAGAGAACGTCAGAACCACGAGAAGTCAGAAAGACTTTGTTGCTCGAGCAAGACTAAACTGGAATAGGAAGTCCTTTATCCTACCCAATGATTCACCACACAGGGGTGCTGCACACAGATCCAGCAGCTCTTGACAGCCTGTAGCATTATGGGCTTCACAACGATGGAGTACATGCACTCAAGTATAGCCAGGGCACGGGGTGCAAATCCAAAGGAGAGATGTAACACTAAACTGTGTGGAATATCTAAGGACATAAAAGCCCTGCTGGATCAGACTGAGGCACTATCTTACCCACCATCCTTTTTCCAAAAGTGACCAGTCAGATTTCTGCTTCTTATGACCTAAAAACCATTTTATTTTCTTTATGAGTGAAATGGTGGGCTAACTCTTCACCACAACTTGATTAAAATTTGATAGGGTCACCAAAGTAAAATTGCTCTCAGGGCTCTGCAGGACTCCAGTTGAGCCCTACACAATTTGAATGTAGCCCCTCAAAAGGACTCAAAGTATGTCTGCATGCCAGCCAGTCTCACATGATTTGCTCCTGTAAACACTGTGACCGGGTTTGCACAATTGCCATGGCTCCTTGTGACTTATTTAATCCACGACAAGCTGCAGCGCCCATGGGCGCCATCCTGAATATTCAAGCCATGCCTTATCATGTCACCCGAACCTGTGTTCGGTCTGTGTTAGGGTTATGCAAGGTTGTTTAACCCTTGCATGACCCACGGTCCCTGGGTTTGGATGACACAACAAGCCACGGCTGCAGCTTAAATATTCAAAATGACCACTGGCAATCCGCTGCAACCGCTGTGGCTTAAATAAGCCATGGTGGGCTGTTTGATTATGTGAACTAGCCCTGTGAGTTGATTGTGCAGTCTGTATCCATTCTGATGTCCTGCATAAACAAGTGCATCACTTCCAGGATATTGGATGTTAAAACTAGCCTTAACATAATATCCCTTTTCGTTAGGAAAAGGACATTTTGCAACAACCCTCATCCTAGCCACTATCATATCCACCCCTGTGCCCATCCTTACGGGGGCTTTAAAAATATTTCAAATTGAATTGGTTTGGAATCAAGCTATTTGAAAGACCATATTCTCCCATATGAACCTGCTCAGGTTTTAAGATCTTTGGGGAACGACCTTCTCTCTGTCCCGCCATCACTGGAGGCACGTTTTGTGGGGGCATCAGAGAGGGCCTACTCAGTGGCCACTTCCAGTCTCTGGAACTCCCTGATGAGGAAGGCTAAGTTGTCTCCCTTTTTCTTATTCTTCTGCTGACGGGAAAATATATTTTTTATTTAGGCAGGCTTTTGGTATGTAAATTGTTTTGTTGCTAAAGGGTTTTTAACTGGTTGCGTGCTGTTTACTGTTGTTTTTAATTTATTTGTTTTTATGTTATAGTTTAATTAAGATGAAGTGGACGGTGTTCACAAAAGCTAATTCCAGAATAAATAAATGTGTTAGTCTTTAAGGTGCCACACAATTCTTTGTTGTTTTTAATCTGTATTTTATTATTGTTAGCTGCTTTGAGTGCCATTCTTGATAAATAAATAAATTTGATAAACAAATTTATTTTAAAATAAATAAAATCTAGTTGTGAGCAAATCCATCTATACCCCAGTCCCCAGTAGATACTACTTCACATTCTTTCAAATACCACACGCAGCTCCTAATTAAGGCAATCCCATAGCAAAATCACACTGTTGACTATGCTTCCATTTTTTAAAAAGATACTGGGCAGGTTCATATATCACACTAACCCACCCTGGCAATAAACCACGGTGAGTTGGTTGTTGTGCGAACAACCCACGGTGTGCCTGACAGACAACTGGGCTTACTGTGAGTTGTTCCCCCACCTCCTTCCCCTGCCCCAGTCCTCCAGCCGATATTCCAGGGGACTTGGCACCTACAGCCACCTAGTCTCCTCTCCCCACCACGATTTATTTATTTATTATTTACATTTATTAATCGCCCATCAGGCTGGCAACCGGCCACAAGCCCTTTATCACTCACTGCAGCTTTTTTTCCCCTTCCCCCCCTTTTTTCCCTGGAGATCACCTTTCACAATCTCCAAGTTGACAGCCAGTGACAGCCTCTTCAAAGTGCCCAAGTGGCACACTGGAGGGGCTATCACTGGTTTGCCACCTATATTTTAAATATATATATATATTTGTGCCCCAAATGTGCAGAAATATTATTTTTTAAAAAAAATTCTAGTTGGACTTGCACAAGTGCCCACTTGCGCACTTCCGTGGGTCTGAAATGGGCAGCTTTGCCTGGACAATGTCCTTGGTGTGTGTGTGTGTGTGCGCGCGCGCATGCCTGCTGCCAAAGTGCCACAAGTGATCTTTGCTCACGAAAGGGGTGGCCAGTAGAGAATCTCACCACAAAGGGTCACCCACAATGGGTTGTCGTGTTATGCAAACCCAGTCACGGCAGTGTTCAAAGCTGTTAGTAGTGTTTGTACAGGTACACATTAGCCTCGGACCATTTGCTGGGCTACTGGGGGGAAAAACAGTCCCAAAATATAAAGCACAGTACATAAATTCTACTACCAGTTTATCACTCAGTGATATATTTGCCAAGGAATGAAGAATAACACAGAGGAAATCAATTTGTTCTTATTTTTGGGAATTAATGGCAAGTTCTTATTGCCATGAAAGGAGGACATGAGTTTTCTGCAGCTGTAACTGTGAAAAAACTCCTAAGCCTGCAAGTCCCTACTGTAGCCACTTGACGTGGCCTACTTTCAATTCCACAGAAAATACAACATTCATGTCATGTTTGATCTTCTCAGAAGAAGAGATGTCAAAGGCTTTTACACACAGGTGTGTGCATAGGGGGGGAAGTAAGGGAGGGGAAGAGAGAGAGGAAAAAACTGGGCCTCTGTCCAAAATGCTTGCACTGGGAACTAAATCCAGCTTGAGCAGTCTATTTATAGATACAGCACTTGCTAATAAAAGAAAGAGCTGACTCTTGATCTCCTGCTTGATCTTGTTGTGACTGATGGAAATTGACCTGCAAGTGATGTACGGAATACACAAAAGTAAACACAGAAGTTCAACGCAATTAGGAGCTGCAGGAATCCAGGAACCCTTGCGCACCGCCACTGCTGACTGTTCATAAAGTGCAACCCAAGGCAACAGTATTTTTGCCACCAAACCCAGGATTCTTGTTCAGTTTTCAGAATCAGTTTTGTACAACAAATGACTTCATCTTCCAGCCCTGTGAAAATATAACTGTTTCATTTTATGGTGTGCTTTTCTTTCCCCCCAAGTGCAGGTAGACTCTGAGATACAAATTGCAGAGTCAGTCAATGATTCAGAGCTCCAGCTGAGAATGGGGCTCCCACTGCTAACTGCAGAAGGTGGAGGTCAATGCAGGGTGCATTCCCAATGTTGCCAGCAATGGAGTATGTCCACTTCGGCGTAGGGCTGAATCAACTGGATCACAACCTAATATACAATTTACAGTATTTTAAAAGTTGAGACAACCATGTTCATAATAGTCCATAAAGATATCTTACTATTCTTCTTCCAACATGAATAGAACTATGGATCGCTTGCATAGATCCACTTGGTGCTTGAGCTACAATTTTATTGTAAGAACAATGACTCTAATATAGTAAAAGCCTTGCACCTTGGTCATCTTTAAGTTTTGCTTATGCAATTCTTTAATTGATGCTACTACCATAAATGGGGTTCTTGCTTATATAAAGTAACACTGCAACCATGTGGCAGGGGCTGATTGCATGGGTCTTTCCCCATTATCAGCATCCACCCTCAGACTTGACCAGCTCACCCTCTTCCATCTATGAGCCTTCATTATCACTTGATGCCAAGTTGCTCAAGTTACTCCTACCTTGAACAGGAACAACTTGAGGACTAGGGCTCTGGAAACAAGAGGGGTGGGTGGGATCTGTACAGGGGACTTGTACATTGGCTTCCTTTTGTACTAGTGCACTGTTGCCCATGTGGGCCTCTGTGTGTGTGTGTGTGTGTGTGTGTGTGTGTGTGTTCATAGTGAATCCCTCCTTGGACACAGTAGTGTTGAAGAAGACTGGATCATTCCCTTACTTCTGACAATTTTATGAAACAAAATCTTTTTTAGCTGGGTGATAAACTCAGCTCTTTTAAAAGCTTGCTTAACAGCTATTTGCTTGCTTTATTTATAGCAATCTTCATCACGACAGCACTGCTTCATCAGTAAATAAAGGCACTCTCATTCATCTCAGCATCTCTTTCACAGTTTTTCTTCCTTCACAGATTAAATGTTACACTCTGGAGACTACTGATGGTAGAGATATTTAAGACTAGCAACAACCACACATCACTAGGGTAAGGGCTGACATAAAATAAAACGTAACAACAATCTGATGATATGATAGAAATTTCCTAGTTTAAGCAGATCCTGGAGAATACTGAAATGAATATTTCATCAAATATCCAGAAGCTGAAGCATTGCAAACTATGGCTCATTGTGCATGACTGAATATAAATTTGGTGTCTTTTATATGGCTGTTTATGGGCAGACATTGCATAATGAGGTCCCAGTGCACAAAATGCTGTATAGAAAGGTAGACATAGGTTCCTGATAAGACATCTAGTTTTCCGTGGAAGATTTCAAGTTCCAAAATGCTTAATTTATTGTTTTCTCATTCAAACTCAGGTAAGACTTACGTATATGGAGGGCCAGCGTCAGAGGGGGGCACTGCTAATCTACTGTACTTTTCATTTAATACATGTTTCATTCTCACATGTTCAACAGCTGAACTTGCATTCTACTTTCAAAGGGTGAAAAAACATTTTACCCTTCTGCATTACCCTTTTCTGTAACAAAATGGCTGTTACACAGAATGGGAATGAGATCAAGAGTGGTCAAGTGTAACCATATAAATAATAAGATGGTGCGCAGAGGCATTGTAATTTTGGGGAGGGGTATGCAATGCTCAGTTGCCCTTCTTTGAAAAATCATGCATTGCCAGGCCCTAGCTGAGCATCTCATGTAGCAGACAGGACTTCAAACGATCTTAAACACACTGAAAGCACCGGACAGTTTTAATGCTTCCGTGGAACCTATTCCCTGAGGATATCACCGATAAGGAAATAAATTGAATGGGAAGAAAGAATCTAATGTAATTACTAAAGAAAATAAGACTGGCTACCAATGTTGGAAGAAGTCATGCTGTAATCTGAATGGCCATTTTTGCCATTCCACTTTTGCTTCCATTTCAGTAGATAACGTTCCAATTAAAATAACAGCAACAACAAAAACAACAACAGTATAAGCAGGGTTGTCTGTGAGTGTAGGTTGCTGTGTAGTCACAGAATCTGGCATTTGGCAGAGAATTTGAAATATCAGTTTTCATTTTTAAAAACCACACAAGCTCCTGGTCCTTCTGAGAATGAAGGAAATACCAGAAGCCAGCAGCAGGAACTGAGCATGATTTTTGCAGGTCAAAGATTGAGATTCTGCACTATTTAATGTTCTCTTGCTAGAAAAATAAATATGCACAAGCTACTTGGAATTCACACTGAATGAGTGCAAATGTAGGTGCACTGGGAGGTGATGATGGACTTTCTTTAACTCACACCATCTTGCAACTCAGTGCACATTTATTGTGCTCCTCTCAACCCGATGAAGGATATTTCTGATATACACCTGGGAACTTTGTCCTGAATTATGCTTGCCTGATTCGTGTATGCAATGAAAAAAACAGAGGCCAGAAATAGAACAACATTCTGTTTTTGGAGAGCTGAAGACAGTCTGAGGTAGGGATCAATATTTATGATGCATCCACTCATCCCACTTTCATCTTTGGTGAACGTGTTTTGCAGGTTTTTGTACTGTTGAGCCATCCACCAAGGCCATCCAGGAGTGACGGTTTCAGTCAGAAGGGAGGAGCATCCTTCCTCCAGCATCCGATTCCTTCTCTACTCAGCTTTTGCTTTGGTGAAAATGAAGTCATAGGGATTCAGCTCCAGTCTGGCAAGGTTTATGAGCTAGTCACATGGCAACACATACTCTTTCCACCCATATTGAAACCCCACAACTTTTGCCACCAAGGTGGATAAAAATCATGATTTTTTTAAAAATCAGATTTTAAAAAGTATTTTTGTTAAAAAATCATAATTAAAATACTAAATTTCTCTCTCACTTAAAAATAACATAGTTACAATTAAATCTCATCACAAACATGCTAAATGTATCCTTACAGTCTCATAAAAACAAAGTTACTAACCAATCAAATATGGGCATTGATTTCAGTTTTTCACCTCTCTTGCTGGCAAGAGTTGTGGGTTTTCAACATGCTATGCATTAGCTACGCAGTGCGTGGCTTATAAGCCATCCTACCCAAAATATGCCCGACAGACAATCGGGTGCATCATGGGTAGGGTCCCCCATCCCTCCCCTTTCTCCCCCCTCGGACCTCCCGCGGGGATCCCAGGGGACCCCACGGGAGCACAAAGGTATTCCTCCCTGCCCAGTAGGGAGCCCGAAAAGGGGCAGGGAGCAGGAGAATGGGTAAGCAGGGATCGGTGCCACCGACTCATGAGTTGGCGGCACTGATCTCTGCCCTGCGCCACCGCCGTGAGACCGTAAGCCTTCCTGGTGGTGGCACAGGGCTGGGGAGGAGCGATTGCTTCAGCCGGCTGTCAAGCTGACTGGAACGATCTCCACCCCATGCTACCACCCCAAGCTGGAAAGGGCTTGCAGCAGCAGCACCGGACAGTGGAGGAGTGATTGGTGCCGCTGACTCGTGAGTCAGCGGTAGTGATCTCAATCGCATGCTGTAGTGGCAGGTCAAAAAGGCTCGCTGCTGCCGTGTGAAGCAGGGGAAAGCTTCTGACAGCTGCCCCCAAGTGCTGCTTGGGGGCAGCTGTCAGTGGTGCTTGCCCGGCAGCAGCTTGGCAAGAGAGGCAAGGGTTTCTTGCCACTCGTTGACAAGCGGCTTGCTTGCGGTAGGACTTGACACAACAACCCATCATGGGTCAAACATACCCTACTTCAAGCCATGGCTTGTCAGGGTGGCTTTTAAGCCTAAAATAAGCCACCCATACAAACCCATCCCAGGTTTGTACAACATGTGTGAACCCAGTGTCTGACTATTATCACATGTGCAAGAGACAGGCTAGATTGTTGTTCTGTGCTTATGTGGTGGTGGTGGTGGGCCAAGCTAGGCAGATGAGTTAGTTAAGACAGAGACTGGGTTCAGACAACATGATAACCCACACTCAAGGGCTGATTATGGGTTGTTGTTGAACTGTGGGTTGTTGTTGAAACAGGGGTTATTGTGTTGTTTGAACCCAGCTGAAATAACAAAACATGGTGAACAACCCACAGTTCACAACCCAACAACTAACCATGGGTTCTCTTCATGGGTTGTTCATGGCTTACAAGCCATGGCTTGTTAGTACAGCTGGGTTCAGACAACACGATAACCCATGGTTCAACAACAGTCCATGGTTCAACAACATCACACACTCAACCCATACTCAACCCTTGAGTGTGGGTTCTCATGTTGTCTGAACTAGTGGTGGGAGATCCTCCCACCAGCCAACTCACTGGGCGCTCGGTGAGCACTACTGCTGTGCCTGCTGAGCTGGGCTGAAAGTGAACACCAGCCGAGCTGCTCGCCAGACTTCCGGGTTCCTGGCAGAGCGCTTTTTACATAGAAAATGGCATAGGATACATTAAAAGTGGCTGCAATTTGTGTAACTTGTGCAAATTGCAACTATTTTTAATGTATCTTACGCCATTTTCTATGTAAAAAGCGCTCCGCCGGGAACCTGGAAGTTGCTTCCCCGGCTCGGCTTGGGAGAATGCGAGTCGAGCCGGGGAAGCAGGTAGGTTGAACGAGTTTGGGGGGGGTCGAGTCCGGCGAATTCACTGGACTTCCACCCCCTGAATGAGATCCACACACATCCCTAGCCTGAACCCAATAGAGCAGGGTGGATAAAAACTGATATTTTAAAAGATCATTTTAAAAAGAAATTTCAATTAGATTTTTTTTTTCCCTGTCCGGTAACTATCAAACCTTGCTTTGACCTGGGCATTTCATTTTTGTTTGGTAGTTTGTTTCTTGAGAGGGTAAAACTGTGCCAAGTGAGAGTGAAGCAGAAAGGAACGAAAAAGGGAAGACAAGATTATCCAGTGTACATCTTCCCGTATTCCCATACTTAGGCTGCCATTCTATAACCACTTGCCTGGGGCTAAGTCCCATTGAACACAATAGAATTTGTTTCTGAATAGACATGCATAGGAATGTCTATTAGGTAAAGAAAATAGGTAAAGAAAAAAGGAAAGCATGCAAATATATACAGTGAGGTGAAGAAATGCAAAGCCTCCTTGTAAGAATGAAACGGTGTAAACAATACTCCATTTTGTTGTAAATTAACATGGCTTAGTGGTCAGGTATGCATCATTGTTCGGGAATATATGAAAAAGTTTCAATGGAAAACTTCATTTAAATCAGTGATTTAAATCAACCCTGGGGGGCTGGGGGCTTATCCCTGTGCAACCCATTTGAGAAGAGGCAAGAGTGGGGCAAAAGAAATAAATACATACACCTTGGGAACCAAAGCCTCTCACAGCCACATTCTCTTACAAACAATTGCCTGTCTCCAGCCAGAAATGTATCTGATGAAAAAGCTGACATATAAACACATCCATTCTGATAACTATGGCATTCCATTCCATGGCAAGTTGTGATGAAAACTCCATAGTAAATACACATGCCTACTTTTTGACTACACTGCTCCTATTTACCACGTTACAGTATACGTCTGGTGCAGGCCACATGCTCTGGGGAAATAAGAGCCTGTCAGTTAACTGGTCTTTCAGTTAAAAAGAAATTGGGCCATGCAGTCTTGTAATGGTGACCTGGTTTCCTTGTTGCCTACAGCCACACAGGCTGTTGCAGAGTGCTGGAGTTCCGAGAAAGATTTCTCAGCTGTATACAGAATGAGGTTGCTCACTAATGGAAAAGCCTTCAGTCATTTGCAAATTGCTCCTCAACCACAAGTCTTCAACAAACCGAACAGTTAACTACAATTAAGGCTGAGCCACGTTTTGCAAAGTATTTCATGCCCTACAAAAAAACGATCCCCCCTCCCATGTTGGTAAAGTTTGTGAAATGGGGTGAAAATGTTCACTCCTTCAGAGTAAGGGTACAAAACATTTCTCACTGGGGAACCCGTGATAATCTTCCAAGGAACCCCAGAATTCTTTGGAACATAGTTTGAAAACCACCAAATAAAGAGAACAATCAATACTGTCTTCATAATTTAACATAGCAATGTGTTTTAATTCCCAGGAGTCTTTTGAAGATATGTCCATTTAGGACAAAGCCACAGAGATCATAAAGAACAATGATTTGCCCAAGACCAGCTAGCAAGTTCATGATTTGGAATTGGGATTTTTCAGTTCTCACACTCTTAGCCTGTACTTTCCATTGTGACTCTGCAGATGTTGTGAGGAATTCACATAACTGGTGGTTTTGGTTATTTTGATTGTGAGTTCATAGATTGCTGTACAACACATACCAAGTTAGCACTGAAAGACTAAATTCATTGGAAACAGAGAGCTATCACATACTGGTCTGTTTATCTGATCACTTATTCCAGCTGAGCTCACTTCAACCTTTGATTTGTTTTCATATTCAATCAGTGAGTAAATTGCAGATTGAAATGAGCTGAAAGGAAGTCTGTGATCCCTTCTCAAGATAAAAGAGTCTTTATTCATCTGTCTTTAATTTCTGAGATAAATGGTCCTATAAACAATAGCAGGAGAGTTCTCTCTGATGGGAGAATTTCACAGCTCTATGGAGAAACCCTGGCAAAGAAGTGATACAACTAGTCAGTTAAACAGGTGTGGCTGAAATACATTGGAATTCCTTGTTCAGGAGTTCTCTGAGGGCCAAAACAGACATGACTTTACATCTAGCGGCTATGTATTAATTCCATTTTACTCTAGATTAGGTTCAGGCCCCCAATCCAGATCAGGGCCCGTGTGTGTGTACTATGAAGATCTGGAGGGGCGGGGGGTCTGGACCTACTGTAGAGTAAAGATGAAAACAAAAAAGGACATAGCTGCTAGATAGCGAACTAAAGTCTGTTTTTGCCCTGAACCTTGGTTGCTTATGCAAGTCCAATGGGTGAATGTAAAAAAAAAAAAATGGACAAAGAATAGAGCGCACACACGTGTGCATCTGCCTCTGCTCAATCTTCTTCTGTATCAGAATAGCTCCACATCAAAAAGAAAACTCTTTTTCTAAGTGGGTGGGCAAGATGGCTGGCTCTGTTTCTCTGGGCTGACACCAATGGAAGTTTTCCTCCGGGGCAAACAGCAACTTGGGGAGGGGTAGATTTTCATTGTGATCATGAAGGAAGAAGAATGAAGCCATCCCCTCCTCATGTGCCATATTCTCAATACTGGCCAGGACTCAGGTGTTGGCTGGTATTTAGGCAGGGAAATCTGCCTAAATAAAGGCACAAACATTAAACATAAAAATTAAAGGCACAATCCTATGTATGCATGTTTAGACAGAATAAAGTCCTACAATTCCCAGCATTCCCCAGCCAACCAGCCAACTCTTTTGTCTAAACATGCATAGGATCATGCCCTAAATGCATTCATATATTTAATGTCACATCTAGCTTGGTCCCAACTCTGAAGTCACATTGAATTTCCCCACTCTCGTTCCACTTCTCACATCTCCCCCAATTGTGTGTATGGGAGGTAGGTCTGAGGAACTGCTCAGTTCACCCATCTGCAACATTTGCAAGGACATGTCTGTATATTAGGGACTGCAAATGTGTAGTTCCATCTAGTTACTACACAAACTAGTTACAAATGTGTAGTCCCATCTCCTCACCTTCCACCCCCTCCTCATTTACAGGAAAAGGAAGGGAATGCATGGAATTGTTATTTAGTTAAGTTAAAATAAATATATATTCTGATTAGTGCAAAGTGACAACAGGAGATCTTATTACAAATAAATGATACCAAATGACTCCCTCCAAACCTAAAATACATTTACTGAAAAATAAGCATCAACACAGGAACCTTTTAGCTTCCCTCAAGCTTTGCCACCTGTTGCAACTTTCTTACTTAGGCAATATGCAACCTATGGAACAAAAGTAAATATGAAACACTAGGGGAAAGTTTACCTTTCCAATATAAAAGGCAATGGGGAATCCAGTGCAGTGACTTTTCTTAACATGAGAATCTGACATTTGTTTTTTCATTCTTACAAGGACAACTGGATATGAAGTCTAGGTCACCTGATGCCTGGGGAGTACAATCCATGTGAGAGAAAGTACAGGTCTCTTTTATGGGGGCTACCAAGAAGGTGAGACATCTATGTACACAAGGAGCACAATAATTTTTATTCCAAACTCATGCTAAAGGCTAACCATTTTAGTGAGGCGCATAACCAATAGCTCAGATAAGAACCATAGGGATGAATCTAAAAAGTTGATGCTCTTCCATCGTTTTCTAAGCTCTTCCCATATCCCAAAGGCTTAAAACTTGGAATCAGACCAGTTTGATGGGCCAGTGCAGACATAATACTCCCAATTGTTTAACCATGATTAAGCAATCAGGAGCACCTCACTTTTGGAGCATAAATTCCCCCAACCAGGTCAAATTGTATTCAACTACTAGGTCAGCAGTAACACTGGCCCAAATCAGATGATATGTCCCCCGCAAACTGGCTCAATACATAGAAGGAAGCAACTGCACATAGCTACTTTCCTGGCACATCGTCCCCTACCTTTGCCATCCTTGCGTATACACATGAAATCAATGCATTATTTGCATGATTCTTTTCCTGGCTTAATGTATAAGCAACATTTGGATGTTCTGACCCTGTGCACACATGTGGGGAAGGCAGATCTGGGCATGGTGGTCTGGATCAGCGGTCCCCAACCTTTTGGGCACCAGGGACCAGTCCCGTGGAAATCAATTTTTCCACAGACCGGGGGTGGGTGGGTTCACCCACTGCTCACCTCCTGCTGTGCAGCCATGGGGATGTATCCAAGAGTCTCGAGGAGGTTGAAGCGAGTTGAGCTCGCCCTGCTCAACACCCCCCCCCCCCGTGACTCTCGGCGACTTACCTGCTGCCGCTCAACCCAAATGCGCTGGGGAAAGGACCTACAAGGTCCCCAGCGCGTCACTTCCTGGTTCTCCGGCGCTGCTCTTTTTACATAAATACCATGGTAAAGTACCTTAAAACGGCCAAATTTGCTATTCGCAGCCGTTTTAAGGTACTTTACCATGGTATTTATGTAAAAAGAGCAGCGCCAGAGAACCAGGAAGTGACGCGACGGGTCTCCCATTGCATCACTTCCAGTTTTCCGAAAATGCTCACCGGGAGGCGAGCAGAGAGATGAGCGGTGGGGGGTGCCAGCCGGAGCTCGCGAGCATCCCGAGAGCCAGGTGGGGTGCTTGCAGCGCGTCCAGGCCGGTGCGGTGGCCGGGCAGCCCAGCCCGGTTCCTAACAGGCCACGGACCGGGACTGGTCTGCAGCCCGGGGGTTGGGGACCCCTGGTCTGGATGGGCAGGGAAGAACAGCACACACTCATTCCCCTCCACACATCAAGCTGGAATGGGGAAGACGTATCATCTAATCCAGCCCATTAACTACAGTTAGAGCTAAGGCTGCTTAACCCAGAATCAGACATTAACTTAAACCTGGCAGAAGGAAATTGTGCTCCAAAAGCGGGGGAGAGAAAGAGTGGCAAATGATGCAAGTGTGCATGGAACTTCAAAAACAGAACTGGTGCCAGAATTTCCTCTTACAGGTCTTAGCCATCCATAATGATGCACAGAAAACCCACCAAGCTCTTATGTTCCAAAGAGGCCAGATACATGGTTCTCAGCAGCTCCCAGCTACACCTTCACATCCTGTATTTCTGACTGACAACCTAAATCCACTCGTTCATAAATTCCAGGTCCTGCCCATCTAACATGTACAGGCTTTCTTCTGTTTCCCCATGTCTTTTACGCCTTCCCTAATTTGATTTCCCCAAATTGTATGTGATTCTTGATATTCTTGCTTTCCATCGCATGAGCAGAACCTCTGAGTATACTTAAGCTTCTCTACAGAAAAAACTATAAAAACCAAATAACTCACCATATGTGACATAAATTAAAGAAACTAATGTAGTAACTACGTGTATGAACAGATATGCCCAACTACTGGTTTAATGTCAAGGAAAGGCTAGACCTAAATAAGTTAATAAGTTTTCAAGTTCTGCCTTCTAGTGTACAGAGCCCATACTATCAGACACAGTTTAAAACCATGTTGATGTCTTTCACCAGAATAAGAATATTAAGGTTCATAGTTCTTGCACCTACATATGAATATCCAAAGCTGCCTTCTACTAAGTCAGACCACTGGTTCACCTATCCTAATACTGTCAACTCTGACTTGGCAATGGTTTTCCAAGGCAGAGATATTTCTCAGTCCTGCTATCTGAGACTTTTTATATTTTTAACTGGAGATGCCAGGGACTGAACCTGGCACCTTCTGCATGCAAAGTCCACTCAAGGAGTAAAACATCAGGAGAATGTTCAGCACATTCAACGAAAGCATTGTCCATTTCAGCAACATTACCTGTATTTTCAGGACAATACAGTCATGCCTTGGATTGAGAGCATAATTCATTCCGGAAACGTGCTTGTAATCCAAAACACTCTTATATCAAAACGAAATCCCCCCCAAAAAATGTGTACAGAGATTTTTAATTTAAACCATACTATAGTACTTGTACTGCAAGACGTCGCTTGTATATCAAGTCAATTTTTTAAAATAAATATTTAATTGCTTGTCTTGCAAAATGCTCTCAAACCAAGTTACTTGCAATCCAAGGTATTACTGTATTCCAAATCAACACAGCTATACCATTTAATCTGAATTACAATGGCAGCCCTAAGTATCAGAGCTTTGCAAATTATTAATAGGGGGGCATCAGAGGGAGCAGTGGATGTCAGGAGTTCGGGCTATGCTTGGATCATGAAGTTTTGGATGTCCCTTTGTTATCCTGTTACCACCCAAACAAATACATTTGCATTTCCTTGCTAAATTTCTTGTGCCCAACAATGTTTGTTCTCTCATTTCTCCAGCTAACACCATAGGACTTTCTGGAACCTAACAATGGCATCCTACCACCCCCTAATTACACTCTTGTAATGCCAAACTGTGCCTTTATTTAATAATTACCAGCCCTACAAATAACAGTTTTGTAGTACAATGTGTACAAAAAGACTAATCTGGCATCTGTTTTAGTAGCAAATTACCGTAAACTGTTGTAGCTGATATTTAAGGAACTCAATGCATCCATGCCCGTCATTCGAGCAGAAGCAGGTTGGCCCTCGATTAAAGTAAGGATACATGGATTATTCAAATTTCACAAACATATGGACATGATTCCAGATGAGTGGTTGGTAAAATAGGCATATTTTTCTTTAAGTAGAGTGGAAACTCGAGGTAACATTATTCATAATCTGTTCAAAGTATATAATTTGCCTGAAGTATTTTGGGACTGTCTGGGCAACAAAGAACTAAGAGAGAGGCTCTATGAAGGACAAGCTAGAAAGGATACAAGGCTGTTGCAACAATTGAAATGTTCTTGACTTTTTAAGAAGGACCATCAAACACCTAGATATCTTGAAGATTTGACATTCTTTCTGTTGCTTTTCTTGAACTACGCCAGGGCTAGGCAACTTGTGACCCTCCAGATGTTTTGGCCTAAAACTCCCATCATGCCTCACCATTGGTTATGCTGCCTCGAGCTCATGGGAGCTGTAGGCCAAAACATTTGGAGGGCCACAAGTTGCCCACCCTTATACTATCCTTACAGATTATGCCTTCTACCATGTTGGATGGCAGATACAAATAGATCCTGTCTCCCATCGGATCCATAAATTGAATCAGATGGAGAATATAATTCATTACGTACTGAAATGCCCCTTATGATTGGCCAAGAAAAACATTTTGTTTAAATTATCAACCTGTTATGATCAGGAAACAATCTTTTTTCTACCATAAGACTCTCAGCCTTTTGTGACTTATAGAACAGCTTTGTATGTTTTAGCAGCTTTGTATGTTTTATGCCTGTCACCGCTTCTTATACACCTCTTTCCCCACAACTCTAGCCCTATTCAGGCATTCTGTATCTGAGTAGAATAAATGCACAAGGAAGGGGTGTGCACTAGCCCCGCCCCCTCTTTGCATGTTCCCATCGCACTCTACTCGTGGAGGGTGACTTTCTGAAGGGGAGAGCCTCCTGTATCCGTGGTGGCTCTCCATGTGATTGAGAACCCTGGTTTTTCAGCATTCTCAATTGCGTGGAGAGCCTCCACAGATACAGGAGGGTCTCCCCTTCATAAAGTTGCCCTCTACAGGGGGCGGGGCTAGTGTGCTCCGCCTCCTCACATGTTTATTCTACTCAGATATAGATCACCTGAATAGGGCTTATCTCTGTTCTCATTCTCTCCCTGTTCTTTATTTTCATCATACAGGTAGTTTTGTCTCTTTTATTATACATCCTACTTAGATCCAAAGCATTCTTTCCCTGCTATTTCCACTCAATATCTCCCCCTTCTTCTGTTTAAATACCACCACCCCCTGCTTTCTTCTAATAGACATCCCTTGAAGCAGGACTTAATCTGAGCCAGAATGTCCCAGGGCACAGCTTCAGAATTTCTTTCAGTATCAGAGCTCAGCTCCGGAAGATATGAAGTAGAAGAATAGAGGCTGTGCACATATGCAGAAAGCCTTATCCCCGAGTCATCGGAAACAGCGTCCACCCACTGAGGAAAGGCTCCCAAGTCAGTGGCTACAACGTCTGGGTAGGCTTAAGATCTGCACTCTCTCAATTAGGCACTCCTAGAAGGTGTGTGTGTGTGTGTATAGAGGGCATCACATTGCACCAGCAAGAAAAGGCTCTCCTTTCACAGGTGCATCCTCTACCTCCCTCCAAGCTGCTTCCTGGACAATCTTTTAAAATATGTGTACCCCTGTTAATAAGTTTGTGCATTTGTTCTGAAGGGTAGATCAGCTTTATTTAACTTTCTGAAAGCCAATGGCTTACCTCTCCTTGCCAGATGGGATTGACGGTATTACACATGATCTTCGATCTCTTTTCCTGTCCATGGTGAGGAAGAGCTGGGAAGATGCTATGCTTTCCGGGCTGGATCGAAATCTTTAGGTAAGGGTCTGGATTGAAGAACATGCCTTTCTTCAGTCCAAAAGCCTGGAAATCTGCAGAAGGTTGATCATTCCTATTAGCATTCATTTTAGCCATCAACCATTTTTTTTTGCCTTTTCCCCACTTTGTAACGTTTAAAAATTTTTATTTTAAAATGTATGGATCATATTCACCACCACAATGACACCCAAAGCAACATTCAGAATGAGTGAAAGAACTTCCAGTGACTACAGTGGGATTTAACTGCATGTAAGTAGTTTAAAGATCACGGCTAAAATCTGCAGTGGCATCATGGGAAAAGACCAGACTGGCCAGAGGGCTAAGATGATCAGGACTTTCCAGCGGTGGATGAAATCATGCAAGAAATGGGGGGGGGGGGATGTGTCTTTTACAGAGGACAATCCTCTATTTGAAGCTGTCCTCTATTTGAAGGGCTGTCCTTTCCAATTCTGGTTTTAAGATAAAGAATCACAAGAACTGTTTCCCGTCAACAGCACCTGAACAACAGACTGAACAGGCGGGCACATGGGTTACCTGGTCACAGTCTATCCCACTGAGATGTACTGTATTTCTATTTAAATTATAATAATTATGTCTAATGCATAGGCAAAAATTTTTTTGCAATCCACTATCCTCTTTTGTCCTCTTTTTTGGTGATGCATTTCTTCTTTTTCAGCAATTCATAACACTGCCCCCTGCCCCCTGCCCCCTGCCCCCAAGCAAGTAGCTATGAGATTAAGGCCCAGCAATGTGAGAGCTTGGACAGGGGAGAAGGGAGAGGCATACACAGATTGTGTAGCCCCATTTGAACAAGCAACCTGGGGTGGGGGTGGGGGGGAGAAGGTGAATAAAAGCCTGAAACAGATGAGGTCAAGTCATTCATGGTTTCTGGGAGCTCAGATAAAAGGCCTGCTAGAAGGAGGACAAAGATTTAAAAAAATGCAACCTCCTCCCTCTTTTCCTGAGGCTCTGGTCAAGCCAAGCTAGGGGACCAGCTGCCTCCATGGGCTCTGCAAATCTCCCTGCTCTCCCAGCCCAAACAATAAACTATCAGAACTTCCCAAACATTAGTTTACTCCCTGTAAACAAACCCAAATGGAGGAATTTTCATGCAAGTGCCTTTTGTTCTCTTTGTATTTCACTGCCAGCTTATAGTATTTTCAGAGAAATAAAATAGCCTTATCTTTTAGGGCTATGTCCCAAACTTCCTTATACCAGTCTATTATTAGGAAAACATGTTGTACTTTCCAATTTCTCGCTATCATTAGCCTGGCCGCAGTTAACAAGTTTACAATTAACTCCTTCGTATTTTGATCACAAATAAGCTTCTCAGTTATTGATAACAATGCTAATTTTGGACAGACCTCTAAATTAGAACCAATAATGATAAACTAACTAGTAGTATCAAATGCAAAAAAGGATTGCTAAAGAAGAATAATTTTATGGAGATATGGAATCAATTACTAGACTATGTATTAATAAAGGGGAAGGGTAACATGCCTTGTCAGGATAAGTTATATTTTTGGAATTTAGACTTTATTTGATCAGGAGGATAGAAGTATATTAATTGGTCCCTTGGAGGGTGGGGGGGAGCACTTTATGATTTATTGTATGTTGATTATGTTATATTTGTGTGATAATTTTGTATTTTGCTAAATATATTTTCTGTGTTATAATTTGTTTTGAAAAATAAATAAAATATTTAAAAAAAAATAGCCTTATCTACTAGGAAACCCCAAATGAAAGTATTTTTACCTCATCAATGCCTCTGAAAATGCGTTAGCCATGGCTACTAAATTCCTAAAGTTTTCCTTGATAATAAAATGCAAAGGAGTTCAGTACACTCTGGTTTTCCCCAAGGCATTTCTTGGGCACGTGAGAATTGAAGGAAATCAAGACAGCAGTTAACATTCTGTGTGTATATTTTTACACCCAGACCTATTGATGAATGACATTAATATACCATACATCATTTCTGATTGCTCATAAATCACAGCCCTCCCTACAACAAGTGGCGCATATCAATCAGCTTGAAAATGTCAGGCAATTTCTCAGAAACAGATCACTGGAGCACAGAAGAAACAGAAGGCAGAGCAAGCATATTTTTCTATACATTTTCTCAATCATTCAGAAAACCAGCATGAAGTCCATAACAAAATGATAGAGTAGGTCATTTCTTAGAAGTAAATTAGTTAACAGCAGTGGAAACCGGATGACTTATTTGGAGGAAATTATTTTTGTTTGGGAAATAATAAAGAGCAATTGAACAGTTCCATAATATGGCCAGTTGTACATAACAGAAGTGGCAGCCATAGGATAGTGGATAGTCTTAGAAGAAAGCCAGAGCACTACAGTGGACAGAGTGTTGGATTTGGATGCAAAAGTGACTCCAAATGCCATAAAACTTATTAAATAGTCTGGAACAAATCATGATTTCTCTGCTCAATCCATCCCACAGAGTACAAAATAAGCTAAGGATATATGGTAAACTCCCCTGAAGCTGTAGGATAGGGACAGGCCCTAACCTGAATCAAGGGAGTTTAGCCATCATTAGAAGAAAGAAACGCAGGATGAGAGAGATATTAAAAGGTAATTGGATGTGGGGGGGATCTCAAGAAGGGAACAAAACTTGGGGAGGGAAAAATATCAGCAAAAGACACTTGTGGGGAATCAAAACAACATAGAGTCCTGTGGCACACTAACAAATTTATTCTGGCGTAAGTTTTCGTGGACTCTGCCTGCTTCATCAAATGCACTGGGTAATAGTGATCACTGGTATGTCTTCATCTGACAGCAGCAAGAGCATGGAGCATTCATAGCATGTAAGCGTACACATAATGATTATTTACTTATTTAAAATATTTAGATGCTGACTCTCGACTCAATAGAGTCTCAAGGGGACAACAGAGAATAACATAAATCAATAACAGCTCTATAAAAATAAGTAAAGCAAAAGCAGAAAATCATCCCTTTACTAAAAGCTCAGGGGAATAAAATTGTCTTGACTTGGCACTTAAAGATCAATAAAGTTGGCCCCATTCAAGTGTCTCTGGTGATGGTATTCTGGGGAAAGGCCCTTTCTCTGGTTGCCACCTGCCTAAGCTCTGAAAATCATCTGAAGTTAAGCTCAGAGAACAGCAGGTTCATATAAGAGCAGGTGGTCCTTCAGACACTCAGGTCCCAAGCTGTCAAAACTAACACTTTGAATTGTGTCCAGTAAGAGACTAGAAGCCAGTGGAGAACTTTTAACATTGGCAAGATATGTTCTGATCAAAGAATTGCAGTCAACACTCTGGCTGCCATTTTCTGAACTAGCTATACTTTCCAAGAGTTGAAAGGCAGCTCCACATAAAACACACTGCAGTCATATATCCAGGGTGTTACGAGGGCATGCATAACTGTGGCATTCGTGCATACTACCATGTGACAAAATGGCATTGCTCCAGTTGGGCCTTTATTAAAACCTTAAGTTTGAGACTATTCAGTTCAGCACTGGAGCCTCAGGGTTTATTTAAACTATAGACTTAAACTAGTTTAACAATCATTCCCTCTTCCAAGAAAACTAGTTCTGAGAGAGATTTTTCAGCAGTTTCACTAAACTATTATTGCCACAATTTTAGGGTGAGTGTTGCTTTGACAGTTAAACTGGGTGTAGCAAAATATGGCAGCGAGATTAGCAAAATATGATGGGAGGGCTTTCAGGAACAGTGCACCAAGTTCTTTAACAAGAGTGTATCAAGATACAGCAGAGAAGTGTAATAAGACCATTCAGAAGGATGTGGCAGAAAGACTTTCAGGGAGATATAGCAATATATGAAAGGGTTTAGTAATATATGGCATGGGGACAGGACAGGGCCGGATTAAGAGCGTTATGGGCCTGGTGCTGAGGAGGGCGCGCGGCTGAAGAGGGCGCGCGGCTGAAGAGGGCGCAGAAACACTGCGCTCCTCTTCGCTGCCGCTGCGCCACCCCCGCCAGGCCTCTGCCTCCGCTGCGCCGCCTCCGCTGCGCCGCCTCCGCTGCGCCGCCTCCACTGCGCCGCCCCCGCCCGGCCTCCGCCTCCCCACCCTCCCTCCCGCCGCCGCCGCTGCACCCTCCTGTCCCGCTCGCTGCTGCGCCTCCCCCCGCCCTCCCGCTCGCTGCCGCTGCGCCTCCCGTCGCCACTGCCATCACCACCCCCCCCGACCCCCCCCGCCACTTACCTTCTCCGCGTCGTGTCGCTTCCGGAGCCCCGCCCGCGTTGTTTTGGCGGGAGGAACCAGGGCAACAGGGCTTAAACAGCCCTGTTGCCATGGTTTCCCCGGCAAAAAACAGCGCGGGGGTCCCATCGCGTCACTTCCTCCTCCTCCTCCGCGGCGGTGGCCTGGGGCGCCAAACTGCCCTGCACCGGTCCTGATTGTGGGCCTATTTTGGGGTAGGGGCCTGGAGCTGCAGCTCCAATAGCCCCTATCTTAATCCGGCCCTGGGACAGGATGATAACATATGGCAGAGGTGCGGACCCTTTTCCATCCAGGAAAGCTCTCTGGGGCTGCATGCTAGCATTGAGCACAGGTCAGAGCCTGAAGTGGGCATGCCACCCCACTCTCTCATACACCATTCACACACACACACACACACACACACACACACTCCCTAGCACCCCTTCTCAGCTGATTCCTATGCCCAATGCGGAGAAAGGGAGCCTCTCTCAGCACTTTGCAGAGAAAAGGTCTGATCATAAATAAGACCTTTTGCCTGGGGAGAAGGTGTGGCATCTAGGGAAGAAGCTGGTGGGTGAGATGGGGAACCCCGACAGGCTGTATCCAGCCTGTAGACCAAAAGTTCCCCATGTATGGGATTGTGGCAAAATATAGTGGGGTGGAGTATTTTTCCACATCAAGCATGTGCCAAGCAAAATCCCGATGAAAAATGGGATAAGAACATGAAGCAGAACAATCTAAAGTTTTAAAGTTTCAGCTTTTGCTAAAAGGAGAGAAAAATGTTCACAAGGAAAGCCAGAGGAAGTCTACAGGGAAAGCATTTACAGCCATGGGGGAAAGAGGACAATAAATTAACACTGGGGGTAGTGGTGATGAAAAATAAGTCTAGGTCATAAGCAGCAGAAGAAAAAAGATTAATTATTCACATATTGCTAACAGGGACAACCACTTCTTAATTGTCTTCAAAGAGAATGAAAGAGGAGAGAACAGTAGATAATTAAGGTTCTAGTGGACTTTATATGAACAATCCAGTGAAACCCAGCATGGTACGTTGGAAAGAATATTAAGACTTGTAGTACAGAGGCTCAAGTTCAAGTCCCCATTCAGCCATGAAGCTCACTGGGCAACTCTGGCCCAGTGGTTTTCAAAGTGCATTGCAGGGAGCACTGGGGCTCCTTAATAAGAAGTTCAGGAATGGCAGACAAGCTTTCCTGAAGGACAGCTCATCTACCATTGCTGGCCTTCCCCTGCCAAAACACAGCTGTATGGAGGTGCTGCTGCTGTGTGTTCTAGGGTGAACTTCCAGTTCACACAGGGTGACGGTGAGACCCCACATGATGAAGATGAAGAGATAAATGGATTAAGATCAGAGTGAGGAGAGGCAATGACCAGATTCCCATAATTAAGAAGACAGGAAATATCCAAAACATGGATCAGGGACTTAGCAGTGGCAGATTTAGAAAAAAGGAACAGATATTACTGTAACTGGTAACAAAACCTACTAGTGCCAAAAAAGGGCATGTGTAAGCCACATGTGGTATCTCAGGAGTCCCACATTTGTGGGTGAGGATGTGCGAATTGTGCCTCTTCCTATCTCCTTAGAAGAGCATGACTTACTAGTTAAGAGGAAGATGACCCATAGTTGCACAGTTAGCATGGAAAACCCAACAATATTCACTTTCCAGACCTCAGTGAGGAATAACAGCTGTAATAGATAGCTATTTGGATCTGGAAGAAAATACATACAGCAAAACAGTGAAATTTTGAGAGCTTTGCAATCATTTTGCAATTTCCCTTAAAAAATCAAAATGTTGTTGAAATGTTCATGATTTTTATTCAATCCAGTAAAATAAAAGGGTTTGGGGTTGTTGTTTTTTGTTTCTTTGTTTTTTAAAAAATCAATCAACACGGAGGACTGAATGGAGCATCATGGATAGATGGCTGAACTTGGACAGGGGAGGTCTGGGTTTAAAAATTCCCGCAGTTGTGACTCTCCCTGGATGGTTTTGGGCAAGTACCATATTTCACCTAATATTAACTTATAGTGATGTTATGATGATAACATGGGATAAACCTGTGAGCATTGCCCGGCACTCATGGAAGGAAGGGCAAGATGCAAGCATGTTAAATAAAATCCAGGACAGACAATTTGGGGTTGCTTAAATCTGTTCAAAAGTGTAGCAGCATTTTTAAATGTTAGAGCAAGGCATACCTGACAATGAGAAACTGATCAGTCTTCTGCTTCCTTGCCCCTGGACCGAATCTTCATTGGTGATGCTTTTAAAAATCTGCTGGAGAAAAATAGCAGGAGAGCTGCCATCAGTGCCTTTCCATCGTTTTTGTTTTTTTAAAAAAATAAGAACAACACTGCATACATAATAACAATTATTCCTATAGCCACAATCAAGTAGAAATCAATGACAAGCATTCATTAGGTAGCTATTGATCAAAACACTTATTTGACGAATCAGTGCTTTTAACAGTAAAGGGGAAACAGAGGCCACGGGAGAGATTCTTCTCAGAGCAGTGGAAGGCAGAGCAAGGAATTACTGTAATCTTATCAGTGTGTTTTCTATGTGTTGATAAAAAGAACATTCTCTTATCTTTACTGTTTGTAAACAGCAGGTATTTATTACAGAAAAACAAATGTACCTGCCAGAATAGGTATATTGTTTGGTATGGGAGTAACTGTTTCTGATAACAAACTGAAATATAAAGTCCATGGATGTCAAACAAATAAAATATATTTGCATTTCTAAGCTACAGTCCCACAGAGCTGGGCATACAGAGTCCCTTTCCAAAAAGGCAAACCCAGCAATTTTAGCAGTGAAGGGGGAACAGGGGTGACTGGATCCAACCTCCTCCACTCCTCCTCCTAAACAGGTTTTTTTTAAAGAAGGCTACTTGCACACAGGCTGAGCTGTTACATCAGGAAGGGAAAAGTGTATGCGGGGTGCTGCTAGCCATTCAGTAGCCACACACGTACACAATGCTGATCCTGCCTGACCGGATGGTCCCTCTCAAAGCCTGCCAGCAAGGGCGTGGGGCCCCTCCTCCCACTCAGTTACCACTCACATAATGGCAGCAAAGTGCTACCTCCAGGCTGATGCCTGACCGGTCGCATCGGCAACTTTTACCAGCAAAGAGAATCTTCAGGTTGCCAACCTGGCAACCCTGGCTGAACAGCAAAGAGAGATTAGGATAGTGTGCCAGATTTCACTGGGAAGACTCACTTGAAGTCAGCCCTTTTGTTGTTACTTTAACTGAGCTGTTCGTGTGGCATTTTGTTCCCCTAAAACAGGGATAGTCAACCTTTTTGGGCCCGTGGGCACATTTGGCAATTTGAGAAACTGTTCTGGACATCACCACAAAATGGCTGCCATGGGAGGTGTGACGAAGGACAAGTAACCTGCCCAAAAGACTGAGTACAAGGCAGAGAAGGGGTCTGAGCCCACAAAACACACTAAACATCTTTGAACCTGCAGTTTTCAGCAGAGAGAAAACCTACTTCACAGTGATCTCAGCTGCCGGTAAGAAAATGTGTTAATTAAAAAAAAAAAAGTGTGAGGGTTGGGCACCTTGGCCAGCACCAAAAATGGTGTCTGGGGGTGAACTGGTGTCTACAGGCACATTGATGCCTACTCCTGCATGATTCCCTAGCTTTGTCTCTCCCTTCTCTCTGTTGTTTTCTCCATTGGCTATTTCAGACTGTTAGCATCTTGAGGACAGAACCCTGTATATTCTTGCCTTTGTTACTCTCTAAGTCTGATTTTCTGGCTTTGATTGTGCTTTGCTGGATGTTTTAGGGCCTAAAACATCCAGCAAAGCACAATCAAGGCCAGAAAATCAGCATTTTGGAAAACCTGGTCAGATGTTTCTCTGTGTGGATTTCTAGGTGCTGAGCAAGTTATAAAACTTGGTTACTGCCTTTGACCAATGTTGCTTTCCAAGGGCAGTATTTTGTATTATTTCCATGTTAAAATGCCACCAAGTTGGTGTGTGCTCTACTGCAATGCAAGTACTTGCAGGAGTATTTGAACCATTTTAGTTCGAATGGGTTTGGATGAGGGCAACACATTTAATCGGTCTTGCCTAGAGCACTGCGTAATCAAAGATAATGCGACTTCACTATATATGAAGATCAGAACTTATTCTGATATTAAGAATTGTTTAAAAGATTAAAAAAAAGTTTAACTCTTTAGCAATCTTTTCCTAGCGCAATTCCTACTTGCTTTATTGATAAACACATTTTTACGCATCTTGGGGTAGCGGGCAGCAGCATACCTAGAATGCTCTTTGATGGTATTTGGAGTGCCTTTGTATGGTTTTGAAACCAACACTATCCAGAATTATGCTTTATTAACACCATGAACTAATACATACTTCAAGGGTCCTGGCGTATTGAGGATTTGTAATGTCTGGTTTTATAGCTTGTACATTTCGTCTCTGTACTTTACATCAGGGGTGTTGTTCAACCTGAGGGCCAAACTCCATTTCAGAGGAGCTCTCAGAAGGCACATTCCAGTGGTGGGTGAGGCCAAAGGCAAAAGAGGTAGGACCAAAGGAAAAAATGGCAGAGTCAAAAATACTAAAAATACCAGTATATGGTACATTTCAACCTTTTAGAATGGAGAAAAGACTGCACAAAAGCCGGGAAAACTACCAAATCATCCCTGGCCAGGGGAAAGGGGTGGAGTCAGGGGAAAGGGGGTGGGGACAGGGGAAAGGGGGCAGGGCCACCTCTGGAATCTCAGAGGGCCAGATTGGGACCTCAAGCAGGCCGAATTTGGCCTCTGGGTCTGAGGTTCTTCACCCCTGCTTCATATTATTCTCTCCATTTTGTATTCCTTTTGTTTTGCTAAGCAACACACACGGACAAAATTCATTCTGTCACTAATGCCTGCGTATGTGATACTGGCAGTCTTATAAAGAATTTAACCAGTGATTCCCAAATCATGTGCTGAGGCTAACTTGCGTGCTGCAAGAAAGGGCTGATGTTCCTTTAAGAAGTCAGTCATGATGTTGCATGCATCCACCACTATGATTGTTGAAGTAGGAAGGCCACATGCAGCATAGATACACAAACACACATAATACAAAATATTAGCATCAGCCCATGGGAGGGTGTAAGGATGGACTGGAATTCCCTGATGGAGTCTGAGCTATAGCTGACAGATACAGTTGGGGAATTCTAGGGAAGCATCATCACTGCCCAGAAAATATCAACCCACCCTGACTGGGCACAGGGAAGGGCAGGACCATAGGAGAAAAATTTAACTGGGCCATCCCACAGCTGCAAGGATGCCTTGCCTGCCCGTTATTCCAGGAGCCGGGGATCTCTCTCTGTGTTAAAAATATAGCATGCCTCCAATTTTAATCTGAAGAAACATATACCCTGTGCTGCAGGAATTCCAAAGTTTGGCAAACACTGATTTAGACCCCTACATTTAAACCTTTCCTAAGGACTTGGAAGAGGTCTCTTTTCTGAGCATTCTCAGACTCCTTATAAAGTGCCTCTTAACCATATTAAATGAAGAACCATCCGTTCCATCAAGAAGAATTTCCCCTGCTTGATAATCTGAGGGAAGAGGGTGTTCGGAACAAAACAAAAATACTGTATGATGGGAGATAGAGAGGGTAGGCCAAGGAATGCTATATAAAAATACTGGTTATTTCTTCAGCAAGAAATCATTAGTTGTGAAATGCATGATAATGTAATTCTCATATGTGTTATTAAATAAAGCATGTCCTACCATCTACGTAAGTGGTTTTCATTGTGTGTGTCAGTTTCAATGTAAATCAATTTAAAGGCAGGTTTGAAAGCAACCAGCGAACCCTTCTGAAACTGATCTGATGGAACAGTGCGAAGTGCCTTAGAGAATATGTGGAGGCACTCCCCATCACAGCCACCATCCTCCCCGCTAGGGCAAAAAACAGCCCCTGCCTCTGGCATCATCAAAACTATTCATTAATCAACAGGAGAGGGTGCTAAAAGCCAGTCGGATTTCTCCCTCTCAAGGCAACTTCTAGGCACTGAAAACAATTTATTTAAGCAAAATCTGGACATAGCTGAACCAGACCAGACACCCAAGCTGTTCTGTAGTCCATGCATTGTAGAGAAACATTGGGTCAAACTAAGTGTAATGGGAGAACTCCATGCCTGGGTCCCCTGGTATCTTTTTCTCTTTCAAAAAACAGCTGCAGCCCTGGCTCCCTAAAGATTCACAATAGTGATCAAGAAGAGGGAGCAGGAACCAGGCAGAGTTCTCACACTAGTGGAGAACTGCTCAGACGCCAGGGCTTCTATAAAGGCTTGGTGTGCTGGAATGGGTTCTCAGGGTCACCTGATTGCTCAGGCAGGCTGGTAAAGCAGCCTAGATGGCACCCTTGAAGGCCAGAGGTCAGTGTACCAGGCTTGCCTAGGAACAGAGAACTGGAGACTGACTGTTGGGAACCTCAGTTCAAGATCTCCCTGGCGTCTTAGATTCATCGTCAACATAGCATTGGCATCTCCATCAGATCAGGCAAGGCCACACAACGGAGGTTGTAGTAACCTCAGGGGGTCCCTCTGTGGTACCTCTAATTCCTTTTAGGCACCTGGCACCACTTTCTCTTCCAGTGGCTCTTCTAGCTATAGTCTTTTTTCAGATTGTAAGCCTGCGGGCAGCGGCTGTCCTGTCTTGTTTAATTGATTATACACAAGCTGCTCTGGGAGGCTTTTTGGCTAAAGATCAGCATAAAAAACGCTTCAAATAAATAAATAAAGCAAGCAAGCAAGCAAGCACACTGCAGGGTATTATTTTTTTTTTGGCCTCTCAGTTCTTGGTGTCTCAAGCCTAGCAGAACTGGACAGGTTACAGGAAATTTGCTATTGTTGCTGGCTATGTGGCATGTCTGAACAATACAAATTTACGCTGTTATCAGGGCCAGCCCAAGACATTTTGCTGCTTGAGGCAAAGGACAAGATGGCGCCACCCTCCATTCCATGTACAGAAGCTGACAGGAACTGCAATTAAATCTTACTTCAACATTGGCAAGAGGATAAAATCATCCACCACACAAGCTACTTTAGTGGGGACAGGACATGTGAACCACACAGCTTGAAGGAAAGGCCAGGGGGCTGCTGCTGCTGCGCCCCAAGTTCTGCCACTTGAGGTGATTGCCTCACTCTGCCTAATGGTAGGGCCAACCCTGACTGTTATTTAACAATGTGCTAATCATGGCAGCTGCAAATGTGATAACCACAAACACTAACCAAATAAGCAATATGTTATGGAGGGCAAATAATTTCTTATGCTTAAACTTTTGCTCCAGTTAAGTATTTGGGGTTTAATACAATCCAAGTGAGGCTGGGTTTAAACTGTCCAACTGAAGTAGAGATAGACAAAGAGCTCAGCATCACAAACTTTCCGAGACATCAATTGTATGTATGCATGTAAATGTAGGTAAATATATTTATTCTACTAAACTGCGTGCATTTAAACTTATATAACAGCAAAATCCTACAGCCTCTAGGAAGCATCTAAATGGCCATAGGATTTTTCAGATTCCCAGCTATAAGGTCTGAAAATTGCTCTGAACTAACTCAGAGACAGGGATCTGCACTTGGATCCCCCTCCCCCCCTTGCAGCTGACGTGGAAAGAACAGGGATGTTGAAGAGTCCTTGGTCTCGAGTCACGAGTCGAGTCACGAGTCTTTGGACCCGAGTCTCGAGTCCGAGTCCGAGTCCTTGGTCCAAAATGGTGACTCACGAGTCACGAGTCCTGAGTCACTCCCAAAACTGACTCCACGAGTCCCTATTAAAATCAATGGGGTTTCCCCCCAACAAAAAAAGGCTACTTCAGATGTGTGACTTAAATAAATTCTAGGCACAAGTGTGCCTTTTTATTTCAAAACTCTGCAACTGATTTTGGCAAGAACAGACCAGGCAGACAAACCCAAAATAACCAGGCAGGCAGAGGAGGCAGGGAACCCCAAACAGGCAGGCAGAGCCAGCCAAACCCAAAATGTCTGACCCTAACCCAAACCCCCCACAACAACACATCAATCAAAATAAATCTCAACACATCGTTGGGGCTGCGCTCCTGGTAGCTGTCCATAGTGGCCGAGCAGCAGCGCGCCTCGCTTCCACGCGCTCTTCACCGGTGATCGCGCTCCTTCTGGCACAGCCAGAAGACTCGTCAACAGCCCAGGGATGTTGACGAGTCCTTGGTCTCGAGTCCCGAGTCGAGTCTCGAGTCCCATTAAAAATATTGGGACTCGAGTCCGAGTCGAGTCAGAGGGGGGACTCAGTCCGACTCACGAGTCGAGTCCTCGAGTCCGAGTCCCCATCCCTGGGAAAGAACAGCACCGGTTGCTTCTCTGAGGTTGCAAACCTGACCTCAGAGAAGGGCTTTTGGGGGTGTTCCAGGGGGTGGGGAGGGGAGGAGACCAACGCCCCCAAGATACGATATATCCTGGCGGCACCTCAGCCACCTTCCCTCCCGCTCCAAAGTGCTGCACTTAGACGGCCAATAAATCTGGCATCTGTGGATAGACACACACACCCTTTTTGTGTCACTGTAAAGGATTGAGGCCTACTCAGGCTTGAGTTTGCTGAAGCCTGAAGGCCCAAACACTTCCCTCGATTAGTTGAAGCCTGAAGGCCCAAACACTTGGATGGGAGGGGGAGTTTGAGAGTTTTAGTTTACCCAATAGAAGTTAAGAATTAGATCTCCTATTCAAGGTCACATGATTATAACCTTCCATTCCTGGGAAGGCTATATATGTGTGGGGTGTGGTCAGCTAGCAGCAGTGGGAGCCTGACTGCAGAAGCAGAAAGAGCAGAGCGAGAAGCAGAGAGGGAGAGACTGGCTGCATAGGAGATAGGTAGTCTGAAGTTAAGCTAGAGAACATTGGTTTGTTTGTTTGTTTGTTTTTTTCATACTTGCTTTTGGATTATAACCACTCTATTAAGTAAATACCCTAATATTATAAGTAAAGTGTTGTTGTGTACCCTGAAAGTTTGGAGTGACTTATTCACCACGTCTACAGCCTACACCCATGCTATTGGAAGCTGTAAAAGGACTTGATCTCCTGGAACGGGAGGGGCTTTGAGGAGAGGCAGAGATCTCCCAAAGGCAGGTTAAGGGGTCCCTGCAGTAGCAGGAACCTTGACAGTCACACTTAAAATAATTAAATACCACAACAAAAAACAACTCCAGTGAAACGATCCCGGCGGGTGGGAGGCACCCAGATTTTTGTTAGCTTTTTTTCGACTTCAAAATGGCTACTGAGGCTGCAGTCCTATACACATTTACCTGGGAGTAAGTCCCATTGAACTCAGTCGGACTTACTTCCAACTTCCAAGTAAATGTGCCTTGGATTACACTGTTTAGAGTGGAGCTTATGAGGCTGGCAAAAATATGTAGGCAGAGGGGGATGAAAGGAGAGGCAGGGACAGCATTTTCCTTCCTTTCCCATTTAGCCCCCAAAGTGAGCTCACCTGGCTCCAAGCCCTTTAAAAGCATTTTGATAGACGTTTCCCCTCCCATATGCTTATCATTTAGTCAGTCGTTAATCTTCCTTTTTTTCTTTCTTTTTTTTAGCTGTTGAAACAGAGCCATATTAAGATGTGGCACTTTTGCAATTGACCAGCGCCATCTGAACAAAGAGATTTGTTGCCTGATGCACATAATGAGCTCAGAAGGAGCCACTGAAGCATGGAAGGTTACGAATGTACTTTGCAGTTGCGTATCTTTGTATAATTTGTTAGATTACAGTGTTATTATGTACAGGCTATTAGTGCTTCTATTATATGGTCATAACAGGAGACATGATCTGAGCAGTGCAGCGGCTAAAAGATGTGTGTGCATCAAAGCCATTAACAAACAAATGGCCTTGGTAATGATATCTTCTATGCTCTTAGGGACAAATTAAAAAAAAAATCATCTCGGTTTTGTTTCTTGCATTGTTTGCTTTGTATATTTAACTCCAGTGCCACACTCTTTGAGAGCAGTTATGTATACAGTTAAAAACGTTGCCACACTGAAATAAAAGATAAATAGTTTATTTAAAATTAGTCCAGACTATTTACATTTCTTTACAAATAAAAGGAAAATGCACATACAGACAAAAATGTATGTTTGTAACAGTATAGGGACAACAATTACATACCGTACACTTAAGGGTAAAAGAGAAAAGTCAAGGATCATCATTTGCAACCATTTTTGGTCTAATACAGTGTTCCCCAACCTTGGGTCCCCAGATGTTTTTGACATATTAGAAGTAGCAGCACATCTGAACAACCAGGACAGGATGCCAAAATTGGCTGATTCAGTTTTACTCTAGTCCCCTGATAAAAGTTACAATGACATCATATAAATCGATGTTTTGATATCCCCAGAATGACAAGGGCAGAGTCTTAGAGCAATGGGAATTCCTCCACATCAGTCTCCTAACAATCTAACAAACTTAGGCCTACTCTGGGACAGGAATGGGAGAGGGTAAATACATGGCCATGTGGATTGGGTGGGGGTTTGTTTCCTTTACTCTCTTCCTCTGCAGCAAAATCCAGGAATTCAATTTAGCAGCACCATTTTCCTAGTTCATTCACCCCCCCCCCCCTCCTGCTGTTCTGCATGTATCAAATACACATTACATTTTCCACATACAAAGGCTCAGGGGTGAATCAATTTTATTTCCTTTTTTAAACCAGCAGGTCAGTTCATCAGGTCTCCCTGCAAAATGTAACAGCTGGAATCTAACGTGATAACTTTAAATTTAACATGGGATTCATTGTTCTTCTGTGCCTGGAAATGATTTCATTAATTCATACTGAACCACTCTAGAATCTAGGTACTCCTGACTGAGAGGTCTCAGGCTCAGCCTTAAATGCTCCCTCCCAATAAAGTAGTTCTTTAATGCCTGAAGCAGTGCTGCGTGTACTCAGTGCTGACAAATAATAATTAAAAATATGTCTAGACCAGGGCTCTCCAACTTTGGGTCCCCAGATGTTGCTGGACTACAGCTCCCAGAATCCCTTGCCATTAGCCATGCTGGCTGGGTATGCTGGGAGCTGTAGGCCAGCAACATCTGGGGAACCAAGGTTGGAGAACACTGTTCTAGGGTATGTGTGGTCTTCATCTTTAAAGCTTGGTTTGCTGGGTTGTTGCCCTCTGCTATCTAGCTGAAGGAGGCTAGTTTGGCTTGCTCTCTGTTGTCTTTCCACTGACAGGCAAAGATGTTTTGGCATTTAAGCTGAATGGGTTTTTAATTGCATAACAGCTATGCTGGCTGGGGCATGCTGGGAGTTGTAGGCCAAAAACATCTGGGGACCCAAGGTTGGAGAACACTGCCCTAGAACCAAAACTCATAAGCAAAAGACAGCGCAAAGTTTCTTGAGGAGCATGTTAAAGAAGCAAGCATAAAACTTACAGGAGCTGCGTTATTCTTCACCGTCACACTGGGGGTTGTTGCACGCAGTGCCCCACTCACTCCATGGTAGTATTTGAAGCAGATCTTTGTTTCAGCTAAAAGAAAGAGTGATCTTGGATTAATCATCATCTTGTAGGAAATGTTGCTGTGAGTTCTGAGATTATAGTGTTTCTTCTTGCCATACATGAGAGAGATTTTAGTAACAAGAAGTCACAGCTAACTTGTCCCATGATATCAACAGAACAAGTGTGACTTTCTCTGGATTGTGACTTCTAACTCTAATTGATGTTGAAACCAGACATAACTTTTCTGTGTTATCAGCCACACCTAAACAGGGATCAAAACCTTAGTTGTGAAAGGAAGAAGAATGGACCCATTGATACAACTTTTGATTCCGGGGTAGTGCGTGAAGGACAGTGGGAGAACTTGCTCCTAGAGTAGATTAGAACTGTGATTAGTTTTAGAAAAGTATTTTTAGAGAATTGACTTGCCTGAATATTACTGGCTCTTGGTCATTAAAACATAGGGCTCTGCTGAACATAGTCCAATTTCAGTACTGTATTTCCTTTCAAAGTAGTACATTTGATTGGCACAAACAAGCTGCCAAAAAACGCTCATCTTGCCAAACATCCATGTTACTGTTGCTGCCATTCTGTTCCCCTGGATGCTGCTTCTCAGCACCATTTTTCTTCTTTTTATTCTCATGTTCCTTTGCAGAATTTGCCCACAATGTCGTTGAATTCAATTAGATATTCCATTGGGGAGGGAAATTGCCACTATTATTAATTTCTGTAAATAAAGCTGCAAGTATAGAGGCCCACCAGTTTGGGGCTGCTTTATAGACTTCCCCAACAACTCCGTCTTCCCCTGGTGCCTTCCCGTTCTTTAGGGTAGCAATTATTTCACATATTTCATCAGGAGACACAGGGTCCCACACAAGAGCAAGAGTTCACAACATCATATCAGCCATTGAGGCATGACATCATGGACAAAATCATATAAAGTCACCACAGCCAACAGGATGAAATGGCACTGTGGGCAAACAAGGGAAAGAAGCAGCAGGCTGTAATCCTAGATCTGGCAGTAAGCCTCGTTGAACTCGTTAATTGTGGTGGCCTATGGCTTTGAACAATAAAGTATTGCTTGCTTGCCTCGTTGAACTCAACGGGACTTATTTCTGAGTAAATATGTAACGGATTGCACTGTAAGAGCAGCACCAAAATAACACAAATGTGTTTGTAACTGGGTGGTGAAAAATTGCCAAAAGTGAGAGGTGCTTTCGATGCAGTTGAAAATGAGCACAAAAGGAGATAAGTAGTTTAGGCTAAGCCCTATGAAAACAGCAGTCAAACGGGGGAAGCTAAGGTACCAAGCTATCAATCCTACCATACTGTGGGAGCAAGAGTTGTTGAGTCTATTTCAGAATGCAATCAAGTTGGGTGATCGTGCCAGGCAGCAGCTGAACTGCAAGCTCGGACTGAATTTTCATTTTGTAATTTTTTCTACAGGAATTTTAACAGCTCAGCAGCCAAGGCTTTCACTCACTTACCGGGCACTGTAAAAAAACAAAAAACAAAACACCCCTGATGATATCAAAATAACTGCATCACACATAATAGAGATGAGCTGGGTTCTCTGAATTAATAAGAACTGAGTTTTTTTCTTGGACTCCTCCTACCTGAGCAGTAATATGGAGCTGCCAGGACTGGGATGATGTTTGTAAATACCCTTCTGTATGGGCTGTACTCAAATAAATCCCGTTACCTGCTTGAGCAGCAAGATGCCATGAAGAAAAAGAAGCTAGCCCTTTTAACTTCCTGAAACATCTTTTAGTAGGCAATGTGCTGCTATATATGGATGGGGCAACTAAGGATTTAAAGCTTAAAATGTAATCTTCAAGTAACAGCAGATGTTGTGGTTTTAAAATAGTATTCCAAGGAATTCCTTGGGAGCTTATCAGGGGGTTCTCAATGAGAAAGCCAGTAGTGGTGGACAAGTTTCCCTGAAAGTCAGCTTTTCTCCATTGATGATCTCCTGCATCCCAGGACTGCAAGGAAGCACTGGTTGGGTTCCAGGATGCATTGTCAGTTGAGTTAGGGAAAGAGTGGGCAATTTATGGCCCTCCAGATGCTTTGGCCTACAACTCCTATCAACCCTAGCCAGCATAACTAATGGTGAGGATCATGACAGTTATAGCCCAAAACATCTGGAGCAGAGGTGCAGCTAGCTTTGAGGGATGCTGGGCAAGTTCCTCCTTCCCTTCCTTTCCTCCCTCCTTGTGAAAAACAAACCTGGCAGCTGTTGGAGTGGCAGCAGCTCCTCCTCCCAGTCCAGTGTGCCATTTTAAAAGTAAAGTGATTTTTTAATGTAATTTTTGAGTAGCAGCAAACTGAACCAATCAGACACTGCCTTTGGGGTGCCTCGACCATGAGGGCACAGGAGCAGTGAAAGGGCGATCTTTATGTCATTCCTGTGCCCTCATTGGCTGTGTCCCTGAAAGGCAGTGTCTGACTGGTTCAGATTGCTGCTATTCAAAACATATGTATAAAAACTTTACTTTTAAAATGGTGTGATGCCAAGCCTTCAGGCTTGCCTGGCTGGCTGCTGCAGGGCTTCTTTTTGCTAGTGCCAAGGCCAGGCCAGGCTAGAAGGAGACGGAGAGAGGAAGTTCAGCGGGTTGTTTGGGGGCCCTCCGGGGCTATGGACCTGCACTCCGCAGTCTGGCCCTGGGTAAGCCACCGATCCGGAGCACCACAATTTGCCCACTCCTGATTTAGGGTGATTGGGAGGTCCAACATGAACTGAGTATATGCCCTAAACATGCCCCAGAATCCTCTGCAGCATGAAGGGTTCCATTGCAGATGCTCAGAAGATTCCTAAGCAGTCACATTCAGTTGAAAGCGGCCCTCCGAACATAAGAAGCTTGACACTTACTATGCTAAGGCATGCCTTACTAGTCCCAGACATATTTCAACCTATCATCATCATCCTCATCATCATCCTCATCATCACCATCATCACCACCACCACCACCACCACCATCATCATCATCATCATCATCATCATTTTGATGCTGATTTTAGTTTAACTTTGCAATGTTATAGTATAAGCATTGTGAAGGGATATCTTATCTTACTGGATAAGAGGAAGAGGTGCAACTAATGGGAGAAGGAACACCTGAAATATTTACAAAGCTGCTTTCTTACTATGTTTATGACATGTTTCAGCTGTTATAATTAGAACTCAATAAATTGTTAAGGCGGGGAGGGGAATTAAAAGAGGACAGGAAACAAGAACCACAGAAAGTCTATTGGCAAGCATTCTGCTTGCTTTTCTTGCTTGCTAGACAGAGTAGCACATGTAGTATTTCACAGAGGGCCCATCAGTCTGGTGCCTCTAAGAAGGGATGGCGTATTCATTAAAAAGGGGTAAGTTATGTCAAGACGGGAAGGGGGGGGGGAGTCAAAAAGACCTTTTTAATGTGACATTCTTTATAATTGCCTCAATGGGGTGTGTTAAAGAACGCTTAGAGGGAGAAAAGCACACCATACAGCCAAAGCTAAGTACTTTGAAATCCCATTAATTTCAATGAGAGAAATGGGAGTACATGCCTAAATTACTCCTTCTGAAATTAAGGGGACTTAAGTGTGGAACATAGGAAACTGCCTGATGCTAAGTCAGACCATGGATCCTTCTAGCTCAGCATTGCTTACACTGACTAGCAGAGGGTCTCCAGGGTTTAAGACAGGAATCTTTCCCAGCCCTACCTGGTGGTTCCAGGGATTGAACCTGGGACCTTATGCATGCAAAACACATTTTGTTTAATTGAGCTATGGGCCTTCCCCGTGCTTAATTTTGGCTGGATCATGCTCAATGTTTATCAGAAACTGTTGTTCTGTTAGTTAATGCACAAAGCTTGGAATACAGCAGCAGACAGAAGTTTCTATCAGCAAGTGAATGAACTTTATTTACGGTCAACTGACCACAAAAATACATAACATTAAAAAGTATTGTTCTATATTTTTAAAATATTAAATCACAGTGCCGGAGAAGATCTGGTCAGAATGGCAACATTCAGGAATTTAGCAACCTGCTCAGTGATTAATCTGTTAGATCCTTTGAGTAAAATACACATAAGAGATTCTAAGGACCGACCTGGAAGGGATTGAGTAATTGGGAGTAATAATGCATAAGTTTCTATCAGCTACTTCGCATGCCTCTAAAGGGTCATGGCAGAAAAGTGATATTTCCCAATGAAGGTGCATTTGATGTACAACTGGCATGCTACAGATATTCCTGCATAATCAGATTGACATTTGATATGGGCTACAGAAGTCACCCCAGCCTCTCTTCAGTCTATTAGCCCATGTGTAGCTGTTTAAACCACTATTATTGTTACTACTGTTGTCATTGTTATTATTTTCATTTCTATACTGCCCAATAGCTGAAGCTCTCTGGGTGGTTCGCAGAAAATACACATCACAATTCAAGATAATAAAAACGTAATATAAAATATCTAACATACAAAATTTAAATCAATTTAAACAACTAAAACATATACAATAAGATACTGGACCTGATAGAAACAACTGACATAAATATTCCATCATATGCCATCAAATACTTGGGAGTAGAGGACAGTTTTAACCTGGCACTGAAAAGATGACAGTGTTGGCACCGTCATCTTTTCAGTGGACCTCAGATGGACCTCAGTGGGGAGAGCATTCCACAATCGGGGGGCCACCACTGAGAAGGCTCTCCCCCTTGTTGCCACCTTCTGAGCCTCCTTTGGAGGAGACCTTGGAGCCTCAGATGTTGATCATAGTGTTTGGGTAGGTTCAGGCTGGGAGCAGCACTCCATCGGGTATTGTGATCTTAAGCCATGTAAGGCTTTATAGTTAAAACCAACTATAAACCAACTAGGTCATTTCTGCATTCCATAAACTGACTAGGGTTTTGACAGGAGCAACAGCAACTTCAGCTGGAGAACCCCCTAGGCCCCTCTGGAAACTATCTGAATCAGGCTCAGAAACATACAGGGCAGCCAATGCAAGCGGCCCAGAATCAGTATTATATGCTCAGTGTCCCTGTTATTAATCTGGCTGCTGCATTTTGCACAAGCTGGAGCTTCTGAACAGTCTTCAAGGGCAGCCCCACATAGAGCACATTGCAGTAATCTAACTTGGAGGTTACCAGAGCATAGACTACTGAAGCCAGGTTATCCCTGTCCAGATGGGGCACAGCTGGGCCACCAGCTGAAGCTGGTAGAAAGCACTCCATGCCACTAAGGCCACTGGAGCCTCAAGTAACAGAGATGGCTCCAGGAGAGCCCCCAAGCTACAAACCTGCTCCTTCAGCAGGAGTGCAACTCCATCCAGGACAGGTTGAGCACCCTCCATCTGGTCAGAAGAACCACCCACTAACAGCATCTAAGTCTTGCCTGGGTTGAGCCTCAGTATATTAGCCCTCATCCAGTCCACTGTTATAGCCAGGCACTGATCTAGCACATCCACAGCTTCACCTGGTGAAGATGAAAAGAAGCTTACTGATGACAGCACACTGCAAAACTCTGGATGACATCACTCAGCAGTTTCATGTAGATGTTACATAGCATGGGGGATAAAACTGACCCCTGAGGAACCCCATGGGGCTGAACTATATGCCCCAAGCACCACCTTCTGGAGCCAGCCAGCCAAATAGGAGCAGAACTACTGCAACGCAGTACCCCCCACTCCCAGCTCAGACAGTCACCCCAGAAGGATACCATGGTCAATGGTATCGAAAGCTGCCAAGAGATCAAGGAGAATCAACAAGTTCACATTCCCCCTGTCCCTCTCCTGACATAGGTCATCAAAGAGGGTGACCAAAGCTGTTTCTGTGCCAAAACCAAGCCCCGACGGAAATGAATTCAGATAACTGGTCTCATCCAAGAGTGTCTGGAGCTGGTTGGCCACCACCTAGTCAAGGACCTTGGCCAGGAAAGGAACATTTGCCACTGGCCTAAAGTTGTTAAGATCTTTTGTCCAGGAAGGATTTTTTCAGGAGTGATCTCATTGCTGCCTCTTTCAGATGGCTCAGGACCACTCCCTCTTGCAAGGAGGCATTAATTACCTTCCTGCCCAGTCGCCTGTTCCCTCCCTCCTGGTTTTTATGAGCCAAGAGTGGCAAGGATCCAATACGGAAGTGGTTGCTCAAACCTATCCAAGCACCTTGTCAATGTCCTCAAGTTCTATCAACTGAAACTCGTCCAACAAAACTGGACAAGGCTGTGCCCTGGATACCTCACCTGATTCATCTGCTATAACACTAGAGTCTAAGTCCTGGCTGATGCAAGAGATTTTATCTTGAAGTGCCTTGCAAACATATCACAGCAGGCCTTTGATGGATCCATGGTGTCTTTAGGGCCTGCCTTACTAATGTTTGATTACATCCGCTGGGAGTTTTCCTCCCTCTTAAATAAAGTTATCTCCTATTTTATTTAATCTCAGCTCCGGGGTATACCAGGGAGCCATACAAGCTCTACTATGGCGTGGGCACTCAGGAGCAGTTGTGTCAACTGCCCAGGTCATTTCTGCATTCCTAGGGATGTACCCGAGTAGCCCAGCAGACAGGAGCAAGGCCCGAACTGGGCCTGCTTGTGTCCGCTGAGCTACTCAGAGACCCGCATGGGCTTACCTGCAGGCTCTCCGGCTCTGCGGAGAGCCTGCCTCCCCGTCCGCAGGTCCCGTCGCGTCACTTCCGGCGCGGAGGAAGGAAGTGACACGACGGGCCCCTGCTCCATCGCGCTGGACCCCCGCGCTCTGTTTTTGGCGTGGGAAACCAGGGCAACAGGGCAGCGGCGGGGGGGGGGTCCGGCAGCGGGGGTTTTTTCCTTCTGCGGCGGCTCGATCGGCGCAAGCAGCGCAGACAACGCTCCGCGCCACTCTGAAGAGCGGGATCGGGCCGCCGCCGCTCGCAGAGGGCCGAGCCCGGAGCGAGCCTCCAGCCCATTCCTGGCTCGAGCACATCCCTACAAACTGACTAGGGTTTTGACAGGAGCAACAGCCACTTCAGCTGGAGAACCCCCTAGGCCCCTCTGGAAACCATCTGGATCCATTAACCTCTGAGGGCGAACCATCTTAACAGGTCCCTCACCCTTGCAGAGGGGAAAAAGCTGCAGTCAGTCTAAACCTCATCAGGAGGTGATCTGACCAATGACAAAGGGAATGATTCAAAGTCACCTACCTTCAGATAACCATCTCCATGACCAGCTGGGGGAAAAAAAACAAGCCTAGAGTATACCCTGCTACATATGTTAGGCCAATGACATGTTGGAACGGTCCCATGTGAGCTGCCCCAGACAAAGTGCCCTTGGTGTGAATATTGATGTCCCCCAAAACACCTCACCATCACATCCGAGTCCACCTCTGTCAGCAAAGATAGAGAGACTGCTGAGTAGCAGAGTGAGCGGTACATCAGCAGAATCCCCAATCTCTCCTGCTGGCCCAACACAAGATGCAAACACTCCAGACTAGTAGTCAGATGGGCAGGGAGCCTGAAGAGAGAGATACAATTCTTACAGACCACGGCAACACCCTTTCCCTGACCCTCCAGTCCACCCTGATGCTGCACCAAGTACCCCTGAGGGCACAACTGGGAGAGACTAACTCTTCCCTGTTCACCCACCCAGGTCTCAGTTATACATGCCAGATCAGCTGCCTCATCCACTATCTGATTATGGATGAGGGAGATGTTATTATGTACCGATCTGGCATTTAGAAGCACCCGAGGGCAGGCTGATAGGGCAACCACCAAACCTGCGGGTGGGAGGAGGAACGCAATATGGCATAGCTGTTAACTAACACACCACAATGTCTTTTTTAATAAGGGTTTGTCTATGTCAGCTAATTGTTGGAGGTGCTAATGCTTAGCTTACCCACCACACCCACATGTTCTGGCAATGTCCAGTGGTTGCTTCATTCTGGGAGAATGTTATCATACAGATAAATCTGGTAACAGAATGCTCCTTAACATGTTCTTTTAAATTATCTATCTACTATATGGAACTTATCACAAGGACAACTTAAGTGGATTTTCTGTGCCCTATTGACAGCTAAAAGACTGATATTACAACACTGGAAAGATAAACGCCTACCTCCTATAACACAATGGATTAAGGACCTAACAACACTTACAGTAGAACGGGTGGTATTTAGACGCCACCTGCGCATGGATAAATATATTGATATTTGGTCTGCCTTTTCTGAAACATGGATAATTGTTTCTAGTCATGGCTGTATTATTATACATTTATACATACTTATGGATATACATTTCATACACACCGATTGCAAGTGAATTTATTTTAATTTCTGTAAGAAAATTGTATATTTTCCCCTTGTTTTGGTGAAATTCACAATAATAATAATAATAATAATAATAATAATAATAATAATAATAATAATTTTAAAAAACCTATCTGGGCTATGTTCCCCTTACCTGGCTAGCCCTCCTCCCAATGCCATATCTCCCTCTACCCGTCACTACACTGATTGGAGCCCCCCGACATGGCCCCATATCCTCTCTCCCAGGCACGTAATCAGGCCCTAAGAGGTAACCAATCCCCTGCCAAAGATGCTAAATGACCAAATTGGCCAAGGTGTTTGGGGGGTGGCCCTTGCCCTGGTGTCCCACCAAAGCGACTCTCCACAAAGGGGCAACCACTTTTGGCATCGTCCCCTTCAGGGTTGTCACTGCCCCACTTCCAGCCCAGCAGATAAAGTTTTTTTCTCCAGGGCTGAGTACAGTCAGCAGGCTCGTGATCTCGATCAGCCCAAAGGAGGCTTTCTTCTCTTACCAGCTATGCCAGCTTCTCCCAGATAGCAGGAGCAATGGTCCAGCACACAGCAGGCAAACAATGCAGGCTGTGGGTCTGGCAGATGGTAAGAAACAGCTCACCTGCCTTGCAGAGTGTCCCAGTTCCCTTGACTGTTGCTTCAGGTCTTATGGTTCTGCTGTTTTAAGCATTTTGTTTTACATTATTCCTTTATGTTATCATCACTGTTAGCTGCTCTGGAAATTTTAGCTGAACTGAAATGTTGGCAATAAATATCTGAAATCAAAGGTTGTCTCTGTGCCCAAAGGGGTATATCCATGAATCAAGCTAACATTAATTCAACCCTGAAGGTTTGCCCACAAAATCTTCTTTGACTTAAAACAAAAATGGTGCCCAAATATAAACTTCACACTGCAATCCTATGCATGCTGACTGGGAAGTAAGTCCCCCTGTGCTCAGTGGGCTTTCTCTCTTTTAAGTGTGTTTAGGCTTGCAGCCTTAGTCTTTTCTCTTTGCTGAGTAGCAAAAGATGTGGCGTAGTGGTGAGAGTGTTGGACTGGGACTCAGGAGATCCGGGTTCGAGTCCCTGCTCAGTCATGAAACTCACTGGGCGACTTTGGGCCAGTCACTGACTCTCAGCCTAACCTACCTCACAGGGTTGTTGTGAGGATCAAATGGAGAGGAGGAGGATTATGTAAGCTGCCTTGGGTTCCTTACAGGAAAAAAGGTGGAGTAAATATAATGAATGAATGCATGAATAAATAAATAAATAAATATTTTCTAGACTTTGTCAAGACAGCAAAAGTTGAACCAATGTATCAGAGTGTCCATGGTGAATAGAAGACCTCTCTTCAAATAAGCTACTTCAAGTTCAAAGGGTGCATATTTCTCAAGCAGCAACCTCTTATCCTACATGGCAAACTTCTCCTGTAACTGAAAAAAGTAAAAAGCCCCTGCAGACACACACAAACCCAAGCCTGAAGAAGCTCTTTGGATCCTGGCCACTGTGAGAAATGTTGTTGCTAATAATCCTTCTTTCAATGTTACTGTGAGAATGAATAACGTAAAGGCTTGGATCCAAAGAGCCACCTTAGGTGAGTCCAAGAGCTTTTGGGTTTTTTTTTTCCTTTTTCCTATTTTTATTTGATAGCAGACTCTCACGCTGTGCTTCAGAAACACAAAGCCAAACCTTCCTTAGGGTGCAATCCTGTGCATGTTCCTGGCTGGCTAGGGAATGCTGGGAGTTGTAGGACTTTTTTCTGTCTAAACATGCATATAATTGCACCCTTAGGCATGCAGAACTAGTTGCATGGATTCTTTGGATTCTTCCCTAGAATTTTGAAGTGCTACAGAAATAACAAGTAAAATGAATAAATTTGAAGTGAATATCAACCAAAATGAGAGGGGGGACTTTTAAGAATTTGTTTTTAAAGGACTGTACTAGGTTTAAATGTCTCCTATTAAAATAAGCAACCAGAAAATCCAGACAAAGCTCAAACCAGAATCTTTAAATAGCAAAAAGCAAACAAACAAGAAACAAGCCATTATAAAACAACAAGGGTTTGATCTAAGGCTGGAACTACAGAATCCAGCAGTTTTTCTTTGATTGTGGGGATACTAACTAAACCAAGTGAACTGCATGCATTTAAAAAAATATTGTCGGCTAGGGTCTTCTAGAATATGGGAAACTAATCATGCATGTTGTTGCTCATTTTAATTAGTTTTCTTATCTATAGGTCCAAAATAAATATTGAGCCAGGGGCATTCATACCTGAATCTAGACATGGACAGTGTGTTCTTTAGCTCAGGGTTCCTAAGCTTGAGTTGGAACCTGAAGTACAGCCAGCAGAAGGTACTGCTGTGCTGATTAAGCAAAGCCCATGGCCAGGGTCCCAGTATTGACAGCAGCCCTGCCCCTGGCCAATTCAAAGGTTTCATACTGCCTGCCAATCATGGGGGCCAATGTTGCATACCTCTATTCTGCAGCACACTTGATGTTGGCTCACCAGGCTTGGTCCCAGCCTCAAATTCTGAAGTTCCTAATTCAAACTCGAAAGTTCCTGACCATTACTCCATTCCTTGTACAAAAATTTACAGCTGCCCTTTTTCTCTTCTCAATAAGAGTTCAGTAGATCAAGTAACCAAGGTCATTGTCCTATTTCAATTAGTGCTTATATAAGTTCTGTTAGCCAACCCATTCATCTCCCTGGAGATGACGTAATGTCAAAGTACTTCTGTGCATATCGCTTATCACACTAGCCCTGACATTTTCTAAAATATCAAGGTCAGAGTGAATGCGTTTCAGTTTGCAGCCACACCAGGTCATTTTACACCCTATAAGAAAAAGTGGGGGAAAGCACTTGAATCTGTATGGGAAGAGGATTTGCTGGGACTTTAATATTGCTTTCCCTGGGATGTTTCAGCTTGATATTGTATCAGTAAGCCAACTAGATTAAACAATGAACTACCACTGGTGAAGTGTAAAGTCCATTTAGAGGTAGTTCCAGCAGTACACTGCTGGGATGAACAGAGCTAGCAGTTCTGAAATGAAGGCCATGTTGTTGTCACTTATACATGCCTCTCTCTTTCCCCCCTCCCTCACTTCTTTCTGGTGTCTCCGCCATTCTCAAGATTTAAACCATGTATGGCCAACCTGCAGCCTATGGGCCACATGCAGCCCACAGAGTCGCAGGGTGCTCCACCCACTTTCCCCCACTACCCAATTGATCAGCCAGGGTGAGGAAAAGATAGCTCTTTCCCTGCTTCTAACAGCAGCAGGGGGATCAGTGAACTGTATCAGGTGGTGGAGAAGTTTAAGCCTTTCCACCTCCCTAGCAATCCTCATACACAGTGCTTTTTTTCTGGAGAAAAAGGTACCGGAACTCTTGGATTACATTTCCTCGGGAGTAGATGGCGATTAAATTGTAATGCAATTAATAGAAGAAAAGGTGCTGGAACTCAGTTCCGGTGAGTTCCACCAGAAAAAAAGCCCTGCTCATACATATCACTGTTTCCTTGCTGCTATTTATGTATTCACGAGATTTTTAACCCGCCTTTCAGTGCACACTGCCCTCAAAAGGTGGTTTACAATAGTACAAAAACATGAAAACACAAATTATAATTATAAACAGAGAGAGAGAAAGAACGCTAATGATTTTTACGCACCTAATGCAGATTGGAATAAATGTGTCTTCAGGTGTTTGTTTTTTAAAGCCAGCAGTGATGAGGTCATAGCTGGGGAGGTGTGGGGGCAGCACTGAAAAAACCCTATCCCTAGTATCTGCCAGCCTAATGGTTCTTGCTGGTGGACCATTATTAGCAGCAAGGAAACGCTGATTTGCACCAAGATCGCTGGGAGAAGGGTGTCTTCCTCCTCCCAGAAATCCCAATGCAGAGATTGCTATTTCCTTACTGCTATTAGCAGCAAGGAAATTGCAATCTGTAGCAGGAGCACGGGGGGGGGGGGGGGGAGGCTTTAACCTTGCTCTCCTCCCAGTGATCCTGATTACTGTTTCCTTGCTGCTAATAGCTTAAACCTTTCTACACACACACCCCGAAATTTGGATTCAGATTGCTATTAGCAAATGGGAAATGACCCATCCTTGATTTAAACAGTAAGTTTCTTGGGGCAGGGTTTGGGGTTTTTGTTTTGTCTGTAAAGTGTATTGTTCATTGATGGTGGCATATGTATAACAATACATATCTATTTATAATTCACTATTCCAGGCAAATCGCCTCCAGAAAGTGGCTTGCAATATAACCAGAGTAGAGTATTTAAAACAATACCATCATAAAATCAATTTAAAATACAGAACACATATCAAACACATTAAACATAAGATAGCAGCATTAAAAAAAAAATCCCAACAATGATCCCATCCCTGGTGTGCATAAAAGTTCATATCTTTCTTTCTGCCCATGCTATTTTTTCTGCTAGATATAAGCAAAAGAAGAAGTCCACTTGTGGGCATAGCAGATTGATCTCCATTGATACAGAAGGATCAACTTGGGATCCTGCTCCATAACACAAGATAAAATTTCCCACATTTAGATATAATCATTTCCCAGAACTGTTCTTGCCATTCTCCCATTTCTTTAGCTCAGTTCATCAGGATTAATCTCCCTTTTCTCTCACTCAGGATTTCACTTGCTCTTTATAATCCTTTCTGCTCTTCTTTTGCTCAAAGGTCAGCTTGGCTTTAGGAGCTTAACTTTCACTAGAAGGGTAGATTTATTATCTCAAATATAAAAAGCAACAATACCAAGATTAAGTCAGTTCCCCCTCCTGGATTATCAAACCCTCTCAGACCTCTAATAGCTAAAACCTATTGTATCTGGAAACATAGCCCACATATTTACTATTTTAATGTTTTCCTACAATCCATCAAGGAGGGTTTCATGGGCAGTGGATAGTGTTACAATAAGGTTGCAATTTACTTTATGGCATTGTCTGTTTCAATAAAGCAACAAGCTGATTAATCATTAGCTAAGCATTTTCTTGTAAATAACACTAAAGGAAGATGGAGTATCATCACCCAAAGAGTCTTTTTATAATCAGTTTTGCCCATTTGGGGTGGGTAGGGATTTTAAGCTGTATTTGTAAGCAAAAAAGCATATGCTGAAAGTTGATATGAAGACAGAAATTATCTGGAAGTGGTTTGCAGATATGTGCAAATGGAATTAAAGTGGAAAGAAAAATGGCTGCATTTTGGCTTGATAGCTACTCCATATAGGAGTCCCATAAATTAAATCAGCACTGTACACAACCTTATACACTGTATAACCTTATACACTGTACAGTATGATCAAATTACTATCTCATATTCCTTAAATATAGTGGACATTGACACTGATCGCTACTGTGTGATTAAATTAGTGCTTTCTTTCTATTCAGTCCTTATCTGATTGCTCATCATTTTCTTAAGATATTTCAGATTTAACATTTATTCAGCTCTAAGGGATCATATGTGGTCATGTGGTCATGTCCACTTGGAGTTCTCTTCAGTGTTCAGTTCCTTTCTCACCAATGCTGAACAATATGTAGTTTGGAAACTCACACTCTAAATATGTAAACTATGTATTTTTCACAACATATGTTGGAACTGGAGGAAAAAGAGATCCCTAGGGCACTTAATGCTAAATAAATGTATCATAAAGCAACTCATTAACACCAAAAAGCAAGCTGAAACTAGAGCAGCACATAATTTTTTACCCGTTTTGGGTTTTGAGGTTGAAAATAACAAGGCATTTCAACGAAGTAATTCCCCCTAACCCCCTTGAAAAGTACTCAAGATTGTGTGAATGTTTCAGTTTGTTCAGTTCCATTGTTTTCCCTGGCTGATGCTTCTTTGACACCAGTTTCCCCTCATGGCTGCACATTCCTGAATGAATCATATTGGAGATCCCACCCAATCCCAAACCACACAGTGACTGGAATGTTACATCACAATGCCACATCTGACATGATGATGTCCCCAGATGTTGGTAAAGAAATCATTACAATCAACAATCGTACTATTGTCAATTGCCTCGAGTACAATTTCCTTGGTAGAAAGGTGGGGTATAAATCAAATAAATAAATAAATGTAAAATGACATCACTGAGGGCAAATGAGTGCAGGGCAGTATAAATGTATGTGAACAAGGAGGGTGAAAAAAACCCTGCTGAAGCAGGAAGTCATGTTTTGGCACTGTCAAAAATTGTATTAAAAATTGGTAATCATTTCAGTTCTGTCCAGACTCAAACAGACTATGACCTGGTTTGCACATCACGACCAACCATGGGTAGTTACGAATGAGCAGAAGTGAGTGAGTGAGCATGCTGGCTCCCACCACCCACCCCCAATCCCCACTCCTACAGAGCTAAACAACCCAGGGATGCTCTGTCCCTGAGTTGTTTAGAATGATGCTCGAACCCAGAATTGCAGGTTGCCAGGGGAGGGACATCCCAGAGTTTAAACAACCCATGGTTAGTCATGAAATGCAAACTGGGTCTGTATATACCTAAACCATCACCAAGTAATTTATTTTAAAAGTATTTCCAAGTTTTGGAGAAGAGACAGTAGAATAATGGAAGTCTACATAAAGTGTATGCAACAAAGGCTTAATCTGGCTCCAGGCATTTCTCTCTCTCTCTCTCTCTCTCTCTCTCTCTCTGTGTGTGTATTGATACTAGAAGAATATTGTCTTTCACTGATTAGGATATTGGAAAGATTTGTCAAGGATGGATGTTTTGGCCAAGAGTGGCTTTGTTCTTGGTTGTACCATGTCAAAAGCTATGTGTATGACATGAAACTTCATGTCATCTCAGATAATAAGATTTATAAACACATGGATATTTCCATTTAAACACACACACACACACACACACACACACACACACCGAGGCCAGCTTTATTAATCATTGTATATTCATCACATTTCAGAAACAATATGCATGTGTTTCTTTTATCTTAACTACACATCTTATGATATTTTTAGCCTAATATTTCCATGGCAACAAGGCAAGGAATGGTCCATTTGAGAAGACAGATGTGTCAGAGCTATGTAGCTGGGGAATTCAAAAGAGTGGTCTAAGCTGTTTTCCAGCACTTACTGCATCTTCCAGTCTTTTGTCATAGAGTCATTTGCTGGCTCTTATTTCTTTTGATTAAAATGAATGCATTTGGGGGGTGATTAAAAGCCACTTCTCCCATTATGCTTTTTGTTCACAGAAATAGAAGCACGGCAAAAACCATAATGAAAGAAGGGTTTCTGTCCCTTTCTAATTTTAAGTCAGACACGGTGATTCCATGTTACTCCTAAATTCTTAGAATTATCTGTATTTCGCTTGTGAAATGACGTCGTTAAGATTTTCACCTTCACTGGAAATGCAAAATGCCTCAGCTACACCAGGATGCAAAATCAGACTTGTCTCAAGCCATCTGACTTCAAGTTTCCTTGAATCTTCAAAGGTAAATAAAACACTAGGGTTTTTGAGAGAAGTTACAACCCTTAGTCCAATTCTGCAAGCAGGAACAGCATGCCTTTGTTTTTTCTTCATTTTTGTAGCAAAATAGGATAGGGAGATGTGACCTGTTCTTGAGGGAGTAGCACCTCAAAAAAAACACCCTGCTCCATCTTTTCTATGATAAAGCACTCTCACCCACGTGTTTCGACAAAAATATGTTTCCTATTTATTTATAGACATAGTTACTTTTCTTCACACATGCTTGATTTTTAGTCTTAAATTGTCCACTGTCACTAGGGTAAGGGAGATCCCAGCAGGTAAGCATTCAACAGGCAATGCTTTCACTGGTTTGTGGGTATGAGTCTGGCAGATGTTGTCACACAAACCCGGGATGAGATACAATTCCTGTTTCTCCCCTTACTTCTGGGTTGGAGTGGAACTGTATCTTCCCAGTCCTGACCCTGCAGACCTGAGACCCCTTTGGTAGGAGAATGGGTTGATTATAAAAATGCAGACTTTCTTTGGGCTAAGGGGAAGTAGAGTGATGAGGTTCCGCAGATTGAAATTGCTTTTCCTCCTCTCTCGCATATTCACACTTTACTTCTTCCTCTTCTCCCTCTCCCACCCTTTCTGTTCCACCTGACCAAACTCTTCTTACTACTTTCATGGACTTCCTTCCTCCTTTAAACCTCCATTCTTCCTTCCTTGCTCTTTTACACCATGGCATCTTTCTCACTGGCTGCCTCCTTCTATCTGCCTTGTCCTCCTCTAGGAACCTGTCAGCTCTTGCTTCACCATTAAACCCAAGAAGAAGACCTGCCAGCAGAATTCTGGGTTGGAATGTGGCTTCTGTGTGCATGCTGACCATGCCTTCACTGGCCTCAATCAGCGTGGGATCTTGAGATGTATGAGAATTTCTGTTTAGTTCACAAATCATCCGAACTTGCCCTGTTTGCAACCCTGGACATGAACAGGAGCGCATTCTCTTTAAAAAAATGTTTGTACATTCCCAGACTTGTGATTGGGTATGAAAAATTCATTTTTTAAAAATGCACACTTTGAAATGTGACGACACAAATATGCGATGACACAGTCCCTTCACACTAGGACCCGCTGCATAAACCCTTCTCAGGCTAAGCACCAACACTTAAAAACCTGAGGGGAGGATCAAATGAAACCTTTCGCCTACCAATGAGGGAAAAGATTAATACTGGTTATTAAGGATCTATTTTAAATTTATGATACTGTGGGTACAAAGGTGTGTGTGTGTGTGTGTGGATTTAACAATAATGCAGGTTAATAATGCCAAGCTGACACATAGGATTTGGGTAGCAAACAAAATAAAAATAAGTTTATTTTAATTCTCAAAATCTTAGTTCCCGAAAATAACTTTAAACCTGCCTACAAAACACTTTGAAATTAACCTACGGTAAGTCCCTATAACTCTAAATACTTTCACTCTTCAGACAACCACTGATTTCTCTCAAAACTCCTGACAGACAAAACATGAATAACTGTACTAACCTAACTCCCCAACTCCCAACACACTCTCTCAACACACTCCCATAACACACTAACCACTCCACAACACCTCCACAAACACCTCATGACATCAGAAAGGAAAGCTGAGCCTTTGTCACTAATTACTTCATAGGGAAACTCCAATCTACAAAAGATCCTTAATAGGGCTTCAGCTACTGACAAGGCATCTACCTTTTGGAGGGCTTCAGCATCAGGGAACCGTGTGGCAAAATCTATGACGGTTAATAGGAATCGTTTTCCTGATTGGGTAGGTCTGGGAAAGGGTCCCACCAAGTCTGACCCAATCCTGTAAAAGGGTTTATTTGTTAGCTGTAGGGGATTTAGTGAAGCCTTAACCTTGTCCCCACTTTTCCCCACCCTCTGACAACTCTCACAGGACTTGCAGAATTCAGTGACTTCCCTAGCCATGTTTGGCCAGTAATCATGAGCCCTCAGTCGTTTTCTGGTTTTCCCTTTACCCATGTGGCCTGCCAAAAAGGAATTGTGGGCTAATTTCAACAGCTGGTCCCTATATGGCTTTGGAACTACAAGCTGCTTTTCAACCCCCCAACTTCCTGGCTTTCCCAAGGGCAACCACTTTCGATATAGGAGTCCATTTTCCCAGAAAACCTGCTCTTTTTGGCTATCAGCAAAAGAGATTTCATGTGCTTCTGCCTGTGTCCTTAAACCTTCCAGGTTGGGATCTGTTACAGCTGCCAGTTTGAAATCTTCATCTGCCTGAGGGAACTCAGGAGTAGCAATGTTTTCTTCAGCTGAGTTACTAGGCAACACTGGGGGGGGGGATCTTGGCTCCCTCTGATTCGATACTATTTCTTGACAGGCCTACCGCTGCTTTTTGAGAACGGGTCACAATATATACATTTCTGCCATCTGATTCCATAAGATCTTTCCCTAGAATCAGAGGTTCTTCCTGACAGGAATTCACACCCAAAATAAACTTCCCTTTGAATCCCCTCCATGTAACATTTACTTCTGCTACTGGGATCTCCACTGTAGGGCCTCTCACAGGTTTAATGGTGACTGTTCTGTGAGGAATGATTTCCTCAGGATTTACCAAATCCTCACGAATTAAAGAAATATGTGCTCTTGTATAAAGCACAGCCATATGTCTTCTTCCATTTACTGTCACTTCCTTCCACAAAGACTGATCTGACTCCTGCATGTCAACCCACTTTAACATGTAGCACTGTGGACTCTTAGGCTCTTCAGAGTCTTTATTAACATATACCCTCCTCACTGAGGTACTTTTTTCCTTTTGGTCCATAAGTCTTGGACAATGAGGTCGTATATGTCCTACAAGTCCACAATGATGACAAATAAGATCAGTTTTGCCAAATAATGGTCTTGTGGTGTTTCCCGCCTTTTCGGTGGTCAACTGACTTTTGGTTCCCTCAGCTTCCTTTTTGAACCCTCCAGGCTTATACACAGGCTTTGTGTTAGTCTCTTTATTAGTTTTGCCTGTCATATTATAGCCCTGATTCAAGGAAAACTGATCAGCCAGCAAAGCTGCCTCTTGATAGTTTTTAGGGTTTCTGTCCCTAATAAACTTATCTCCTGAGGTATTTGAAAAACCAGTTGATCCTTTATCATAAGATCAACCAAATCTTGTCTGGTTTTTACCTCAGCATAAGTGATCCATTTCCCAAAATGATCAGCTAACTTGTGGCTCAACTCCAGATAAGACCTGGACGAAGCAGCATTAGTGCTCCTGAATTTCTTCCTGAAATATTCAGGCCCATAGCGAAAACTTTTATACACTGCCACTTTAAATGTTTCAAAATCAAGAGCTTCCCCCACAGGAAAACTATTATAGATTTTGGCTAAATCACCCTTTACCAGGTTTGGGATAAACTTCATGTAATCTTGTGGATTTAATTCCCACATCATGGCTGCTTTCTCAAATGTGTTGAAGAAAATTTGGGGATCTTGTCCCTCTATGTAAGCGGTGAAATCTTTTGGAGATAACTTAGGAGTTCTGGCTCCCTCCTCAGTTCTCCTTTGATCTTCCCTCTCCATTTTCTTTTTCTCCAACCCAAGTCGTTCTAAATCTACCTCACAATCTTTTTCTCTCATTCTTATTTCAGCCTCCCTCAATCTTTCTTGTTGTTTTAATTTTTCTAGTTCAATTTCTCTTTGTTGTTTTAATTTTTCTAGTTCAATTTCTCTTTGTTGTTCTTGCTGTTCTTTTTGTTGTTTTAATTTTTCTAGTTCAATTTCTCTTTGTTGTTTTAATCTCTCCCTTTCCAATTCTAAATACTGAGGAGACATTTCTATAGGTAATGGCCTTACAGGATTTACCTCAGCCTCTCCAGCACCACTACCCCTGGAATACTCAGTGAGCATCCATTTTAGTTCATTCACAGATTTACCCTCCACTGGCAAACCTAGGTTTTTACATTTCTGTGTCAGGGCCTCTTTTTTCATCCCCCAAAATTCCATTCTTTTTCCAGACAGTTATATATTTCAGAAATATAGTGAGACTAGGAGTTTCAAACTTACTATGGTAACAGATTTCTATTACCACAGATAAAAAAAATATCCTGTCAGAGAGTTGTATCAAATCAACCTCTGACCTAGATATAATGCAGCTTCAACAGCTAGGAACTCAGTGGCGCCTCACAGTAACTGTGACAGGCTATCACACTGAGCCCTTTTCAAAGATAGAGATCCTTTCTGACTTCTGTCACAACAAATATACAAATACAAAAACAATACAAAACAATATACAAAAACAAATATACAGGGCCTGTGGCTTACGTTGGCTCAGCTTGTCTGAGTGTGGAAAGCTAAGCAGGGTCAGGTCTGGTTATTACTTGGATGGGAGACCCCTCCTCTAGTTTCCTGCACTGAGCAGGGGGTTGGACTCAATAGCCTTGTAGGCTCCTTCCAACTCTATGATCTATGAAATCTATCTATGAAATCTATGAAATGACCAGAAATCTATTACGGATCCCACCAATGCTGCCACCAAATAAGAGAAGAGAAGCCCAGGCCGGGGAGCAACTGCCATCAGCTCCTGAAATGATCATCACCAGCCTAAGAGGGCTGTTGGGGCAGCCCCTCCCCCACCTTCCCTGGGGCTATTTAAGACCTGTGTGCCCTGAGGGAAGGCAGAAGAGAAGCCCAGGCTGGGGAGCAAATGCCATCAGCTCCTGAAACGACCATCACTGGCCTGAGATGACTGTTGGGGCAGCCCCTGCTCCACCTTCCCTGGGGCTATTTAAGACTTGTGTGCCCTGAGGGAAGGCAGAAGAGAAGCCCAGGCCGGGGAGCAAATGCCATCAGCTCCTGAAATGACCATCACCGGCCTGAGAGGGCTGTTGGGGCAGCCCCTCCCCTGCCTTCCCTGGGGCTACAGAGGGAAGGCAGAAGAAAAGCCCAGGCCAGGGAGATTGTACCAGCAGCTCCAGAAGAAACCTTCAGTTGGCCTGAGAGAACTGGTGTATGTTTGGTTTGGGGTGGGTGGGTGTAACATTTGTTTGTTTGAGTATTTAAACATTGTAAACTGCTTTGGGTGCCTTAGCAGAAAGGCGGTATAGAAATGTAATAAATAAATAAATGTTTACATTTATTTTAAAAAGCATTTTCACACCTTAGTCAATGAGGGGAAGTATACACTTTTGATAAATGTGCACAGAAATGCATGCTTTTCCTGTTCGAAATGTGCACTTTCCCCATTTGAACACACCCCAAAACAGGTCACAAATAAAAATGGGAACAAGCTGAACCAAACTTTGAAGTGAAGTTTGGAGAATTTTTGCAACCTTAAACATCCCTGGTTCTCCCATCCCTAGCAGGATCCCCATCAGCCACTACAGCAAAAGCCTCTGGCCTGCCAAAAAGGAATTGTGGGCTAATTTCAACAGCTGGTCCCTATATGGCTTTGGATCAAGACCCACCTTCACCATGAATGCCTTCTTCCTGGACTGGGCACCAAACTCTGAAAGGAGAGAAGGCTCCTATATTGATACTAATAAATGATATAGGAGTTGTAAAAATGTTCTGGAATTTTGGCGTGAGGTTTTTACAGAAATATCGGAAATTATTGGTATTAATTTAGAAGTCTGTCCTAAACTTGCTTTGTTATCAATAACCAATAAAGTCACTTGTGCCCAAAATATGAAGGAACTAATTGTAAACTTGTTAACTGCGGCTAGGTTAATGATATGTTTTTCTAATAACTGATTGGTATAAGGAAGTTTGGGATATAGCCCTAAATGATAAACTAACTTGTAGTATCAAATGCAAAAAGGGACAGTTAAAGAAGAATAATTTTATGGATATATGGAATCAATTATTAGACTATGTATTAATAAAGGGGAAGGGGAGTATGCCTTGTCAGGATATGTTATATTTTTGAAATGTGGAATTTAATTGATCAAGGTGTTAGAGAAAGGTAGACCCAAAGCATGTACAGAATGCTCCTGCCTTTCACGTGTACAGGCCCATGCATAGAAATCACCAGGTTCATTCTCTGCAAACAAACAAGTCAGACACACACACACACACACACACACACAGTTTTCGGCCGCCCGCCTGCAGAAGGTTATCAGAATAGTTGGCCGAACGCCCAGAAAAAGTTCCTCTTAGGAATGCCTGTCTGAAAGAAGCAACCCTGAAAAGAGATACTTTCTAGATGAACAAGAGAACAATGCCTGCCTATTTCATGTAAGCAGAAGGCAAAGGGCAAATTCCTTTGCTCATGCAGAAGAGCAGTCTCCAAGCAAATTAACAGAAGCCACAGAATGGACTCTTAAGATCCATTCTAATAATGACCCAGCCAGGCCCAAAACACCTAAGACCCCAGGTGTGAGAGGCATTGGCCCATTCACATAGGTACACAGACAAGGCACCTGCCTTACACACAAAGGCCACATGCCTCACAGCAGAAAGGTCCCAGTTTCATGTCTGAAATGATAGAAGTCTGAGATAGAAAGCTGCACAGAAGACCCAGTCCCTGCATGTTTAGACAGAGAGAAAGGTCCTGCAAGACCCAGCATCCCCTGACCAGCAAGAGTGACATTAGGGAACAGTCCTCACACAGGCCAAAGATCCCTGAAAGACCACCTTGCTGTCAATAGGTATTTGTTAAGACAAAAGGTCCAAAAGCCTCATGAACTGTTTTGAACCCCATTAGTTGACCTAGATTCTGCCTGCATACCATGTGCCACTGCACCTGCTTTGTTTATCTGCTATGTTGTTCCAGACAGAGAACCTTGAAGGTCTGTTCTGATTGTATTGTATTCTTTGTTGAATTGTATGTTTAGCCGCCATGTTTTTGCCTTAAGTTGTTATCTAGTCCCAAAAGCCTATTCCTGGGTGCCAAATCCCAGAATACAGGCGAGAGAAGAGTCCCTTTAAGTGATAAGATCTACCGCTCAAAGTAGCAAGGCCCGATATCTTAGATGACCTAAGAGGTCATGAGATACCACGTCTTTAGCCAAGAAGATGGCCAGGTGGCCATCTATCTAACTAGAGATTAAAACTTGCCATGTTCAGAGAAACACATCTGGTTGGTTGTCGTCATAAAGGAGGAATGGAATTTGACTGGTTGGCACGGTTTGATGGTTGTATTTGATTTGCTGAAAGTAGAAACACCCATGGCTGTAAAAATGTATAAGAAGGCTTGTATGCCCCACTGATCCTTGTCCAGCTTTGATTTGGGCACGCGCCCCAGCTGGTCCTTTTTGCGCAGAAATAAAACTTTGAAAAACTCACTGCTGGTGTGTGCTGCTTCCCTTTCTCTGAGCAATTGAGTTCTTTTGGAGAAAGGACTCGCGGCATATTTGCAACCAAGGGGATAGAAGTATATTAGTTGGTCCCTATGTGGGTGGGGGGTGCACCTTATGATTTATTCTAGTTGTACATTTTTGTTTTATAGTTTTGTATGTAGTTCATAATAACTAAATAAAATTTATTTTAAAAAAACTAATAAATGATATAAATATGGAACACATATTGTTCCTTTCTTTCAGTGTGAAGAGATTTAGTCTGTTCTTCATTTGACTTACACTGTAGGGATGTGTGAATCAGCAAAACTTGAGCTCACTGAAGTTCTCAAAAATCTATCTCGAAGCTCATTCTGACTCAAGTCTGTATCTGATTGTGAACTTTGTTTTTTTCCTTTTCGCATGAAAATGCATGCATATTTGTGTGTGTGTGTTTCCAAATGTACGCATCAATTGTGCACATCTTTAAATGTATGCATTCCTCTCCCCTTGATTAAAGCGTATTTGTGCACACTTTTCAAAAGTACACATTTTTCATGCATTTGTCAAATGTACGCATGCTGTTGAACGCACTTTGGGGGCTCTGTGAATCACATTGCAAGCTCAGAAATGTAAAGGCTTCAATCACTGATGGTGTCCAAATCCATGTTTGGTACGAAAGATGTGAACTGGATTAAAGCCTGATCAAAAACAAACAGAAATGTTTTTCTCATACATCCCTACGAGTCACAGGTAGGTTGGTGATAAAACATCTACCACCAACAAAAATGATCTCTGGGTAAGTGCATACTAAAATTTCATTGAAAATTCTGCAACCTCTCACTCTACTGGCTAATTCACACTGAGTGCTATAGATCAGTGGCAGAAGTTTCCAGGTTCAATCTCCATGTACACCTGGAAAAGACCCTTGTCTAAAATCCTGCAGAATCACTGTTAATCAATGTAGACAATTTAGACCAGGGGTCCTCAAACTTTTTAAACAGGGGGCCACTTCATTGTCCCTCAGACTGTTGGGGGGGCTGGACTATAGTTTAAAAAAAATATGAACGAATGGATCAAGTAAAAAAAAAGGACCCGGGTCCTTTTTTTTTTTTACTTGATTAAATGGAAAGTGATTACAAATTAATAATAAATTAATAATAAATTAATTTGCTGTCTAAAATTGAAATACATTAAATTTTAAAAAGGTATAGAAAGGCTTGATTTGCACACTGCACATATCTTATTTGTAGTACAAAAAAACAGGAAAAACAGTACAATATTTAAAATGAAGAACAATTTTAATCAGCATAAGCTTATTAGTATTTCAATGGGAAGTATGGGCCTGCTTTTGGCTAATAGCCAGGCTTACTGCTGCAGTGAGAACGATGCCTAAGAAACATGATTGATAAATCCCATTGCCCAAACAGGCCATAGAAAAATGGCATGGAATAGGATACTGATATGCAGTTACCTGGGAGCTGATCCCATTGAATTCAATGGGATTTTACTTCTGTTCTGAGTAGACATTCTCAGCCGCCCCTCTTCCCCTTACCCCCGCAGGAGACACAGGGAGGGAGGCAGGTGAGCGGGCGGGCAGCCCGCGCCCCACCACTGGTTCAGCCGCCACTCCTCCCCTCACCCCCACAGGAGACGTAGGCAGGCGGGGAAGCCCGCGCCCTGCCGCCCGCTCAGCCGCCCCTCCTCCCCTTCCCCCGCAAGAAGGAGCCTCAGATCGGCCGCTGGGCCAGATGAAATGACACGGCGGGCCGGATGTGTCCCACGGGCCATAATTTGAGGACCCCTGATTTAGACTTAACTAAATGAACCAACAGTCTGCCTCAGAATAAGTCAGTTTCCTATTTTCCTATATCACTCAGTTACTCAACATTTGATTACTGGCAGCTAAAAAGGGAGACATTAAGAAGAATTGCGTTTGGAACTGATGCGAGGTGAAACTTCTATACAGTAATACCTTGGATTACAAGTAACTTGGTTTGAGAGCGTTTTGCAAGACAAGCAAATTTTTAAATATTTATTTATTTATTTTTTACTTGGTATACAAGCGTCGTCTTGCAATACAAGTACTGTAGTACGGCTTAAATTAAAAATCTCTATACAAATTTTTTTTGGGGGATTTTATTTTCATATAAGAGTGTTTTGGATTACAAGCATGTTTCCGGAACGAATTATGCTCTCAATCCAAGGTATGACTGTATATGGTTTTAGATTAGTAATGGATGGTTCATTCACACATGCAAATCAACACCTGTTGCTGGCCTGGCCTGTGAACTGGCACTGATTGTCCTTTGAAACTGACCTATGTAAAAAAATAGCAGCTCTAAGGTCTGAGATGCCAACAGCTTATTCACCTTGTCAAGCTGTTTCTACTACTATTCATTTATTCAGTATGTACTAGGGATGTGTGAATCAGCAAAACTTGAGCTTGCCAAAGTTCTCCAAATTCCATCTTGAAGCTTGTTCTGACTTGAGTCCGTATCAGATTCCGATTTTTTTTTCTTTTTGCATGAAAATCCATGCATATTTTCATGCATATTTTTCCAAATGTACATATCAATTGTGTACATCTTTGAAATGTACACATTCTTCTCCCATTAAAGTGTATTTGTGCACATTTTTCAAAAGTACTCATTTTTTCACGTGCATTTTTCAAATGTACACACACTGCCGAATGCTTATTTTTTGGTCTGCGTATCACATTGCAAGCTCAGAAATGTATGGGCTTCAACAGCAGATTGCGTCAGAGTTCGTGTTTAGTCTGGAGGGTGCAAACTGGATAAATCCTGATCAAAAACAACTTAAAACTAATTTCTCATACATTCATAATTATGCATTTGAGCCTCATCTTGTTTCCCCTCTGGAGGGTTCTGGCTGTTCTATGGAGGACATTTTTAGTACTCAGTCAGTATACTTCTGGCTGGTTTGGAAACAATCAGTACACCCCCCGACATAAGTTAAACAGAAGCAACATTATTCAGCACAGGAACCCATTAACACAAACACACACACAAGACTCTACTGTAATTATCACACTATTGGTGTTCCTGAAATTTGGTATTTCATTTCTTCCCAGAACACTGTATTCTAAGAGCTCTAGAATAGTATGATGACGTTTTAATGTTGTAACTCCCATTAGCATTAATTAGCCAGCAGAAAATAGAACTCTTCTACAGTATTTTTTTCCCTCCCACACAGAAATTACCAGCTGGTGGAAAGCTCCCTGAGAAACTGAATGAATCAAATAATAACTTCCTGGCATAAGCAAATGAAAGCTCACTGTAACCATGGGAGCTGCATCTATCCATTCATCTACCAGGTAACAATTGCTGAACCAGAGGTTGTTAATTACCACCTCCCAGCATGAGTCTGACTCCCAATTAGGCTTCTCCCCTCACCAGCTAGAGTTTAGTAGTGAAATAGGTTAATCCAAAGTTTACCTGCACTCATTGCATAGTTAAAAATGAGATTTGCAAAGGCTATTTTTAAAAGAAGTGCTTTATGACGTTTCCCAGCTATCACAGAACTTTGAATACTACTGAATATCATTATAGCCTCCAGAGTGAGGAAGTAATTATGGATGAGTGCAGCTGTCAAGGATTCCTTTATTAACCCAGTTTTCACGGTCTTCGAACTCAGCCACAAAGTATGCACGCAGTAGCTTTCAAGCTAGCTTAAAAAAAAAAAAAAAAAAAAATCACACTGAAATAATTTCCCTCTTATTCTTAAATGTTCTGAATCTTTACCCCACTCCACCTAAGGTAGGGATGTACAAACCAGAGAAATTCCCAAAGAGAGAAGCTGAATAATTTTAAAGGCATTATACAATTTAAAATTCCCAGCATGCAAAATCCTAGCACTTAAGTTGCTGCCTTATGACACATGGGGAAATGCTACACATGGATTATGGAAATAGTACACCTGGAAATGCTACACACAGGCTGTTAAAGCTTAAACACAGCTCAAACCTTCTTATTCTAAAGTCTTCTATTCTATAGTAGGCAGTGGGTTCAGTCCTTCTGCTTTTTGCATCTCTGTAAATCATCAGTAACTCCAATAAGGAAAAGAGTCTCATTAGTGCAAAATAATGGTTTTGCACACACACACACACACCAAAACAATATAATAAAACAGACAGGTGTAGCAGATAAAATAGAGGCATAGAATAAAAACTTATCTATCCAATAAAATAAATGCCTGCCTAAACAGGAACATTTTTGCTATATGGCCAATGCCATAACAGAGGTGCCAACCAAGCCTCCTGGAGCAAATAATTCCACAATTCAGCTGCAGTCACAAAGAAGACTCTTTCTCTCATCCCCATCAGCTGAGCTTTCACCACATTCCAGACACAGAGAAGGGTCTCTGCTTTGGACCTCAGGGAGCAGGCAGGATGATACCCTTTCGAAGGTATCCTGAATGAAAACTGCTTAGGGCTTATAAAGGTAATCACCAACACTTTGAATTGAACCATGTAATATATTTGGTTTTACTCATAAAAGTATTTACAGGTGGCGATTGGGGTGGGTGTGGGTGAGTGGAGAAGCGGTTGAAAAGTTTATCTCTGGGGCCAGCTAACGCAAAACATGCCTGAAACACACATCGGACTGATAGTAAAAAGGCTGCTGACGTGAAGCCACAGAGACTGCTGGGATACGACTTGTGCTGCAGAGGCCCCTGGGATGCATGCTGAGAGTGGGTGGGAGAAGGGAGAAAACAAACCATGGCAAGCCACGGAGCACCTGATTGTCTGTCGTCTGCATCATGGGTTAGTGGTTGATTAAGCAACCCACCATGTCTTGTTTTCAGAATGGCTTATTGTGATGTGCAAATTGGCCCATTGGTAACTAGTGCAGCCCTTGCAGGACAGGTGTGATATGATCCCATAAGCAAACACCCATCAGCATCCTTGCTGCTTCATTTTGGACCAATTGCTATTGCTGAAGACTCTTCAAAGGTAGCCCCATGTAGAGTTCATTGCAATAATCCAATCTAGAAGTAACTAAACCATGTGCCAAGTAACTGAGGAACAGACACAAGGCACTCCTGGCTATAGCTGTCACCTGAGTCCAGAAGAGACCAAACTGCAAACATGATTCTTCAAAGGGGAGTTGAATATGTATTGAATGTTTATTTCAATAGATTGAATATGTATTTTCATGTTTATTTAAATGTGTATTTTCTCTTTTAAAAAACCACATTCAAATGTGTATTCTGATATGTTCAAACTGCCAAAAACTGCATTGCAACATTCAAAGCAGAAATCCAGTGGATTGCCAAATTCCAATCTGCCCACTAACCTGAGAGCTTTGGATCAATTCATTTCTAATGGGAATTTGCAAAGATCTATTTCCTGAAGCATCCCCGCAGTACTTACATGTCCACAAGGCCGCATCAAAGCTATGATTAGAAGTGATGCAAATCAGGTTGCCTTAATGTGGGAATTCAGATTGTCTTAATGTGAGACAATACTAGAGGTATCCAAGATAGCCCTGTCTACAATCCACACTGGGGAGTCAGGAAAGAACAATGCACATTTAAAATTTGTGTTTTTAATTTATTTGTTTTTATGCTGCTTTAAGTTTTTTTTAAAATCAGTTTTTATTGTTAACCACATTGAGTGCCATTCTTTGGCAGAAAGGCAGGATATAAACTAATTAAATAATAAATGAATGAAACATGTGCAGGAAGTACTTCATTTTCAAACAGGGTTGCCACCTTTTGTTTCCCGACAGCACATGCTCAACGGATACACCTTATCCTAGTAGGGAAATGCAATAATGATAAGAGCTGTGCCTATTGAATTTTGCCTATCATACAACTGTTAAAGGCAGTAGACTGTGCTTGAAAGAAAAAGATGGCAAACCAAACTTCATATGGCTACAGCCACAGAGCATATTTTATCTCTGTGAATTGGGGAATGGTAATAAAACACAAACCATACAGCCCCAAATGTGGCATGATTGTGCATCACTCTGGGTCTGACAGCAAACACGGAGGGACGTGTGCACTTAAAAAGAATTAGATGCTGTTGGCAGCATATTCAGGTGTCAGATGAATATACTGCAAGGCCTCCATTTAAGAAAGCAGCATAATGAAGTCACACTGTATAAAATAAGGCCGAGCCCCCTTAGAGTGATTTAATTAAGAAACAATTACAGAAGAGTATCATTGAATGAAGAAACATATTTTATCCAAAGTCCAGGCCTTATTGTACATCCTGAAAATGCTCTGTACAACTGTATATCTTCTACAATTCTCTACAAGATAAGGCTCTACTGGAATTTTTTTTAATTATTTTTTTTTTGCGGGGGGACATGTTATTGACCTTAAGATTTGAGAAGCTATTCATAGCAGACAACTGGTGTGTTTCTCCACTACTGTAGTGTCCTCTGCTTGATGCTTTACAGCAGGGCTCTCCAACCTTGGGTCTCCAGATGTTGCTGGCCTACAGCTCCCAGCATACCCAGCCATGATGGGTAATGGCAAGGGATTCTGGGAGCTGTAGTCCAGCAATATCTGGGGAACCAAGGTTGGAGAGCCCTGCTTTACAGATTATATAGTACCAGACCTAGAAGCACTTGTACGGGTGATTAGAGCACCCCAAAATGGAAATAGCCCCAAGTAACCCCACCCCTAATTTGAAAATTAATTGGCAATTACAAATTGTCAATAAGTATGAAGCTTCATAAGTGATCCTTCCATCCAACTGAATTCAAACATGCCAATGCAGTGATAGGGGAAGAAGAAGGATTAGTTCAATTGCTCTTGATATCAAAGTACATGTCTTCACATTTGTGATTCTGGAACAAGCATGGGGATGACGGGGAGAATATCTCACACCATGCGCAGCATCTCTATCTAGCTCTGGATATCCCATGCAACTGGTAGGTAGAGACTATGTTGGTAAATGGGTTGAAGTTTCAAGAGTTACAACCATCACACAGCATTGCCATCCATAAGGTTTCATGTTTAGAGCTGATATTATGCAAGGGTGGTGTGATATTAGCCTTGAACATAAATCTGGACAGCTTTCCTCCAATTCCCTGTGTTTTTAAACACAGGCCTTTGTTTTTTGTTAAGTCTTAATAGTGCCACTAGAACCAAAACCAGTCTTCCTGGTCACCTTCCAGAATGCCAGTGAGCTTGCTTTACCTTTTCTTGTTTTTATCCTCTTTTTTTTAATAGTTTGCTGTTTGGGTCAAAGCTGCACCTGTCTGTGATACACCTGGATGCCCACTGAAGCTGACAGCCTGCACTTTGAGAGTGGCACAGGTGAGCATGACCACTTCAGACTGACTTCAGTGGGAATTGCCTAGGATGAGCAGCTTCAAAACCAGGTCTTACAGGAGTCGTCAAGGGGATCCCACAGCCCCATGCTCAGTGAGCCAGAAAGACTTTCTCTCTCCAGAATTAAATTGCAACAAAGCAACTGACAGCACAAGACAAGATGGAGCTAAATATCCATTAGTCTCTCTGGGGACAAGATACCTCTGTACATGGAAACAGGAACATGTGTACTTACTGCAGCAAGATCATAAGCATTAGCAACAAAAAACAAAAAAACCCCACACAAATCACCCGAATTAGCTATGTTACAGATACAGACTCAAACAAGGGAGGAATTTCATAGATTTCATAGATCATAGAGTTGGAAGGAGCCTACAAGGCTATCGAGTCCAACCCCCTGCTCAATGAAGGAAACTAGAGGAGGGGTCTCCCATCCAAGTAATAACCAGGCCTGACCCTGCTTAGCTTTCCACGCTCAGACAAGCTGAGCCAGTGTAAACCACAGGCCTGTTGAATACATCTTCCTGTGTACACAAAATTTAAAATCTCTGCTGATAAACACAATAAATGAATATTCATTGCTGTGGGTTTGTTTGCCAAATAAGATGCTTCTTTGAATTAATCCTGAAAACATTGACTGACTGATCAGTATGATGAATTCATTAATTTCAGGTTTCAAAAATGTAGATTGGTATAATGGTAGTTGACCCTTTTAAACAGCAATTTAATGCTGCGAAATGGCAATGTTGTTGTAAACGAACCAGGCACATTTCTAGATCAAGGCAATGTAAACCAGCACATTTTTCCACATAGCAAAGCAGAGATAGACAACCTGTTTTGCCCCCGAGGGCCACTTCTGCCAATGGATGGTGGGTTGGGGGGCTGCAAGTGTGCACACACACACAGGCTTTCCCCATATCCCCTCCCACTCTGAAACACACACACACACACACACACACACACACACTCACACTCCCTTCCCCCATACCCAGACAAACGCACACAGACATTAGAGACACACTTTCACTCTTCCTCCCCCTCCCACCCCCCACATCTCAGCATGCAGGGAAGGGGAAGTTTAAACTTCCTGTGCACTGAGATCCCGTTGAAAGCAGGGATTGCACTGATGACAGCTGGCACGCTCCTGGCTTTCAATGGCTCTGCCTGCTGGGGTGGAGAAGGGCAGAACTCCTCTCCACCCCAGCACGAAGAGACCGTGCTCTTTGGTGGGCTGGGAGAAGCATGATATATGTGGAGAGGAAGGCACGTGGGATCGACTCATCTGGGGTTGACACTCCCTGTGCACCTTGCTCACCCCACCCCCCCATCAGCATCAAAAATTAGTTGTTCAGAGTGAGATGGACATGTTTAAAACTACTCAGGGTTAGGTTCAGAGATACCAGAGACTGCTTCAGAAGTTGTCATCCAGAACATATGTGTTTACATGGACAAGGTGTCTTAGGATATTTTAGGGCACTACTCGATCAAGTCTCTCAGCTGGAATTTTCTGGTCTTGATAGTTTCTACTGCCTCAATCCCACCAGTTCCTTGTTGACTGGATGCAGGTTGACTGGATGCTGGGACTACTCAGCAAGTTTTTTTTTTGAGAATCTTTTTTTTGAGAATCTAATGCTTTGCATTAGAAGCCCAAGATGCTTATATAGCTGGGTTGTTTCTATCTTTCTCCAGGTGCTCTCAGGTTGTCTGGCTCTCTGCTTGTAATCCACAGGATTGAACTAAGAGCATAGGAACACACCATGTAAATGCTACCCCTGAGACTCACTTATTACCCTTGGGTTATTCTCAAATCACAACAATTGCATTTAATTGTGAGTTCTATCCATCTTTGTACACACAAAATGATGACCCCATTAAGGTTCATGTGATTATTTCCAAAGCCCTATGTGGCTTGGGTCTCACTTCTTCAAGATCACCCAGTCATCCTGGTTTAAAGTCTCTTAGGATACTAGAGACAGAAGCAGCATTAACATATGCTTGGTGGAAAAGTAGCCCGAGGGAAAGGCCCAGGCGTCTTTAGATAATGGGCTGAAGACTAATGTAAACTCACAATCCAGGCCCTACAAAGTCTTGGTAGAAGGGTCAGGTACTGACTGCACTTGTCAAGGAATGGAAGGTGTAGCAGCACAAATCTCTCGCTGCCCTATGTTTAGGGACAGTTCCTGGGAAGGATATAAAAGAATATAAAATGGTATGGATTTAGATAAACCTCTGCTTCCTCATGATGTAAATTAAAATTTTGTTGTCTCAGATTACATTAAGCTCATGATTTCTATCTCAGAACTGATATATTGTTCAAAATGTTTATATTCAATTCTTTTCTTTGAACTCCTTTTATACTGTATGTATATGTATGTATTTTATTTTATAGCATTTTGTTTCATTATATTAAATGTTCTTCCTGTTTTTATTTTACTTTATACTTCATGTATATATGTATTGTGGTGGCCATTGGCTATAAACAATAAAATTCTGAGTCATGTATGTATTTAGCAACATCAATGTACATGGCAAACTATTAATATATTATTATTATTATTATTATTATTATTATTATTATTATTATTATTATTATTATTAACATTTCTATACTATCCAATAGCCAAAACTCTCTGGGTTGTTTACAAATGATTAAACCTTAAAAATACAATATAACACATAATAGTACAGAGTTATATAAGCACACACAAAAAAAGGAATGGTCCCTTCCACAAAGAGCCTGCAATCTAAATTTCAATATTTGCAGAAACAATAAAGGTAGGGAAGGGAGTGGTGTTTATCTCGATACAGCTACTTCCAAAGTATGAGAAACACCAAAACAAAACACCCAACCACCACACACACTATAGAGATGCACAAGCAATGGAATTGCAGACTTGCTCAGCCAGAAATTGATCCCAACTAGAGAAGATTAGGACAAGAATAAAAGCCCCATTCAATTTAATTATCCTGATGTGAAATAAGCATAAGTGAAAATGAGAATCAGGCTGTCTCTAAACACGGAAGCATGTTGTGAAATCCTCGCATTGTATGATGTTATGAGTTCATGCCTAATTACATCTACATAAAAAGAATTATGGGTGCAATTCCACCCACTGCATTCACGTATTAATAGCTGCTGTCGTTCACAAAGCCTAGTTTCAGATCAGGCATGCAATCAATTTTTAATTTTTATTTTTATTTGTCACACACATGAAATCCCTCCAAAACACTGGGAGTTTAGCTCTTCCTATTTTTGCAGAACTATAGTGTAACTGCACTGTAAAATACTTACGCTCTACAAAGTATGAGCTGGCATCAATTTTCCAGATAATTTGACCTCGGTGAGAGCCATTCACCCCACGATTCTTGTAGTCCAGGAAATTTTCAGACAAGACCTCATCTGCAAAGTTAACAAAATGAAAAAAAGAGGTCCAATTATTTGAGAGTGAAGAGAAAGCAGTACAGTACTTCTTTACACAGTGCATAGTTAAACTATGGAATTCACTACCACAAAATGTAGTGACGGCCACCATGCTGGCTCGGGAATGCTGAAAGTTGTAGGACTTTTTTCTGTCTAAATATGCATAGGATTGTGTCCTTAATGGAGGATAAGGTTATCAATGGCTACTAGTCATGAGGGCTATATATTTCCTCCAGTATCAGAGGCAGGTATGTGTCTCAATATCAGTTGCTGGGGAACACGAGCGGGAGGGAGCTATTGCACTCATGTCATGTTGTGGGTTTTCCATGGTCATCTAGTTGGCTACTGTGTGGACAAAATGCTGGGCTTGATAGACCTTTAGTCTGATCCAGCATTGTTCTTCTTATGTTCCTATATTAAGGTCTGACAGCATGGCCTACTATTGTTTGTATAATTTCTTTCTGGATGACAATATGGCTATTAGTTCATTGTCTAAGACAAGTTAACTTAAGGAAGTTCATGCCAGGAAAAATTCCCTTCCCCTGCTCCATGCTGAACACTCTATAAAATAAATAAATCTCTCCACAGAGGAAACTAGACATCAGGGTAACGGGTTCTAGCTTAGCCTTTTCCCAACTCTGGCACGTTAGTTTTCTATGTGTGTAGGAAACCTTTTTCATGGTGGAGCATTCCATCATATACTAACCTAAGATCCTTTTACTTATCTGGGTTCATAGCATTGCACTGTACAAACACAGATTCCAGGCCTGTCCCCCAGTGTATTTCAGTTTTGCACTTCATAGTCCCATCACATCTCCAATTGATCTAAAACTGTTAACCTAACATCCTCCTCAAATAATATTTGCTTCACAAATTGTTCCATTGATTTCAGGAAGGCTATATGAGAAGCAATGTTCCCTCCTCAAGGGAAGCTGGGAGTTCCTCAGAACAAAACTGCAGCTGTCATTTTGTGATATAGTGGGCACATATGCTCTAGTGAACTTTAAACCTACCATACTTCCAGAGCTAGTATTAGCAAGACAGGTATTGAATCTCGCCCACACAAGATAATTTTTGAAGAGTAAATTTCATATCTCTGAGGGAAACATAAAATGCCTTTTGGCAGAGAAAAATAGCAGCGATTGAACTTGCTTTTGGACATAAAATAATGGGAAAAAATAGCTTGAGATGGTTTGGGGACACCACTGTGTCCCCGCTCGACCATGAAACTCACTGGGTGACTCTGGGCCAGTCACTGACTCTCAGCCTAACCTACCTCACAGGGTTGTTGTGAGGATAAAATGGAGAGGAGGAGGAAGAAGATTATGTAAGTCGCCTTGGGTTCCTTTCAGGAAAAAAGGCGGGGTATAAATATAATAAATAAATAAATAAATAAAAGACAAGTTAAACATTATACAGGAAAAATCTGCTTATCTAATCTTTTACCAAGTTTTAACCATTGTAAATATATAGTGATGGATGTACATAGCAACACTTCCATCATATTTCAGGCAAAAACAATAAATCAGTTTCAGAGGAAATGAAGTACAGACTCCTGTGGGCCATATTTAATTAATGACTTTTATATCTCACCCTTCCTCCAAAGAGCTCAGGGAAGCAGACATGGAAAATGGTCCCTGGACCTCCTGCAATTACCCACCCCTGTCTCAGGCCAAGCGAGGAGCATGTTCAGTGCCCCTCCTCCATTTGTTCAACTTTTGCATACCTTATTTTTTATTGGATGATTTTTTTTTGCCAATTTCACAATTGTCATGCATGGTTTGCTTAGATGGTTTATCACTGACGTATAAGAAAATATATTTGCATGCATGGCTCTGATCACAGTGACTCACACCAGACACACACACCGTTTCTTGAACCAACACCAATGCTGTAAATTCTCCCATGAATTAAAAAGAAAGAAAAGAAAGAATGTCAACACAATGCTGGCCACACAGTTCAGGCTTGCTAGCTTGACAAGTTAAGATGAATTGGCATATGCAGTGCCAGCTTTGGACATTTTTACACCTGAAGCAAAAAGGTGTCCCCTGGCTCTGAACTTGAGTTCCTTTTTTCTTTAAATTAAACATTTGGCAATGGACACAAGAGGTATGAAAACTGTACCCCCTTTGGAATCTGCTTCTCTCATGTAATTTTTTCTGGGACTGAATATACAATCAGTGGGAACAAATGCACCACTGTATCACAGGCGGAGATGCTACATAGGCAAAATCTGCACTTTATCTGCCAGTGGAGGCTGGTGTATCCACTCTGGGGTTTAGTCTGAACTTTAAATGAGCTATTCCATGATACTGAACCCTATCCCTGGAATAGGTTCAGCACCATGGATAGCTCCTTAAAAGCTCAGACTGCAACCCAGAGTGGATAGAGAGCCCCACTGACATTGGAGCCACCAGCCTTCACTGTTATCTGCTACACGGGGCCAGAAGAGAACACACACAGATGTCCAGTAACACATTATATGGCCTCCCCCATAATTCCACGTGGAAGCCTCCATGCAGACATGGCACAGTGTGTGTCCAGCCATGGGCTCTTCCCACAATTCTCTGGACTGCAGGACATGAGTCCTATTCTCTTCCCTCCAGTGATCATTTAGATAAGCCAAAAGCAAACCACAAACCTTTATTTACATGGAATCTATGAGCCAAACTTCAAGTCACACTAATCATATAGCTGAAGGTTAGGTATTTCTTTAGTGGAAGTGCATGCTGCCCTGATTCAGATTGGGACCACCATGCACCAAGAAGGGAGGATGAAAACTTCCCCCACGATTCCACTCCCCCCAAACTTCGGCTATTGGGTGGTATAGAAAAATAATAAATAAAAAAATAAAAAATAATTAAAAATATTAAATTTCCTCTGATTCCTAACGTGTATGTCAATTGAAACTTTCTCCCTTTTTTTTAATACCCTCCCCACTGTGGGGGAGGAATTTTGGTGGAAAAACAGTGTGGGAGGAAGGTTTCATCCTCCTCTCCTGGGGCATGGTGGTCCCAAACCAAATCAAGGCCACACACAGTTACACCAGAGTAAAGAAAAACCTAATCCTCAGGTACACGCTACGCAATCAGTGTAACGTATAGTTTGGCTCTACATGAGTGGCATTTACAAGAGGCTGAAAACGGCCAAAAGAACTGAAGTAATGCTATACATCAGTAGTGTTCAAACTGTGTTCAAAGAATCTCTTTGGAAGTCAGGAGTTCCTCAGTGAGAAAGTCAGTTATGGCAGACTGAGTTCCGCGAAAGACAGTAGCCCCCTTCACGTATGAATCACATGAAGGGAATGAACATCATGCATTTACCAGGGAGCAGGGCCAAGCTGCTGGCCCGCCCCCCCCCCCAGACATGCGTTGGCTTGAACTGTCTGCAGTGAAGAAGCCTACATGTGAGCAGCAGCTCGTGCAAAGGCATCCATGCACCTGGGAGTCCCAATCGCACAGAAGCCTATGCGCAAGTGGCTGCTCACACATGGGCTTCTTCTCTACTACAGACAGTCCACACCAACAGATGGATGTCTGGGGGCAGGACCAGCAACATGCCTGACACCAGGGATGGGACCAGCACACAGCCTTGCTCTCTGGTAATTGCCCCCTAATGTGATTCACATGTGGACTAGTTTGAACACCACAACCAATTCCTGTGCAGCCACAGAGAAATGTTGGGTACCTTCCAGAGCACGCACACTCAGTTCAAGTGGAACAATGGTCAGCGAACAGATCTGGTCATGCCCTGTGTGAACCAAATATGCACTCTAGGACAGGGGTACAGACCCTCTTTCAGCCCGGGGCCCAAATTCCATTTTGGAGAAGCTTTTGGGGGGCTGCACTGCAGGGATGGGCAGGGCCAATGGCAAAAGGGGTGGGACCAAAAATACCAGCATGTTATAGCGTAAAGCTCTTAGTGCCAGTAACCAAGCTTTAGAAGAGGTGTTTCAGCCTTTTAGAATGGGGAAAAACTGCACAAAAGCCAGGAAACCACCAAATGACTAGTGGTTGAGGGAAAGGGTGTGGCGATCTGGAGAAACCTGAGGGACTGGAATGGGAAACCAGGAGGGCCGGATTTGGCCTCCGAGCCTGAGGTTCTGCACCCCTGGCTCTAGGACATGCTCCCAGATCCTCTGAAATGCGCAGCAGTTCCATGGCTGGCAAATTGATGTAGAAAATGTTCCCTAAAAATCACAGCTGTACATCAGTGCTATAGGGTTACATACTGTACCTTTTCACAAGAAATACAGTTTGATCCAAAGTTGATCTTTTATTAATTTCCTTTCACTTCAGTGGACTTGGGATCAGGACTTTTATGCAAGTAAACTCAGAAGTACATTGAGAAAAACCTCACTAATTAGAGTCTTTTTTAAATTACATATAACTTTAGAGAGATTTGCCTTTTAGGGGAAAAATAAAATTAAAGGCAAAAGAGAAGAGAAAGAAGCATGTGATTTTTAAAGCAAAGTTTCAGCAGCTAATTAGGTCAAGAATATTTTTGACAAACTTAAAAGAAATGGTTGAATAATGAAGAAGAACAAATACAGCCTAGAAATTGGACCCTAGAGGTTCTGTGCATAATGAACTTTTATCAGATATCTTTTTAAAATGTTTTGGTTTTCCCAGAAGGTTACTGTAGAAGAAAGTCTAGTGTAAATCAATAAGCACAGTATTATATTACCGTCACATGCAATCCTGGACTAAGGCACATGAAAGGATAATTTATGTACTGGACTCTATGTTAGGCATTCATGACCAAAGTTAAGTTGCCTGATGGTATCCAGGCAGAGCAGGGCTTAATACTGCAGCTGATATTCCAACAGGCATGTCCAATAGAGTTTCAAAAAACATTTTGTGGCATTTCCTCCCCTTGTATAGCAAATTTCTATTGGTTTCATTGTTGTCAATATCTTAGAAGTTCTTTTTGTTCAAGGCCCTTTCTCTCTGACATGCTATTTTCTATGCACAGGATATATTTTTTTTCACCTGTGGGAGAACATTCAAACATACAATTAAACAAAAATGGCCAAACAAAAGCTGTCTATAGTCTGAATTGGTAAAGTGCAGGAAAATATAACCCAAAGTCTCTGAAGCACAGTTTAAAAGTGCTAGGCATGTTAACAACAAACAAAAAAATCTTACCCAGCCACATGGCTAGTATCACATTTAAACATGGTCAACAGTGACACACAAGGGATCCATGGCCAGGATGCATACCATGGTGATGCCCAGATTGAAACATGATGACACCATGTTTTTCAGCACACTTAGAATCAGGTTTAAACTGTGCCTGATACTACTGCCATAGTTACCGGTAAGCGAACTATCCCAGTTTTACCTGCCTGTGTAACACCATGATCTTGGGATCATGAGCCTGATTGTATCTCTGGTAGCCAGATCATTTGTGGACTCAGGGGAGGAGCAGGGGGAACATCTTGTTCAGCCTTTCTCAATTGCTGTGCTGCACCACAAAGAAATTTCAGTGGCAGCTGAAAGATGTTGTACCACCAAAATGCTGCTGTAGCAATAACGAGACATACGTATCTTCATCAACAGTTGCCAACAACATTAATCTATAGAAGGGAATCTCTCACTTCGTTCTGTGTAACAGCACAAAACACATCTGCAACAACAAATGTCCAGGGTGGAGATAGCAAGAACCAATTCTGTGATAAACTGTTCATTCACATTAAAAAAAATTGTAGAAGTATGACTAGTTTTTTATGCAATAAAGGAATTATTGGGATACAGAGTTTGGATCCAAATACTCTAAAACAGATGAGCTAAAATTCCACACCTAGGATTTGCCTAGGAACGTAGGAAGCTGCCTTATACGAGTCAGTTCATTGGTCCATCTAGCCCAGTTTTGCCAACACTGACTGGCAGTGGCTCTCCAGCGTTTCAGGAAAGATTATTTCCTAGCCCTACCTGGTAATTCTGGGGATTGAACCTGGGACCTTCTGCATGCAAAGCAGGTGCTCTACCACTGAGCTATGGTCCCTCCCTCTTAAGGAGGGTGGACACAAGCATGTTTTTTCCCCCATGGACAATGTCAATTCCACCTGAATCCACTGTCACTGTTTCTCTGCCCTCCTGGATGTGTCCCTTGAAGCTGAGCTTCCAATTTAGAAGGAAAGTGGGGGGAAGAGTAGGCTGATACCAAGGAAAACTGGTTTCTAACCCTGAAGATGGTTCAAAAACATGTGTGGAAGGCATGCCACAGACTATGTTCGGGACCCCTAAAGAGCATGATAATGACACAGGGCTTTATGTTTTCATAGATTTCATAGATCACAGAGTTGGAAGGAGCCTACAAGGCTATCGAGTCCAACCCCCTGCTCAATGCAGGAAACTAGAGGAGGTGTCTCCCATCCAAGTGATAACCAGGCCTGACCCTGCTTAGCTTTCCACATTCAGACAAGCTGAGCCAGCATAAGCCACAGGCCTGTATGTTGATAGCCCTTCTCTAAGATGTTTTCTGTACAGGAGATATATTTACACAAAATGGGGTTAAAGATAAAATTAAGTTAAAAAAAAGAAAAACCCTTAATGGTTTCATGGTGTCAGGCACTGCAGGGCTTGATCCAGAAACCTTGCATGTCAGGCATTGGTTTCTAGGACACTAGGAATCACAAGACAGAAACCTTCTGATCTGGGAAATCAGGCAATCCCAGAGAGCGAATCTTTTGTCACTGCCTGCTGTAAAGCTTCCAGACATGCTGCTCTCCCTCAGTCTGGGCAATTTGCTATGGAGGGACACCACCCCATACCACTCAACTACTACCTGCCTGTCTGCATCAGTCACTTGCCAGCACAGAGCACTGGTACACACACATTTTTTTGGTTGTAGGGAATAACACAAGCCAAAGAATAATACACATGCATACAAAAACTGATATAGACACATGTGAATTGCAATGAAAGATAGATAGAAATATTATATTTCACTGGGGAAAGAAAGAGAGAGATCATGCAATATTATTACAAGGATTCCAATAAGTTATTTAACAATAATTAAACTTGAAACAGTTCTCTTTTCGTCTCCCTCTCAAAATCTAATAAAATTGTTTCACCATTTCATGCAATTTGCAAGATATTATACCATTCATTATCCTTCAGTCCATTTCAAATAGTTTAAAAGTAGAAATCCAGAAATCCAGAACTCAGGTTCACTCTCAGTGAGCTTATGTAGATGTAGTAGGTAACGGTAAGCATGATTTTCTGTAGGCTTGACTCACTAACTCTTCCAAGGATGCATAAAGGAATACTGACAGCGTTGCAATGATATCGGTGACCCAGAGATAAAGACTCAACAAGGCAGATCACTGTGACAAACATCCCCCACCCCAGATATGGAGCCATGTCACAAAAGGCAAGGAAAGAGATCACTTTATGAAATGATCATACAATGTATGGTGGATACTTCTGATTTGCATGTGCTTTCCCTTAGATGCTACATGCCATCCAAGGCCAGTGTGGCGTAGTGGTGAGAGTGTTGAACTGGGACTCGGGAGATCTGGGTTCTAGCCCCTGCTCGGCCATGAAACTCGCTGGGTGACTTTAGGCCAGTCACTGACTCTCAGCCTAACCTACCACACAGGGTTGTTGTGAGGATAAAATGGAGAGGAAGAGGAGGAGCAGGATTATGTAAGCCGCCTTGGGTTCCTTGCAGGAAAAAAGGCGGGGTATAAATATAACAAATTTTAAAAAATAAAAAATAAGGATAAACTAAGACCCAATTCATACATTATGCTCCTAACAAGGGAATGTATGATAGCAAGCTCTCGGCTGTTTGTTTTGGTGACTGAGGGTCAGACTACACGATACGTTAATTGCGTAGCGTGTAACGGAACCTATCCTTTTTTCTTTTTCTTTACTGGAGAGTAAGTGCAGCTGGCCCTGATTCAGATCAGGACCATCACACACCAGGAGGCGAAAGATTAAACCTTCCCCCAACACCCGTTTGCTTCCCAAAATGCCACACCCAGCCACCCATGGGGATTTTTTAAAAATACAAAAAGCCTCCATTGGCTCCAAGCTGTGCAGCCTTTTATTGTTTACCCTTTCTATAGCACATACATACAACACTGCAATTGCAATATAGGTGCTGCAATTCATCCTTACCACAAGATCACAATTATTACCATTTTTTAAAGAAGTGAGGCTTGGAAGATAGCAACTTACAAAAAACCACTGTATCTATGGATATCTTTGTATTTGAACCCATCTTTTCCAAGTTTAAGCCCAACATTAGCCACAGAGTTACATTGGCTTTTCAGAGAAAACCACCACTAATCTGGCATAAAAGATAGCATATATAAGTAAGTCTCCTTGAATTCAGGGGGACTTACTTGTAAATATACATCTTTGGCTGTAAATCAAAACAAAATATTCATTCACTGTCACCAAGCTAAAGGCAGCCCAAGAGTTTGATAAACCTCCTGTTGCTGTCATTGATAGACCTCCTGTTGTTAATGTTGCCTATTTGGGGTTGGGCCGGAATCCATCGGTTGTGGGTTGTATTCAGCTTGATGGGTCATATGTTGCGCAGACCTGCTTTAGATGCATTTTATATTTGCAAAATTAATGAAAAATCCCAAGCATAGGATTGACTTACCAATGAGATACATGCCGATCCAGTCCCCTGCATCCACTTCTTCTTTTATATCCCAATAAATCACTAGATCCTGAGAATGTCCTATGGAATAATAGGAGCTGCTGACCATGAGGGTAGACCGGCTATCTGAGGTGACCAAGTCTGTGTCACTGGTAGAGCGTGGAATAGTGACCGTCTCATGGGGGCCATTCCCGATGTCCATATTGTGGAACTGGTCTGGATTGTAGCTGTACCTCAGAGGTTCTTTGCACCGGCGCCGATTCTGCGAGTTCCGAGATGGAGACGCCATGGCAGCCAGGCCTAGGAACCTGTTCTGATACAGATTCTGTCAAAATGAAAGAGGGGCGTCACTGAAATTCAGAGCTATTTTTGCTGAATCTGATATATATCCACATTTTAGAAAATAAAAATGAGGAAGTGGATGAATGCAATCTTCCTGCATGACTGCAACATATCAAAAATCCCTGTTAGCAACATTTAAATATAATGCAATGCATGTTGCTTATACCCTTAATGCATACTACAGACAGCTGCATATCATGAATTAAAGACTGGTAAAAATGTGCCATTAGCTGATTGTTATTAAGACTACTATTTTTATTGTCCATCTCTTATTATGAAGCAAGATAATTTTGTACCAACATGTTTTGCGTAAGTGGAATTCATTGTACTAGAAATGCAATATTACTTAATGAGACACGGAACTTTAATCAGCAAAATACATCCCCATTTGACTCTTTTATTTGGCCCATAACCAGCCTTTGGCAGCTAAGTCAGTATCTTCATCTGTATCCTACTGCAGTTATCTTTCTTTTCAACGCTTGGCCCATCTGCTTTGGCAAGAAGATGCAGAGTCACTTTGACGAAAATCACGGGTGTTTGCCAGCTGTGCTCTTTCCCTGGATACTCCTAGGCTGCCGCTATTGACAATTCAATTCTTTGCTCAGTATTACCGTAATACTGTGCCAGAGGTGAGCATCTCAGCTGAATCCCTTTGGTGCCCAAATGCTGAGTTACCTTGTTGCCATAGCTGGCTCTCCACCACCTGCTCCTATGTAGAGATTGCTTCTGAGCAAGCATCAAGTATCATCATCCCAGATGGGGAGAAGGGGGAGTGGCTGTCAGGGTAACGGGGCTTTTAAAAATATATGGTCTTCCTCACGTATGGGGAATTAGCTCTGTGCTGGAGCTGCTCCCTAGGACAAGCTGCACGTGGCAGCAGGTTGCCACATATCTGCCATGGGCTTTGCTTTCCACACTGCAGCCAAACATTCCAGTTGGTGGTTTGCAGTGGTGTGAAGGAAGCTATGTGAAGGCTGATCCATGTGCTGAGCAACTGCATACTGACAAACTGCTGAGTGGAGCCTCCATGAGGATGTGGGTTCAAGTGGCCTTCACATGGCAGACATTTTGCCAGAAACAGGCCTACGAAACCCAAAACCAATGGATGCACCTCCTCCCTCTCTTGCCACTGTTCCCCATTTTGTGATTATGGTCAGAGTGATCCCTATTTGTTATGGTAGGCATTGTGAATCCAAGTAACTAAATTGGGGGTGGGGGAGCACAAGGCTGTGTAGACCAGAGAAAAGCTTTTGGTAGGCACATACATACAGGCTATGTGCCTTATGTTGTCCACCCAGTGGTGCATTTAGGTAATCTTGGGCTCTGGGCGAGGTACTCTTTAGATAATCATGTGTATTAATTCACTTGCTTCAAAATGTGGAAAGCCAGCCCCGCAGTATTTGGGGGCCCTCCTGCTCATTCTACTGAGTGGGCCCCTGGACTTCTGCCCCAAGTGCCTGCCCTGACAGCACCACTGTGTCTAACCCTGTGGGAGGGGATGGCAGTCCACTTAAAGCCCATAGGGAGGGTGATGCCTCACCTGCCAAGGACCAGCAATTATAATCTCCATTCCCTCTCCACTGTTTTTGCCCTCCCTGCAGTGTGGATGGCACTGATGCTTTTACGTCAATGTATGAGAGCTGGAGGCAGATTCTTTCAACACTGGATCCGTAGTCCAGCTTGTGCAGGATGGAACTTGCTCCCTTCCTAACTCCCTGTATTTGGTAGTTAGCTGTGGGCCACTTCACACATGATACATCCCATGTGAAGATTGCACACATCTCCCCCACTCAATTGGAAAGCCACAATTGGCCATGAATTCCCAATGACAGGTATAAGCAGCAAAGCAAAATAAATTCATTTATCTTCACACACAGCAGCAGTGTATGTTGATGCAAATGTTTCTCCCCTTACGTCTGTTTTATCATTTGTGAAGCAGCCCTGAAGCTAAATTCACACATGCATGTTCTTCACTCAACAATTGCAACTTCAAGTGATTAAATGCCTGTATAGAACAGCCATCTCAGATCAAGACTTATAGACAGAGCTTTCATATAACCTCACAGAACTTGAAACACAATGCTTTTAATTGGAGACAGCTCACACCTTCAGCTGGGAGTCACTAACAAGTTATCAAGTACTGTATGTGTGAATCCGCCTGGAATGTGCCACAGGAAATAACATGAAAATCAAGGTCCTTTCCATATCAAGGCCCTTGAGCACTGCTGAAGCATTGCTCTTCCACAATCAGTCAGAAATGGAATTAAAATGGTGGTTCCACGTGACACTTAATATAGTGCTATATTCCACATGACAATCCCAATGTACCTGTCCCCACCAGCAAGTTCATAAGTATATTGACTCAAAAAATTATTCATTTCCTCTTTTTAGCCAGAACAATGCAACCATTTGATCACTGATCTTTTTTTAAATTTAACTTAGCTTCATTGAGACTAAGGGGGGAAAACACACACAACTACAGTTAAAATATGCTTTATTTGTGCACTCAAAAAGAAATGACGTAGCAGGGCATGGTAGTACAACCAGGAAATGTGGGGCAAGTAGTGCAGAGACATTGGTGGGATGCATAAGTTATGCCAGCAGAACAGTCTGCTGGTGCCGCTGTTCCACTGGCAAAGATATGCCACTTACACCATTTCCTAGACTCTTCCTTGCCCTTGTCAATGGCACAACTTCACACCAGCCCCAGACCAGGCACAAGAAATTTCCCTCCCATTGACTTCAACACAGGCGGGGGGGGGCATTAAAAAGTAGCTGCCCCTCTCCACCCTACTTTTGATTCCACAAAAGTAGCTGCCACCCCCACCTCACCCATGTCACAATGACAGATCATAGGATATGGAACTCAGCACCCAACTGCTGCACACCACCCCCAGAATATCAACCACACACAGGGTGGATCACAGCCTGGATGCAAGCCACAGAACAATCTGTTCCAGGGGGGAGTATAATCACAGTCACTGAGTCTCCCCTGCCTTCATGGGGGTGGGTGGGGAGGCTGACACATGAACACTGGTTGAACACTCAGGTGGCAACACTGTTCTCTTCATTCTCACTCCATCTCAACCCCTCTACTGCGCATCCAGGTTCAGGGACAATGCATGCTCCAACTGCTGACTATTACACTCCCTCCCCTTGCTGTCTACAGGTACAGGATCCATCCCACATCCCATTCCATGCAGGCCACAAGGCAGGCCCACAACATGACCACGATGATCTTCTGCGGGGTTGCCAACCTACTTGCTCCATGACAGTTATGGAACAGGTGAATGGATACGTAATGCGGAGCTGCTACTGTCAGCGCACTACACCCGCCACCCTTGTGTCTGTTGAACCACCCTATTGGAGTGTCTGGTTGGCAGCCCCAGAGAATTTGTCTTTCCATCTCAGGGTCTTCTCTGACCCGGATACTGCTCAATAAAAGCTTTAATTTTTGCTATGCGTGTCATTACTTTGTTGCTAGTAAATGGTAGGTAAGGATTCCCTTACAGCCCACCTAGTATGATCTGGCTGCCACTGGCCTCAAGATAGCACTCTGAGGAGGTGAGCAGGAAGCTTGATGGGCTCAAGGCCAGTGGCATCTCTTCTCTCTGCTCACTCAGGTTCCCTGTATTCTGAGGAGGCAGGCCCCTCAGGGCACACAGGTGAGATGGGTGAAGTCATCAATGGATGGGGGAGGAAGGGATGGGGACAGGAAGGAGCAATGAAGCCTGCTGGGATGCCAAAGGCAATGAAGCTGCCCCAGCAGGTTCTAAGTATTATTACTGTTCTAAACTATTATTATTCATCAGGAATCCAAAGGCAGTATTCAATACTGCCAATACTGCTGGAGAAATCTGCAGTGGATTCAAATGAGTTTGGATTCTATGAATCCAACCTACAGATTCTACAGTGAACCATCAGATTCTGTGGACTTGCAGACCAGTTTTTCACCTTTGGGGGAGATTTGCGCTAATGCACACTAACACAAGTGTGCATTACCGCATGTGCTCATTAGTGTTAATGCGCATCTGCATTAATGCAGAATTGCACAAGTAGAACAAAAATTCTGATTTTAAAAATTCAATTCCGTTAATGAGCAGATGACAGAATGAAGATGCCTGACAATCTGCGAGACATGAGACAAAATGGATTTAACAAAATCCAAACATCCCTAATTGCTGCTGTACTCCTGCCCAATCTGTTGTACAGGCGGGACCCACCACTTGCGCAACAGAAAGCAGCGGTTCAAAAAGCAACCCCAGAAACAAGTGGAAATGCTTGTTTCCAGATTGGGACAGGTCAGTGGAGCTTGGAACCTGTTTCAGAAATGGGTGTTTTGCTTGTTTCTGGCTGCTCCTGGAAAAGCTAACTTCCTGTTATGCTAGCGATGGGTCCCACTAGAGCACGGGGTGGATTGGATACTACCCCAAGTATTTAAATATTGTCTTTATGACAAGACACACAGAAACTATAAGGCTACAGTATGTTTTCGGAAGGGCAATGCGGGAAGTTAACTTTACCTTCTTTTTTAAAATCAGTTCACTCCTATGTTTTCCACCTTAGGGTACAAAATCACTTAACAATCAAATCCACCCTATTTCTGATCCATTTGTGGTAATGGCTTGATGTCAAGTGATGATCCTCAAAAGGAAACTTTGCATAGATCTTCCAAGTAGAGGGCAGCTTATTGTCAAATAGATATAGATATAGATACATATAAATAGAGAGCGAGAGAGCAAGTGAGTGAGCAAGCAGATTAGCAGCAAAGATTGATAATACTCTCTTCAGTTCCTTATCCAGCACAATGATCTTTTAGAAAATAATGTGAAATAATGTTGAAATGTGTCTTCTGCTTTATATCTTCCTGTGCAGCAAGGCTACAGATTATGGTGATTAGTTAATAGGGAAATGCTTACACACTTTCTACATAGAACTATTTTTTTTTTAAGGTGTGGAGGTGTAAGGCATCAAAGGGTTTTATACAAGGAAATCTAGTGGGAGGGCCCAACACATTATTCTGTCTGCTACCATCAGTGTTCTCCAACCTTGGGTCCCCAGATGTTTTTGGCCTACAACTCCCAGCATGCCCCAGCCACCTACGCTGGCTGGGGCATGCTGGGAGTTGCAGGCCAAAAACATCTGGGGGCCCAAGGTTGGAGAACACTGTACTACCATGACAGCTTGCAAACGGAGGGAACTGATGGCTGGGTCCTAGCTACACTGTAGCGCCATCATTGCAAATGGCCATAGATTGTACTGCAACTCCTGTCCCAACAGGGATCATGTGATAAAAAGGAATTAATAGGACTCCCTCTGATCTTACACAATTCTGGGCTGCCTCCTCAGTCTGAAATGAAGTGCAAGTAGAGCTGTTCATAGCCTGTCTGCCCTTCCACCCTCCAGGCCCTGACAATAAGATATACAGGGGGACAAGGGTCAGGCAAAGCATTTATAGTGTGCCACTTGCCCTCCCAATTGGGACAGCAAGCTAAATAAATCCCTGTTGTTACCTCTGATCAATGATCAGAGATAACAGTGGGGATTCCTCTGACCCTGAAGGGGCAAGGCTTAGAGGAGGGGGAGGGGCCTTAGCTGAGGCCCTGTGGGCCGGTACAGTGGACCATATTGGCCTGCAGACGGAAGATTCCCCATCCTTGATTTCAGCCTTACTTACTAGTCTTTAATAAGATTTTTTCCCCATTTTTTTTTTCTTACCCCAGGCTGTATCTCTTGGCACACAGAGCTTGTATAATCTCATATTTCACTTACTGTAAGTGATCTGAACCAAGAGGGAGATGCATTAAAAAAATGAATTATTGACAGTCTAAGTATCCATACTGAACACACAAAGTTAGGGCCAAACTTGTTATGACATCAGGAGATTTGTGATAATATCTCCTGTGATTTTTTAAAAAAAGTAGGAGCCACTGTATATACCCTGCAAGGTAATTAGCAGCTTTGGGGTGGGGAAGGATTTTAACTGGGAAAACACTGCAGGAGGAAATGGTTAACCCTCTCCCCGAGTGTTGCTGTCCTGATCTGAGTTGCACATTCAACCAAACATCAAGTGCAACTTTGGAGCCGGTGCTGGGGAGGGATGTTCCAGGGGGGAGGAGCGAGGCTCCACCGGGATATGAGTAACCCCAACGGGGCCTCAGCCCCTCCTCCTTACGAGCTGGTGTAAAACACTCCATGCTCCTCCTGCCTTCCATTGGAAACCCGTAACCCTCCAAGTTTGGGGGGTTACAGGCAGCCACACTGGATGGCGCTGTTAAAAACACAACAATAAAAGAAATAAGCAGCACCCAACCAGTTAAAACCCGCTTCAGCAACAGACTAGCTCATATGCTAAAGCACAAGTACTGAATTGCAATAATCTACAAAATGCTTCTAACTTTCAAAGCAAGTGTACTGAATTATAATAATCTGCAAGATTCTTTTTTGGACAGTTGAGGCAGTGAAACTCATAAACTGAGACAAAGATTGCAAATCTCCCCAAATTGAGGGAGCAGTCCCTATACTTTATATGCCATATCTACTACTGCATACCAACTGAACTATCAAAATACTCTTACAGCCCACCTATACGTGTCTACTTAGAAGCAAGTTGCTTACTTGGGATTCACTGCCAGGCAAGTATTTGTAAGATTGCAGCCTTAATCTAGCTGTAGGAAAAAAATGTAGAGAGCCTTGAAAAAGTACCAATTAAAAATAAATACAACAGTGGCAGAGCTAACTTCTTTGACAAATGTGCAACAAGTTTAGACCCAAAGTGTGAGAGTTCCATTGTAGTGTGCTTTGCTGTACATACGCAGCATCCAGGTACCCTGAGGTGGCTTTGCTTGTACCCTGCTGAACCATGAAATAGCACAGTGTTATAGATGCAGAGCCAGAGTGTAGATTTGACTCTCTGCCATGGCCAAGCTTGCTGGCTCTCCTGTTCCTCTCCTTCCTGTCTTCATTTTTAAGGGGCCTTCTTAATTCAATAGTTAGAACAATGTGGGGTAAGGTTCTTTTTTTAGTATCTTATTGTCTGTTCACATTTCTAGCCACAGGCGAACAGGCCCGTGGCTTACGCTGACTCAGCTTGTCTGAGTGTGGAAAGCTAAGCAGGGTCAGGCTTGGTTATTCCTTGGATGGGAGACCCCTCCTCTAGTTTCCTGCATTAAGCAGGGGGTTGGACTCGATGGCCTTGTAGGCTCCTTCCAACTCTATGATCTATGAAATCTATGAAAATCTAAGTGTGTGGGATACAGGGGTGGTGAGAGCACTTTTTAATCCAGCCTTCCCCAACCTGGTGCCCTCCAGATGTTTTGGACTTCAACTCCCATCAGCCTCAGCCAGCATGACCAACAGTCAGGGATGCTGGGAGTTGTAGTCCAAAACAACTGGATGGCACCAGGTTGGAGAAGACTACTTTAATCCATTAGTTTGGGAAGGCTTTCTTTTATTGTCTTCCGATGTTGTGATTTTGCTATCTAATATTGCTGCTTGCTTGCTTACGTATATTTATTGTGCATCTTATTGTATTAATATGCTGCTTACCATTTTGGGAGCCTTTGGGTCTAAAAGCTTCCTCCTCTTCATCCTCAACAAGGACTACACAGCATGTGCACTACCAAACCAAATGCAGCCCACCAACCATTTATTGTGGAATGGCAGGTACCTGACAGTCTCCCTGACAACTCTTTCATTTCTGCAATTCCTGGCAAGCAGCAAAAACAGGAGGGTGTTTATTAAGGCTAGTGTGTCACCATTTGCAGATGATTGGCTGCATCTGGTTTGGTGGGTTACAGGTTGTCTGGGCCTGCAGAATCTGGAATACTATTGAGTGTGAGTACTTCTGTCCAGGAATGCCTGTGCCACGGGTTTCCAAACTGTGTGCCAGGGAATCCTAGAGGTTCCTTGGAAGTTTATCAGGATTTCCTCAATGAGAATATCAGTAATGGGAGTCAAGTTTCCTACCACTTCTTATCTTCTCTTACAATTCACAATTGCAAGCTGGGTGTGTTCTCGGACACATTCTGAATTCATAGCAGCAGTGAGGTTCAATAAGCTTTGTACTGTCTCACATGAAATGCGTGCATGCCCTAGAACATGTCCCAACCTCTTCTCCGACATACTGGAGTTTTGTGGAAAGCATTTAGAGATTCCCTGGAAGGCAAATCAATACAGAAAGGATTCCCTGAAGGTAAAGAGTTTGAAAATCACTGAAATAAAGAATATACAAGATGAAACATAATCCCACCAGTCCAGTTTTCTATGTACTAAAAGTGACAGTTCCCCTGTTTTCATAAACTATGGGGGGAAAACAAGCATACTATGGGAGGTGTCAGTGCAGCAGAATCTTAACTGTAACTCTGCTGATACTTCAAAGTTCATTCTGAAACTCTAAATTCTCTTCTTGACAACTTCCTTGATCAAGAACAAAGCTCAAGTGATGGGTGTTGTAAGTTCCAAATCTGCAAGCCCTGCAGTGTGAATAGAGATATTATAAGCATGCAAGATATGCACAGACATCGTTTATTATTTATAATGCTCCAAATCCAAAGGGAAAAAGTCGGCACGGATATCAAAAGCTACGTTTGTAATTTTAATCAAAACCCTACAGACCAAGAACGTATCCGTGCAAGCTGAAGAATTGCGTGGGTGTACACGAGAGCAGAAAACTGACCTATTTGGCTCATAGTCATCTGTGTAGTATCGCTGCTACCCACTCTTGCCCCTCTTTCACTCCTACACATATGTCAAGTGTAAAAGGTAGAGAAAAGGACAGATCAATCTTATAAATCAGAAGTGGCTCCTTATTCCATTCAGGTGTTCAAAACTACCTGGCACACAAAAACTTGTTAACAGGTATGTGGGTGTAAAGTTCAAAGCTGAAAAGGAAACATTTTATTATCAAGTATCATTATAGAAAATGTAAGGTAAAGCGTGTGCACGTGAGAAAGTGAGAGCACAACAAATGTTCAATAGACAATTACAGTGCAGGATTTTTAGAACTTTGTCCCCTGGCCCCTTAGTAATAAGCTTGCTGGGAGAGTCTAGGAAGTAGGAGGTACGCGGATACTGGAGTTCGAAGCCTTTACCTTCCTGCAGCATCATGCCTGAAAGCAAAGGAACAGAGCAGGGAGATGGAAGCATGCACGAGCAAGAAAGGGGTTATCTAACCAGGAAACAGAAGGAGGGAGCCACTAGGTATAACAAGACGAAGGGGTATAAAGTAAAAACAGTATTTTAGCAATGCAAAGGTTCCAGGAGACAAAGTTTTAGAAATGTCAGATTACTAATGGATAAGAACGGATGAAATGCAATCCAAAGTATACGTACAAGGGCTCAAAATCTGAGGACTGCTGAAAGACTGTCCAAAGAATTTGCATGGGAAAATACAGGGGCTCAATGGGTTGACCCATTTCAACACATCTTCATCAAAAGCCAATTTGCATGCAGAGCTTCAGCAATCCATACAACACATAAGGACCATAAAAGTGCTGACGGAGCCAAACCACTTCTCAGAGGTTCACAGAACACGTTTTATGGGTTCTATGGTCGGATGTTTTTGAACCCTGAGAGCTATAAAGGAAAGCCTCCTTCAGGGGCAGTCTTCATAGATTCATGTGTGTATGTTTCAGTAATTGAGAAGTTTCACAAAGCCTCAAGAGCCACAGTACTTGGCTTCCTCAAGGGCTGAAAATACTCAAGCTGGAGCATTGTATAATTAGGATGGATTTTACTAATCCAGATAATGTATCATCCATAAACTAATCCATATAACACCCATGGTTTTTTTTTTTTAATTCCCAGATCATGTAGCAGACACGCTAGCATGCTGCAAGGGAACCACCAATATCTTGTGAGAAATAGATAAATTTGTGGGCATATTTGGAATTTTGAGAAAGTGTCATGGATGCTACGGGGAGATGCCCCTTCACAAAGTGGGCAGTTCAAAGAAAGGCACAAACTGGTGATGTTAAAGACAAGTAACTTCTCTCCAAGATACCGGTATGTCAGAGGTGGGATTTGAGCCCCAAAACACAAACCCACTCCTTTGAACCTAGCGTTCTCTCCCTCATTCAGGATCACACCCCCAAAACATCCCCCCCTCCCCAGCATTCTAAAGTTCCACTCACTCCATGCACTCATTGCTCTCTTTTGCTCTGGATCACCTCCTTTTCAAAATGTTCACATGCATACGCATGCACGCACCTGTTTACCTCCCATCCCAAAATCACTCTCTCCCGCTGTCTCTCTGGATCACCCCCCCCCAAAAAAAACATACACACACTCTCCCTGGAGACCTCCCCAACACCTCCTGTTGCTCCCCGAAAGCCCCTCAGATTGCTATCTGTTTCTCTCCCCAGTCTGCAAAGCTTACCAGGCAGCAACTTTTTACTTCTCTTTTTCCCCCAACAGAGTTTTCGTGGGTGACTGGGAAGCAGCAGAGCACCAGCCTCCAGCTGCCCCCATTCCTGCCCTTTCTGAAGGATGCTCTGGGGCTCAGAGGTATGCCAGGGAGAGGAAAGAAGGAGAGCTGAGTGGCTGGAGCTCTGCTACTTTCAAGCCACCCAAGATATTTTTTGGTAATGCTTTAATTTTTAAAAAATCATTCAATTCTTTTTAGAAAAAAATTGGGAGGGCAGCAGGTTTCAGTGGCACCAATTGAGGTGTGCCCGGGGGCACTATACTGCCCATGGGGACTGCATTACCAACCCCAGAATTAAATAATTAAAGGCTACTGTGCTCAATGCCCCCTCCACTGCACCTCTTCATGATTCAGTGTTTGGGGCTTTCCTCCCTCCAATTGGTATGTACTGGTGGGTGGGTACCTCTGCCATGTGTTTGCATTGGGCATGACTGAATGAAGCAGTCAATCACTCCCAACGCTACAGAAGGCATCCTCACGCAGAAGCAGAGTGGGTAAGCCCTTCCAGGGGCAGGTATTTCTTACTCTTTCACACTCTAAAAGTAAGTGTATATATGAGTTGAGGTGTGATCCCAATTTTAACTCAGAAATGAATTGTGCCTCAACTATCAGAACTTTTTAGAAACACCAGCTTTGACTGTGTATTTTTCAACATGCAGCCTAGAGCAGCCTTCCCCAATGTGGTGACTTCCTGCTGCATTGGACTGCAAGTCCCCTCAATCCCAGCCAGCATAGCCATTGGCTGGGGATGATGGGAGTTGCAGTCTAACACATATGGAAGGCACTGGGTTGGGAAAAGCTGTCCTACACCCCTTGCAAATGTCTGGGGAAATAAAAGGGTTTTCCTTTATTTTCCAGTGCCATGAAACGCCTCCCAAACTTCTACCATCAAATAAAAAAGTTTTTTCATTGTTCTAAAGTCAGACACATCCTCTGCCCCACTTTTGATTCATCCACATTAGAGTGATATAGAAAATGTAGCAAACTGCTGCTCAAATGACAGAAATACTTGTAAATGCAATGAGCAATCCTAGGATACCGAAGCACAGCAAGCCTATCCTCTGTTTAGCATGTTATGCTGACACATTTTAATGCTCTGGGATAACTATCTACTCATTAATTCTTCTGGTACTCTTTACAACATTAATCATATTATGTTCATTTGATAATCAATGGTATTTTCCTCCTTCTGTCACTTGAAGCTAATTCTTTTAACTAATGCAAAAAGAGGCGCTTAAAAGACTGATTCTGCAAATGATCGGTACTCACACTGACTTCACTGAGGTTTGTTTCAGCCTTTGGACATCATGGCTCAAAATTACTCTCAGGGGACCTTGGCAGAGCCAAATTCACATCCTTGTTGTGCTAAGAAGCTTCCTGGTTGACCCTGGACAACTCTTAGCTGAATATATTTCACAGGGATGTGTGAAGATGAAATTTAAAAAGGTTATATTGTCATCCACACTGAAGCCCTAGTAGATACAGGGCAGGGGGGGGGGGATCTGCATTAAGTCAGAATCAGGTTTTATTTGGCATTACATGATAAAAAGACAATGGAGGTCAGCATTATCTGTTGATCGTTCAGAAGCCTCTGCCACCTGATAGGAAAATAAAGCTGGAGGAGACAGAAATCACAAAGAGTTAAGGAGGATATTAGCTGCCAAACTCAATCCATTGTTTATTTCCCCTTCTTTTATTTATTTATTTATTTATTATTATATTTATACCCCGCCTTTTTTCCTGCAAGGAACTCAAGGCGGCTTACATAATCCTCCTCCTCCTCCTCCTCCTCCTCCTCCATTTTATCCTCACAACAACCCTGTGAGGTAGGTTAGGCTGAGAGTCAGTGACTGGCCCAAAGTCACCCAGTGAGTTTCATGGCTGAGCGGGGACTAGAACCCGGATCTCCTGAGTCCCAGTCCAACACTTTCACCACTACGCCACACTGGCTCTTTAGCAGCTCTTTATCAGCTTCTTTATCAGCAAAGTCCCAATTCCCAGAGAAAAATAGCTCCTAAGAAGAGAGGCAAGAACATACACTGAACATGTAGAAGGGAAGCAGGATTGTGTCTACTGGCCCCACCACAACCTCTGTGCCTCTGCTGGCCTCAGGCCCCCAACCTCCATATGTTCAGTGGAACACATGGAGGCTGGAGTTCAGCACACCTCTATGTGCATACCATACAGGGACCTCTATGCATACAGAGACACCTTTTACACCTTGCATTGAATGTACAGAGAGGGCAGGGGGCAAAACTAGCAAGTGTGATCCCACGCTCAATCATGGGGGAAATGGACATTACAGCATCTGAGGTTGAGGCAAAGCTTAAGGGCCTTAACAGCAGTTTCTTTTGGCTCCCCTGCATATTGAAGAAATTACGAAAGCAATTACAAATTTGAACACTGGGTAATCACCTGGTCTGGATGGGTTTCCAGTTGAGTAGTATAAAGCATTTTCCAGTATTTTGGTCCCAAAGCTTTATTGTCTTTACAATTATATCTTTGAATTGGGCTTTATTTTGTCATCACTAAATGATGCTTATATCACTGCGATTCCTAAGCCTGGCAAGGATCATACTTATTGTGCTAACTATCAACCTATTTTGTAAATTAACATTGATATTAAAATATGAACCTCAATTTTGGCCTATAGATTGCAACAAGTTATTACAACACTAGTTTGACCAGAACAGGTGGAGTTTATTAAAAAAAAAAAAACGGGGACTGATCATCTTAGATTAGTTGTGGATAAGATTGCTTTAAATACTGATAAAACAGACCCGGCTGCCATTGTTTCTTTGGATGCCAAAAATTCACAAAATTCATTGGAAATTTTTCTTCATTACATTGAGAAATTTTGGCTTTCCTGTAGAATTTTTGAAATGGGTCAAAATTCTATATTCAACCCCAAGAGCTAGAGCTATGACCAGTGGTCTTTTTTTCAGATTTGTTTAAATTTGGGAGAGATACCAGACAGTGATGTCCACTTTCTCCATTGATATTTGATTTATGTTTGGAACTCCTGGTGTGTGCTATTAGACAGAATAGTAGTATTCAAGGATTTGGAAATTTTGATGGTGCCCAGATTTTATTATTTCTTTGGGAATACTTATTCCCAGATACATATCTCAAATGATTAAGCTAAATTTGAGTAAGTTGATTAATGAGATTGCACAGGATATAGATAGATGGGTATCTCTAAAGTTGAGTTTGTGGGGTAAGGTTAATACACTTAAAACGAATATCATACTAGGATTATCTATCTTTTATGTGGGATTCCTCCATTTATACCTCACAATTGTTTTCAAAAACTTAATGCTCTGTTACATAAATGTCTTTGGGGTTCCTCCCCACCACAAATTTCTTTCAAAAGGATTCAACTTCCAATTAAAGAAGGCGGGTTTGGCCTTTCAGATCTTGCTTTATATCATGGGGCTTATTTGTTGACCAAATTGACTAAATTTTGGTCTTTTCCACTTAGATTTGATTACCATTCACCTTGGTCAGTTTTGGAATCTTTATGTCTGAATGCTCTCTCCAAATGGATGGCATTAGGTTCTCAGCACACTAAAATGGATAGGGTTCCTCCTACAATTATGGAGGTCAGAGAGGTATGGCATATAATATCACATCAATTACAGTTTGATCCATTTTTTCACACTAAATTGACTCTATGGGGAAATCTAGATTTAGAATTGGTAAAAAAACGAGCAGAGTGTGTAACGTGCGCATGAGCCATTTCTACTTTTAGTTAACAACCCAGGAATGCCCCATTCCTGGGTTGTTTCATGACACCTGAACCTGGAAACTCTGGGTTGTTTAGGAATTAAAGAGCCCAAGAATTGCCAACGTGACATGTGAAATGGGTCACTAAGGTGGTTAAAGAATTAGCTAAAAGGGAAGAAGACAAAGAATTTGGCTAAAAGGCCAATTTTAAAGTGGACTGAAGCATCCAGAAAAGTTGCTTTGGAATCTATTTTATTCAATATTTTCCACTAGTGGCCTTGAAAAAGTCAGAGTATGCTGATCAAATCTGATCAATGCTGATCAAACCTTTACAGGAACAAATAAACCACCTCATAAATCAGGACATCAAAAAATAGAACAGACTAGATATTTATGGCTCATAAATTCCTAGCTTCCTTGGTTTTATAGAAAATGTAACTGTGGCCACAATATCCCCCCCCCCTTGCATTATTAAAGTTATTCAGACTAGGGCTTGAGCCAAAATGGGAGGGCAAGTTTAATGAATATTTTTGCTTCTTTTGAAAAGTTACTCTTTCAGCAATGGGGGGGGGGCAGGGGCAGTGAAAAGTATTCACACTCCCCGACACTCATTCATCCATTCAGAGTGAGGGAAATGCTTTCTGTTCTCACTCAATTGGCTTCTTGACATCATCACACAGCCAATCTGACCGATTACGATAAGGCATCATCACAAAGCCAGTTCAGACTAAGGGCAGGAAGTATTGCCTTCATTCTGACTTCATGATGACACCCTGTAGCCAATCAGATTTGGCTATGTGTAGATGTGTAGATGTGTAGATTTCCTCAATGAGAATATCAGTAATGGGAGTCAAGTTTCCTACCACTTCTTATCTTCTCTTACAATTCACAGTTGCAAACTGGGTGTGTTCTCGAACACATTCTGAATTCATAGCAGCAGTGAGGTTCAATAAGCTTTGTACTGTCTCACATGAAATGCGTGCATGCCCTAGAACATGTCCCAACCTCTTCTCCGACATACTGGAGTTTTGTGGAAAGCATTTAGAGATTCCCTGGAAGGCAAATCAATACAGAAAGGATTCCCTGAAGGTAAAGAGTTTGAAAATCACTGAAATAAAGAATATACAAGATGAAACATAATCCCACCAGTCCAGTTTTCTATGTGCTAAAAGTGACAGTTCCCCTGTTTTCATAAACTATGGGGGGAAAACAAGCATACTATGGGAGGTGTCAGTGCAGCAGAAACAGAAATTCTTCTACTCACCGTGAATTTCAGTTCTCCACGAGTGGAGGAGGCCAGCAAGCTTGGGGTAAGCCCCGCCTCCGGGGCTGGGAAGGCAGACTTTGATCTGAGCTTCCCGGAGGAGGCGGGGCCTCCCCCAGGAAACTCCAGTTGAGACTTCCAACGAACCAATCTTTGCAGACGCCCTTGCTATCTTGAATAGAAGGACCGCCAGGTCCGTCGGCTGCAGGCCTGTGGAAACAAGAGGAGAGACTCCCTCCCACGGCCCAGATTAATATGTGTCCCGGAGGAGGCCGACCCAGGGCGGGCCTTGCTGGCCTCCTCCACTCGTGGAGAACTGAAATTCACGGTGAGTAGAAGAATTTCTGTTTCTCCTAGAGTGTCGGAGGCCAGCAAGCTTGGGGATATAAAAAAGCAGTGTATCCCCAGGGTGGGTCTAACACCCATGGCCGGCCTCCTGCTGGGGCAAAATGACCTTCTGTAACATGCGCCCTCTGAAGGCGCTCTCTGCTGAGGTCATAATGTCAATGTTGTGGTCCCTGGTGAATGTGTGAACAGAAGACCAGATGGCTGCTCTACAACTTACATCTAGAGGTGCCCTCTCACTAAAAGCCGTTGATGTGGCCATTCCTCTGACTGAATGGCTTTGATGCCCTCCGGGGCCTGTAGACCACCGGAGGAGTAGGCTATCGCGATACAATCGCATAGCCATCATGCCAGAGAGGCCACTGACACCCTCTTTCGTAAGGAGGAGTCTCTGAAGAGACAAATGAATTGTGCTGTTGGGTTGCCTTAGATTTATCTAGGTAAAACTTGACCGTCTCCATGGCGTCAAGTGTGTGTCACTTCCTGTCCCGAGGAGAGGAGTGATGCTGGCAGAAGGAAGGGGCCCCTAGGTCTTGGGGCCTATGGAATGGGGAGTTGACCTTTGGCATGAAGGTCGGGTCTGTGTGCACAATGAGTTTGCCTTTGTGGAAGATGCGGAGATCTTTACTGCATGACAGCGCGCCTAATTCTGCGTCTGTTTTGGCGGAGTGAACGCTACTAGAAAATGGTCTTTAATATCAACCCTTTAAGCGAGGCCACCCGTAGTGGCTCCATAGGGTGTTAAGATGTTTCAGTCTCTAGAGGGTCCCTCTCCGTGGCTCGTGGCCCGCCGAGGAAGGTCCGCCAGGCGCAGTCGTATGTTTTATGTGTAGAGGGCCTCCTTGAGGCCCGGAGTGTATTGATTGCTTTATTGGAGTAACCACGCTTGGTTAGGAGGCACCTTTCAGACAAGGCGGTCAGCTTCAGGAACCCTGGATCTTGGTGAAGAATTGGGCCCTGGCTGAGAGGGTCGTGCCTGAAATGAAGCTTGATGGTTCTCCCGACTGCTAGGTTTACTAGGTTGGGGACCATGGCCCTCTTGGCCAATGAAGTGCCCATAAAGTGATCTGTTTTTGCAGGTCACTGATCATGTGAACTACTTGGTAGTTAGTGGCAGTGGAGGGAAGGCATCTAGCAGACCCTCTGGCCAGTGGCTGGTGAGCACATCTGCGAACTCTGCCCCTCTTGTCTGGTAGCGAGTGGCCAACGTGGCAGCTTCACGTTCTGTGGGTTCACGAAGAGGTCCAAACCTGGGTGACCCAGGGTCTTGACTAGGAGACTGAAGACTTCTGGGTGTAGGGACCATCCGCATTGGTCTAGAGTTGTTCTGCTGAGCTAATCATCTTGCATGTTCATGATGCCGTTTGGTCGTGACGGGGCTGAGGTTGCATTGTGCGCAACTGAACAGGGACATGGCTTCTTTGAGCTTTGGATCTTGTGCGACTTTGCTTGTTGACGTAGGCCTTTGCTACTATACTGCCCGTCCTCACTAGGACATGGGTTATGACAGTGTTGGGCAAAATCTTTTAGCACTAACTTCGCTGCTCTCCGCTCAAGGTAGTTGATGGGTAGCTGTGTCTCATGCTCTGACCAGAGCCCTTGTGTATGCCATCTGTGCCAGACTGTCCACCCGCTTATTAGGCATGCCTCCGTTGCTAGCGTGATGCGTGTGAGGCTTGGATTGTAACTCAATGGGAGAGGTGTGCTGGATGGCACCTCTATTCCAGTGTCTTGGCTACTGGGAGAGGAAGGCGCAGAAGTGGGTTGTGATCGCGGGTGATTTCTAGCTGGAAGTCTAGGAGGAAGGTCTGTAGGGCCTGGAGTGATACCTGGGCTACTGTCCAGAGTCCTGGCAGGACACCATCATCTCTAGGAGCTTGATTAGCTCCTTGAGGGGAACCGTATCACTGGAGAGGAGGTGTGATGCCAGCCAGCCTGTTGACTCTGCCTGTTGGGCGACAGGAACATAATATCCCTGACTGTGTTCAGGGAAACACCTAGGTATGCGAGTACCTGGGCAGCATTGACATGGCCAGGCTTGTGTCATTGATGTACTGCGTGTGTGAGCAAGAGTAAATCAGGATGTTGTCAAGGTAGGGGTGCAGCTGGACTCTCTTTGAATGCAGTAGTGGTACGTGGGCCAGTAGCACGTTCGTGAAGACCTTTGAAGCTGTTGACGCACCGAAGGGAAGAGCTCTGGATAGAAATCGCTTGCTGCCATAGCTGAAACGCAGGTACTTCTGATGGGCAGGGCGTATGGGAATGTGAAGACCTGCCTCTGTCAGGTTTATTGAGGGGAGGAAGAATTCCCCTACGTGGCACCCCTTGATGGACTTGAGAGTCTCCATCCTGAATTTATACTTCTTCTGGAGGCTGCTGGCTTTCACTAAACTTAGGATGGGCTGCTTGACCAGGTCTCTGAGCCGGTGGGTCTTGAAAAAACTCTCTTAGGCTTTATTCTGAATACTAAGGAGTAGCAATTTTGGATTTCTAGAAGCCCGCGGTCGGAGAAGAGCTGTTTCCAGGTCTCTGAGAAGCCATGAAGTCTCCCTCCCACTGGGGGAGGGGAGCCGTCAGGCGGAGTTGGGCTTCTTGTTCTGGCCGTGCACCTTTAAGCAATCATAATTTTGCGTTGTTGCCCTCGTGCCAGCGGGGCTTGTGGCCCGTCATGCCGCCATAGGTATCTTCTAGCCCTTACGCTGGAAGTTGCTGCTCTTGCACCTAACCGGGAAGAGTCTAGGGGAGGATGCCGCGGTGAGAGTGCCTTTAATGACCTCTTTGACATCTCCAACGCTAGGCTTTTTTGCAGTAGCCTGTCCGCCCTCAGACGGAGGGCGCGCACAGGCCTTAGTGATTTAGATGTCAGAACTTCGGCTTGGCCAGCTTGGCCTACTCTTGTTGGAGGAATCGCAGGTTCCCTGGGGTGGTGGCCGCGGGATGTGACGGCAGTTTTTCTGGTGGGAAAACTCCTAGGCTTCACACACTTTACGGAATTTTATCAGCTGTAACACTGCTCTAGCTTGACCGGTCAACCTCGGTGAGAACCCCGGTGTCATCTTGAGGAGTGCTTCTGCTGCAAAGAGTCGCCCTTGTGAGGGCGTGCCACTCTGTCGGAGATGGATGCTGCACTTGCCCAAGTGCGGGATTTGCTGCTGATGGCATGCACTGTTTGTACCCTTTGTGCCCTAAGAAGGCCCATTGTGCCTTCTTAGGGAAGTGGGCACAATGGGCAAGAGGGGGGCATCTTGCACCGCCTCTTGTTTTGTAATAACTCTGGATGATGAGATGATGTGGCCGCAGGCAATATTATGGACTTGAAGGGCAAGAGATGAAGGTGAGGATTTGGTCAGGGCAATAAGTGAGGACTTGTCAGTCTATCAGCTATGCGCACGAGAGAGACCCCAACTCTCTCTGGTGGAGTGAATAGCCATTTTCACTGGGACTCTTGTCACCCTGGTATGCTTCGCCCCCCGTGGTGACATTTCTCTCTCACTTGCCATCATAGATCGTAGAGTTGGAAGGGGCCTACAAGGCTATCGAGCCCAACCCCATGACTCTGCTTAGCATTCTACGCTCAGACAAGCTGCGCCAGCGTAAGTCACAGGGCTGTGAGCAGGGCCTATGCGCCCGTCAGCCCGTGATAGAGTTGGAAGGAGCCTGCAAGGCTATCGAGTCCAACCCCCTGCTCAATGCAGGAAACTAGAGGAGGGGTCTCCCATCCAAGTAATAACCAGGCTTGACCCTGCTTAGCTTTCCACACTCAGACAAGCTGAGCCAGCGTAGCCACAGGCCTGGATTGTGTGTGCGTGCACGTGCGCACGCCCTGCTGAAGGCCAACAGTGACCGCGTGCGTGAGCGGCTTGGGGCTCCAACATGCCCGCCCATATAGCCGTTCACTTGGATGGCTGCCCGGACGGAGAGAGCGCAGGACAATCAGGCTGCCAGCAGGGTTGCGGCTGCTGCCCATCTGCCACGCCGGGCAGGGGGCGGTGCAGAGAAGGCTGCTGGCGGTAGGCCGGGGCGGCCTTCCTGTGCTACGGTGGGCAGAGGCGGCGCGGCAACGGCCGCACATGGCCACCGCCGGCCACACACGCGCGCGCACCGCTGGGTGCGGGCCCCTGTGGCGGGCCCCTGTGGCGAGCAGGCGCAGCGTGGTGTTGGCTGCCGGCGGGAGGGTCAGATTCACTCCCTACTCGTGTTCACGCAGGCGCCTAGCTGGAGGAGGGGTCCCTACTCACTCCGATGCTCGGCCTGGCTGTAGCTGCCAGCTTGCGCATGCTCACGCGCTCTCCCGCACTACCGCGTGTGCGGCCCAGGCTGGCGGTGGCTCCATGTGGCCTCTGCAGCCAGAGCGGCGGGACGCAAGGAGGGATGCCGTCAGCCGCCGCACTAGTTGGAGGTGGCGCGGCGGCAGCCCTGGTGCGCCCGGGGGACGTGCCTGCAGCGGTGGACGCAGGGAGGAGGCCTGATCGACGCTCCCGCCACCACGCCAGCTAAAGCGACGCGGTGCTGGCCCTGGTGTGTCTTGGGCGCCGGCCATGGGCCCACTCGGCGCGCCAGCTGCCGCGTCGGGCGGCTGCTGGATCAAGGCCCGGCCAGCTCTCCCGTGCCGCGGTGGGCATGGGCAATGCGGCGGCGGTCAGGGACCATGCTTGCCGCCAGACTACCCCACCCGGAAAATTGGGGGGAGGGGCACTGCCATGGCGCCCGCCCCAGGGCCAAGCCAGCGCTCCCTATGCCTCCGTGGGTGGGGCAGCGCGGCGTATGGCGGCGGCCGCGCCGGGGTGAAGGCGGCGGCCGCGCCGGGGTGAAGGCGGCGGCCGCGCCGGGGTGAAGGCGGCGGCCGTGCCGGGGTGAAGGCGGCGGCCGTGCCAAGCCAGCGCTCCCTATGCCTTCGTGGGTGGGCAGCGCGGCGTATGGCGGCGGCCGCGCCGGGGTGAAGGCGGCGGCCGCGCCGGGGTGAAGGCGGCGGCCGTGCCGGGGCCAAGCCAGCGCTCCCTATGCCTCCGTGGGTGGGCAGCGCGGCGTATGGCGGCGGCCGCGCCGGGTGAAGGCGGCGGCCGTGCCGGGGCCAAGCCAGTGCTCCCGTCACCTTGTGGGTGGGGGCCGCGTGGCTTCAGCGGCGGGCGCGAGTCAGCTCGCGCCTGGCGACCGCAGCTAGGCTGGGGACGCCGCCGCTGGGCGGGGGGGGGAAGGGGGGAGCTTTAACCCTGGCTCCCTCGATGTAGAGGGGGAGGGGGGAAGGGCTGAGACGCCTGGGACCCTAATCCCTTCCCCCCTTAGGGTGGGCTCAGGACCCCCAGGAGGTTGCTCCCTCCCCCCCCCCGCTGGGGCCCTCCCGGGACGGTTGGGACTTTCCCGCCATGGATGGGGGGGATTGTCCCAGGTCAGGCCATCTGCCTCTTCTCATAAGTTTTCTTTCTTCTTTTTTTTCTTTCTTTCTTTCTTTTCGCGCTGGAGCAGCGCGAAGTGTCTGCCTCCTTCCCGAGGCAGGAAACTAAACTGGAGTTTCCTGGGGGAGGCCCCGCCTCCTCCGGGAAGCTCAGATCAAAGTCTGCCTTCCCAGCCCCGGAGGCGGGGCTTACCCCAAGCTTGCTGGCCTCCGACACTCTAGGAGAATCTTAATTGTAACTCTGCTGATACTTCAAAGTTCATTCTGAAACTCTAAATTCTCTTCTCTGGCATAATGCTCATGACATGATCAATTATTTGCTGGGATAATGCTGTATGAGAGAGGATGGCATTGAAGGTGCAGTGGAGAAACAACTAGGAACAGAGTCTTGAAAGGTACATTTGGATTTTGGCAGGGGGCATTTTGTGTCCCCTCAAAATGAAATATTCACACCAAAAATGTTTGGCAGAGCCCTAATTCAGCTACTTGAAACCCTTAGTGACTACTCTTGTGACACCATAGTTAGCTTTGTCTTTTCCCAGCATGCGCAATAACATTTTTTAAAGGGAGTCCGAGCTGGAGAGCAGAACAATGGGAGAAACCATTAGCAACTGCTGTGAGCAGGCACAAAGGCAGGTTTTGGTGGTTTCAAGCTGAAGGGTGGAACTACACATGATGGCAACTGTCCAATGTCTTCAGCTGAGATGGCTGCCAAACAGTAGTAAAACGATGGGTTGGGAAGGTGATTTCCAGTGTAGAAGTGAATGCTGGGTGTTGAACCCTTCATCTGCCCATTGCTTTTCCTCATCACAGTCCCTCCTCCCATGCTGTTCCCCCTGCAAGAAGGTTCATTTCTCGCCTCAAAGCCTGGCTAGGAGAAAAGACTTGATTGCCATATTGCACAACAGCAGCAAGGCAGCTAACTGGTGCAGGTTCAAAAGATCACATCCTTCCAATGCCTAAAAGAGCTTCACTGACTACCAATTTGTTTCCAGCCATCATTCAAAGTGCTGATTGATTTGTGGTCTTTTAAGCCTTAAGCGGCATGGGCCCAGGGTATTTGGAAGGACTGCTTGCTTCTATATGCACCTGCCAACCATTAAGATGCTCTTCCAACTACTTGCTAATGTGTGGTGATGCACAGCAGGGCCTTCTCAGTTGTGGCATTTCATCTTTGGAACTCCCTACCCATCAATTTGTTAGCCATCCACCTTTACTGTGTTTAGGTCAGGGATGGGCAGCTTATGGCTCTCCAGATGCTGTTGGGCTGCAACTCCCTTCAGCCCTAGCCAGCATAGTCAATGGTGAGGGATGATGAGAATTGCAGACCAAGAAATGTCTAGAGCAGTGTTCTCCAACCTTGGGTCCCCAGATGTTTTTGGCCTACAACTTCCAGCATGCCCCAGCCAGCATAGCTGGCTGGGGCATGCTGGGAGTTGTAGGCCAAAAACATCTGGGGACCCAAGGTTGGAGAACACTGCTCTAGAGGGCCACACATTGCCCAGCCCTGGTTGAGGTGACAGGTAAAGACATTTTTATTTTCTCTAGCTTTTAATAGTATTTGATTTTATTGCTGGCTGTTGATTGAGTCTGTTTTAGTACTATATCATTTTATTTATTTGTGATTTGAATACTTTTGCATTTAAGAGACCCTTAGGCTGCATTCCTGTAAACACTTAAATGGGAGTAAGTCCCATTGGACTCAGTGGGATTTATGTTTGAGTGGACATGGATAGGATTGCACTGCTAGAAGGGATTTTTAAAATCAGAAACAAACAAACAAATAAATAAAGGCAGCGAGCAGGTGAATATTTTAAAAAAACCTTTGACCCACTGCTTCACTGCTATAAATTGCACCACCCACCCCACCATTTCACTCTTGTTTGGAAGAAACTCACCTTCGAAGACACAGGTCTGCCACCTTCACATGGAGTTCCACCCTGAATTGTCCCTCTTTTACATTCTCTAAATCTAGCAGGTAGGAACAGGGTAGCAAGAGTGTGCCTTACATTCCTGAAGCAAGACAAGTGTCACATGGGCTCTACTCCACAAAACGGGGATGAAAGAATGGGGAAGATGTATGCTTCCAAAATTTAAGAATCCTCAGAGAAGGCACCAGGGATAGCCCATGGCACAGAGGCCATTGCCAATTCATGTTTTTTCCCTAGACTGTGCAAGACTATAAAGAGGATTAAACGGAAGGAGGGGCAAGGTGAGATCCTCAGTGCATCATCTGTATGTGACTACTCATACGCTGCAGTAGCAAGTATTCAAATTAGCTCCCTTGCCTCTCTCCAGAGCAGAGAAGGAGGGAGGGAAGGCAGTGCTGTTGTGTAGCATAACAATCCTGAGACATTTCTTGATCATTGCAATGCTCTTGAGCTGATGTGGATTATCTTGATGGGTGGCAACCCAATTTACATCAGAGGGTTCAGTGAGAAAGAATGTCCTCTTCTGACAGCCGTGTTCTGTTGGTGATAAAGGAGATGTTTCCCTTTATGTTGGATAAACAGCAACGCTTTCACTTTTTCGGCTGGCAGAAGATGATTTATGATGTCCTTAGCCATTCATTTTCTTGCTTTAAATGTTTGGGTCTGGGATTTCCTAGATTATGTGTTAAGCAGCTAGACTATTTCACTGGCTTTTTTGTCTTGCCTGATAAGATATGGATGGGGGTGCTATGAATCAAGAGAGCCAAGTACACAGACCCAGACTTTTATACATAATCAGGTGTTTCCCCTGACCTTGAGCTAGACAGAGTGTTATTACATCTTTGGTCTCCAATTAATTTGCTAGAGGAGAATACCACTTTACATTTAAAATGATGTGAAACCAGTTTCATCAGTTTCCCCCAAAGAATCATAGGGATCCCAGAAGGGGCCAGGCATTCTTTGTTAGCTTAGTTTCTACACTTAACAAATGTAAACCAGTTTAATTCTCATGGCTTTCAGCCCCTGCCTGGGCTCAGATCCTGAGAACGGTAACCATGTAAAGATGCTAAGAATTAATGGTGACCAACTTTAGCCCCAGAAATAAAAATATCTAGAGCTTCTTGTTTGATAGCCAGAGTAGCTAATTCCACTAGAAACCATTTGAATTGGTTGTGTGGAAGGAATGCAATTCAGTAGACCTATATCAAATTAGAAGGCAATGAACACACTGCCTAGGCTTTCTTTGTAGTAGGCACCCCAAACCTGAGATAACTAGGGAGTGAAGGAGCCCCTTTGAGCAGTTTTGTTTGGAAAGTCAAGGTGTACAAAATAGTAGGGGAGCAAAGCCGGATGAGTTGTTTCAGCAGCAGCTACTAGGCACCAACTGCACAGCTTTGTAAGTGCCCCCTGCTGCCTCACCCCTTCCTGGAGCATCAGCAGGGCCCTGATCCAGAGCACATGTTGGTTCTGGCTTCCTCTTCTGAAGTAGGGCTCAGGGAAGGGAGGCCTAGTACTGACAGGTGGGCACTGTGCCTTCTGGTCTTGGCTTCTGCTTCGACATGCTGCCATCTCTGCTCCTGGGGCTCTGAAAGTAATTTTTGGATAATACGGATCAGGGGGTGGAACCCAACACAGTCGGGATGCATTGACTGGGTTCACGCAACACGATAAGCCATGGTGGCTTATAAGCCATGCTTGTTTCAGAGTCACTTGTTGTGTTGTCTGAACCCAGCAGCATGATTTCTTAACCAGGCCTGTGGCTCATGCTGGCTCAGCTTGTCTGAGTGTGGAAAGCTAAGCAGGGTCAGGCCTGGGTATTACTTGGATGGGAGACCCCTCCTCTAGTTTCCTGCATTGAGCAGGGGGTTGGACTTGATGGTCTTGTAGGCCCCTTCCAACTCTATAATCTATGAATCTATGAAACCACGTACAAGCTACTCTGGCTGGGTTCAGACAACACGACACGGCTTATCAAACAAACATGTTTTATAAGCCACCATGTGTCAGCATGCAGAATGCATTCAGGTCAAAGTTGCAGCCTCTGTAAGGCAGTCATTTTTGGGGGTGGGTTTTTTGGGGGGGTGGGGAGTCATGTTCACTGATTCCCCTTGATCCCCACAGATGCTAGGGGCAGTGATGGGGTCCACCTCTAAGGATTCAGTTCTGGTTTGATCCTGACAAAAAGGTGGTGGGGCATAATAACTGCCTTTGCTTCCCTCCAACTTAGCAGCTAAGTCTGACAATGGAGAAAGTAAACACATACTTGGTAATTAAATAGGTGTTAGGAACAAATTCACAGTATGTGGTCATAGGTCCCAAGGAATACCTGCCAGCAAAGCTCATCAAAGAATAGTTCTACTTCCTGTCAGAATCTCAGATGATTCAATGGGGGGGGGGGGGAGAGAAAGCAGCATTTCTTGGCCTGTTCTTGGCAATTTCTTCAGCAGGTACTGCCACTGGAGTGAGACTTGAGGCAAGTCTGAGGTCTTAGCCAAAGGGAAGAACATGTTTCTTCCCACCTAGAAACTAGTGGGTCCTAAGTGGCACCCTCTATCTATCACCAACCTCAGATGAATTTTTCAGGCTATTTGCAAGGCAGAATGAATATATATTAATATTTGTGATGATTTTAACATAGCCAGCTAAAGTGATTAATGCTCAGGTAGTTTTACAGTCTGATTTTAATCAGGTTACTCAGAAGCAAGTCCCACTGATTTTGGAGGGGTTTACTTCCATGTATTGCAGTTATTACCTACAAGGCATTTCTAAGTTGCATTTGGAAGGCATAGTGTTCCTTGAGCCCAGGGTTACCCTTGAATAGTAGTAGTAGTAGTAGTAGTAGTAGTAGTAATAATAATAATAATAATAATAATAATTATTATTATTATTATTTTATTTCTTTATTCCATTTCTATACCGCCCAATAGCCAAAGCTCTCTGGGCGGTTTACAACAATTATAAAATTACATAATAAAATATGACAGTATGTGACTCAAGACCAAAGACTCTTCAACATCCCTGATCTGAGCACATGGGGCACGACTAGTCAGTTGGCATCTGTGTACCTGCACAGTGCAAATGCATCCAGTGCTGCTAAGGGTGTTGGGGGGCCCTTGGTCACTACTCAGTTGCAGTGAGTCTTACTTCCCAGAACACACCACATTGTCCACTGCTGGAGAACACTATAGCAGCAAAGATGCAAGAAAAGAGCAGAATGATTCCTCACTAGACTGGGACAGTTGTTATATATGTATGCAAATTATTCATTTCTATGTACACATTATTCATTTCTATGTACATTCCAAAGACCAAACAGTGACCCTTCTATATGAATAACTATGAATATTGTGCAGAATTTAGGTTAGTGCATGATCTTTAGATTGAGCAATAAACTATTCTGTTCTGTGCAGAATTTAGGAAAAATATAAATGCAATTATTGTAAAATGATGGCATGCATTTCTGCAACCATTACAGCGCTGTTCTGTTCACATAGACCAGAAGTGGGAAACACACAGCCCACAGGCCACACACACTGCCACTACCTCATTGATGCACCACCAAATTTACTGCTGAAATTTGGCATACTGCAGGGAAAAACCACTGATTTCCGTTTAAACACGGTGTGTGAGGAGCACACACCTTGTTTTAAAGTAGAATTCCACTCCACTGTCTAGGGAGCACGATTTTGCTTTAAAACAAGGTGTGCACTCCCCATGCAATTTTTTTTAAAGGGAAATTGGCAGTTTTCCCCACAGCTACTGAATTTCTCCAGAAAATTTGGCAGTGCAGTGGCAGCAGCAGGATATGGCCCCGGTGGGTTCCAGGGAAGAAAATTGGCCCCCGAACATTGCTCATCCCTGACGTAGACAGACAAGCTGCAAATATTCTCCCAACAAGAGAGAGAACTTGCAGAGTTGTTTTTTTTTACTGTCAGACTGAAAAAGTCCATGCACAGCAGAAGACAGATCACCATAAAATTGAAGAACATAATGAGCTGTTCATATGTATAAAACAAAAGGCAGTTCTTGGAAATCTGTTTTTTCTAAGAAATGAAACTGTTCCGTGAATTCAGCAACAAAAGAGAATGCAGTAAGTAACAAATCACAAAATGATTTATTTGAGAGACAGAAATAGCACCAGGGAAAACACCACCACATGTTCTGAGTTTGTACAAATGCATAGTACTCTGGAAGCGCTAAGTCTGGCAAAAATGTGTATATGGGAACAGGAATCCATTGCATGCTCAGCATCTCCCAGATTCTCATATATACATTACAGATTCCAAGCCTGATGTACTTCAGAGTTCACAGATCGTGCACATTGTGATGGCTGATTTCTGCACTGAGATTTCTTTGAATCAAGTCAAGGTTAACAATTGTGTGAATTTAGACAAATGCCACATGGACATCAGGGACAGGTGCATTATCTGTGTTTGGCTCAGTATGAATATGAGCAACTGCAATGTTCAAGCTGCCCCACTGCTCCTTGCTTAATAAGTGCCATAGCTAGTTTTAAAAATATATTTGTGGGAAGATACTGAAAAAGTACATTTATACAGTTAAGATAAACAGACTTTTAAAAATGTCATTTCAAAATGAACAGGCTTTTTTGACTTCTGTATAATGCAAGGCTGGGGAATCTTTTTGATATAAGGGCCTCCTATGGAGCCAATTTTAAATTTGTCAGTGAGTCATATTGAAAAATGCACTGGGATGCTCTTCTAGAGAGTTGCCCGGGTAAATGTATGTTCTATTTCACACTATCTCTCTTTTACACAGAGACATACATTCAGGCTTGCTAGCTTATGTACTCAGGGCATGTAAGCCCAAGAGCCTCTCAATTTAGTGGGAGTTGTACTTGAAGTAAGAAGGAAACATGCTGAGCATATCCTCCTCTGGAGCAGAGTGTACCACTAGTGCTGACCTTGTGATTCACAGGAGAGCCAACCATGGTGCTCCAATAACATTAGAGATAAGAGCACCCTATTTTGGTTGGGGGGGGGGGATTGCAAACAGCTGAAGTGGGTTTTGGAGGGCAGGAGTACTCCTAACAATCAAAGGTGAAAACAGACAGACATTCTAAGTGTGGTGGAAATCATTTAAACACACACTGGGTGAAATCCAGTGGTGACTGTCCCCTGGTGGAAAAACATCCACCAGTGGAGCTGATACCCACTGCCCCCTGCAGACCGCCCCCCCCATGCCTCATCAAAATTTTCTCCAGAGGGGTGGAGATTTTGGGTGTGCATGGGGGGCTGCAGGGGGGAGGAGAGGACAGGGAAGCCCCTTTGCACGATTTCGCTCAGTGTCTTCCCTGGAAAACCAATACCTCAGGATGCAGCAAATGTATGTCAAAACCACCTCAGCCACATGCCTCTCTTCGCCCAGAGCCAAGCTACTACTCGAGTGCCCCCCTGCAGTTTCTGTTCTGCTTTGATAATTAGGTCCCTTTAACTAGACATTCTTCTCACCTAGGAGCCCACTGCAGCCAGACCCTTTCCATGTCCCTTAGAAGCCACACACGGGGTTGGGCCTTTCCCCCCCCCCAATGTTAACAGGAGCCACAGGGGAATTGCAGTGGAAGAGATGGAAACAGGGAGAGGGCTCAGTGTGACCCCCAAACCCAAAGTTCCCCACCTCTGCTTCAACAGATCCAAACTGTCTAACTTGGGCACTTGCATCAGATCTCTGAAAAGTGTGGAACTGGAGCACCTGCAGCCGGCTCTGGACTATGGCACATTCCATTATGAATGGTTGTGGATTTATAATGGAATGACATGGATGGTTTTTATAATCAGAAAAACACACTGACCTTAACACTACACAGGTGGAGCAGCATAATGACTCGCCAATTGTAAGTGCATCAATTCCTGGGGAAAAGTTCAATGAGGTTAACTCAGTATGTATCCCAAAGTGACATATCAATACAGAGACATATATTTATATATATGAAAAACAGAACATGTTTTTGATTTAATCCCAAAATATAATTTTCTATGCCAATGTGCATTCATTTACATTTGGGTTCTGGGGGGGGGGATCCATTTATTTTTAGCATTTTCACATTAACCTATTGCTGCAGACTTGGGTGATAAGCCAATAAAACTTGCGTTGCTAAAAAGAAAGGAAAAGCTTTGATGTAACTTGAAAGCATCTTGAAAAAATACATCTTTAAAAGTGCTTCATTTAGCCAAAGAATGGCTTGTAAATAAATCCATGTTATTCATATGAAGTATTATTATTTATAGGCCTAATAAGAAGTCACCCTGACAGAGTTTAAGTTGATAGCATCAAGATATAGTTTTCATTTAAATCAAGCTTTGCACTTGATTAGCGGCGCAATTCAGACAAAGTTAGTACTGCTGGGTCAAAATATTTGGCCCATTCCCTTCCCCCACCACAGCATTTTGTGGGATGGGTGTAACATTCCCCTCCAAATCAAAAGAATCGGGGAGGAAGGGAATGAAATTTTATTAATAGAGGGGCAGGGAGGTCTTACCTTTTAAATATGAGGTGGCTGAGACTTTTATTTCTTCTTTTGTTTCTTATTTTTAAAAACTGAGTGAGCAGCTCAGCTCTCTGAAGCAACCCTGCTGAGTTCCTGGGTCAGAATGCCCACGGGAACAACAGTTCATCGTGACAGAGATTCCCTGGCCTGAATCAAGAGTATAGGTTTTTATAACAATACAGGTGTTAACTTATCAGTGCCAGGATATTTATCAACACTACTTTGTGAATGGTCACTGTAATTATTTTGCACATATCTAAGCTGGGTTATCACTGGGTTGGATCCAGATTCACACGAGTTCAACTGTACGGATGGAAGTAAACTTCCCCACCCCTTCCTTCACATGGTAGCCCCTCTAGCTACACAGAGAGTCAGGAGACCCTGCTGAATGGGGTGAGCTGATGTTTGGGGGGGAGGGGGATCCCCAGAAATCAGGTGGAGGGACCTTGCATAAGTGGAACCCTTCCTCTTGCAGAAGGCAGATCCTGGATCCAACCCACTGACTGATTTCTTGCATTTCATTCCCCTCTGATCTCACTGCTAACATATATCTTCTTCTTCCTTCTATACCCATGAGTATATATCTGCAAACTCAGAATGATATTCTATGCATCTGACAGTGGACTCTGGCGCATGAAGCTTATGCCATAATAAACTTTCAAGATATTAACATAAAATACTGGTGACCACTTTCTATTAGGGATATGTGAGAAATCCAATAGGGGGATGAAAATCCAACAGATTTTCCAGATCCTCCCTGGATTCCGGTTCACCAGCCCTTCGCTGACACCGACTTGCTATGATGCAAGTTGAGCCAGCTCGTGGACTTCCATCTCTAAGACGGGCCGCTGTTTGCGCATTTTTTAAAAATGCTAAAGAAATTTGCACAAATGGCACTATTTGTGCAATTTCCATAACTTTATGCAAATTGCATAAATCACAGTATTTAGCACATTTTGTGCAAAATGGCACCTGAAAAGCACGTGGATCTAGCATGATTTGCGCAAATCCACTGATTTTATGCAAATTGTGCTAGATCTACATGCGTTTCTACATGATTTGTGCAAAACATGCAAAATACCGCAATTTATGCAAATTGTGTAAAGTTACAGCAATGGCACCATTTGCGCAAATTTCCTTAGTGTTTTTTTTTTTTTTTAATGCACAAACTGCGGCCCATCTCAGAGACAGAATTCCACGGAAAACACCCTGACTCGGCCTGCTTCTAATCATCGGTTCGGAAGCTGGCAGGAAGTCCATCGAGCTCAAACAAGCTGGACTTTCTACATAAGCACATCCCTACTTTCTATTTGATTTAGGGCTTTAATCCATTTTAACTTGCACCATCTCTCCCGACTAACAATATCTCCTAAGGGTGTACTCCTATGCATGTTTAGACAGAAAAAAGTCCTACAACTCCCAGCATCCCCCACCCAGCAATTTGTACCCTAAATCTCTTTTTTTTTTTTAGCCTATGGAATTTCTTCAGAATATCAGTATATAATCCAATAGTCATTTTTACCTCCAGTTTTCCTCCAAGTATTAAAACGATGACAGCAATTAATTTTGAGTGTTGATACTACAAATATGACACAAAAATATGGTCCTAAAGTGTCTTAGAACATAGTCACCCAGTGGATTGAAGCTGAAAGTAACTAGTTATTTGACAAAGCATGGAATTAAAATGCCAAGATCTAAACAGAAGGAACAAAAGAACAAACAACTTGCAATGTTTTGAAATACTGTGCTACAAAATTAATTCCATTTAACGACATTCAATGGATTCTGGAGGAAGCTTTCAAAATAAATACAACCCCAAATAAAAATAAAAAATAAGCATCCTAACACTTCTAAATTATTTTTAAAGTATATCGCCGCATTCCAAGTACATTTGGTGTTTTCAGAATCAAACAAACATAAGGGGCAATGGGCTAGAGATTACAGAAAAGACTGCCTCAACATACGGTAATCCCGCTCCTGCCCCGCCTAGCTCATTCTAGATTCTTGCTTCTGAACCCTCATTCAGAATCATAGCCTGAGTTTGAGCTTTCAGGCTTCCCATCATGACTGCATATTCTAGACATATTCATGTGTGCTTGTCATTAACCTAATTGCCATACTGAAAGGGGAATTTCCATGAGATTTTGAATACAACTAAGATAGAAATTACTATGGAATATGGAATGATTTGTGATGGAAAGGCAAAAAAGAGTGTATAAAAGAGAGAGATGAGGAGAGATGTGAAGAGTCTGAGAGAATGGAAAGATGAAGTGGGACAGGGAGGTAATGGGTACAGGGAAAGTTGTGTATGGGATTGGGAAGACAGAAGGCAGCAAAGGTAAGTCATGATACCAATATGTCTGTCTGAGGACTTCTCTACATCACGAGGCCCCTTCCTCTTCTCTTCCATAGGACATTACCTGGTATATATGTTTAAAGGTTACTGTCCTAGCCTTCAAATGTGTTGTGGGAGGGGGGGAGAGGAGACCACTGCTGGGCTACCAAATTACTTCAGCCAATAAGATCTGAGACAAGTACTACTGCCTATGCTTCAGGTTAAAGCAAGCTAGGTGATTCACATAATGTGGAAATAATTTCCAAACAGCTCATAGCAACTGGAGAGGTAAAGGCAAAAAGTAAATGAGCATGAGCGTGGGTGTGGTTTTTTCCACTTCTATGTACAAAGGGACAAATTCAAAAATGAAGACATTAAGGACCATGGAATTCAGAGGGAACTACTGTGACTACTATTTTTTCAGGATTAGGCCACCCAGCAAAAATACGGTATGGTTTTTTTTATACCTAGTTGCCAGCTTTGAGTCTTAGAATTACCTCCAGGTAAGGGTGAGAGCTAGATGTTGAACAAAGCAAATTTTTATTGCTCGCCTTCCCCAGCAAAATAGTCTGGAACCAAATCTATCTCCCAATATCCTGTCACATAACTAGTATGACCAAGACACAGAACCCAGGACAGAGCAATGTAGATGAAGAGGCAGGGCTATATACATAAACACTGTCTTGATGCGCAGTGGCTGGGATCACCAAAAGAAGGGTTAGCCTCAACTCAAAGAGAGTTTCCCAAGTGCGTCAGTCTACTTTTCCCCTTGGAAGTAAATGGATGTTATTCACTCCTGTGAGAAAAAGTAAAGCAATGTGCTTGGGACACTGTTGCTGTGAGTTAAAATCTGCCCTCTGCCCTCTGCCCTCTACCATTGGATGACCCAGCCCCTATTGACTGTGGAGACCCATGGAATTATCTCACCACACACCAAAGTTCTTGTAATAAATTAGTCCAGCCTCCATAGACATCCAATTCATCATAATGATGGGTATTTTGCTACTCACATAAGAAATGCATCGAATGTGTTTTAGTGATGACAAAATCCAAAGCTTTGGGCCATCTGGAACTTTTTTACCCACCAAGTGTGTTCTGCAGTGCACCTGGCCACCTCACTTTCTCCCACCCCATCCACTGCTCTGGCTGGTCTTCTCCCTCCCTGCTGCTGCCTTTTTCTTTTTTAACCTTCTGAGTGCCTGGGTATCTCTCACACACATCGTCCCAGCTCTTACACAACCAGTCTAGAAGGAGGAAAAGAATTAAGCACCATGAACCCCATCCTCACGTTTACCAGCTTCAGTGGGTGACCTCCCTGCCCCCCTACAAGGTCTATTGTTGTAGATAGAATGTTTTTACCTTCTCACACATCAGGAGTCTCCAACCTTAGGTCCCCAGATGTTTTTGGCCTACAACTCCCAGCATGCCCCAGCCAGCATAGCTGGCTGGGGCATGCTGGGAGTTGTAGGACAAAAACATCTGGGGACCCAAGGTTGGAGAACACTGACCTACACTCACCACACTATTCATAGTTTTATAAACCTCCATTGCATTGTGCACACACCGACACACTTCCAGCTTAGGCCATTTTTTGCTAAACAAAGAAGCACCACATTCTTTAGTCTTTCCTCAGAGGGAAAATCCTACAATCCCTTGATCATTTTGATTACCCTTTTCTGTATCTTTTCCAGCTGCACGAAATCCTTTTTCAGATGAGGTGACCAGAACTTTACACAATATTCCAAATGTGGCTTCATTTTTAGTTGACTATTACAAAAAGTGAAGAAAGAAAGCATGAAAAATTTAAGTATGAAGTAATACCCCTTATCAGCCAGTGGCTGAGAAATATAGTGCCTTAGGTAATATGAATTTATGAAAGTAGGATAATGGGCCAAGGCTGCTCGGAATGGTTCCCCGACAGGCTTGTAGAATGGAGTCATTTGCACCTAAACCTCGGAGGTTTCCCTATGAGAAGCAGCAATGCGAATTTCCATATACTGCTCTTGTGACACAATAACCACATTCTTGTCTCCCTCCCTCCATTTGATCAAGGCAGCTGAGTTTGCAAGCCTTTGACCTGCCAGCTGAGATGATCAAAAAGGGGCTGCTAACTGGCACTAATTTTTATTCATTTCAGAACTGAGCTATCTCCAAAAGTGTAGGAGAAGAAAATTGTTTCTTATACACATGACCGTATGCATCTCATACATAAAATACAAACAATTCTAAAAATACTAACACTAATACAAATGAGAATTCAAAACAGCAGAAGACTCTAACATACTGAATTAAGATTACTATACAGTAATACCTTGGATTGCAAGTAACTTGGTCTGAGAACGTTTTGCAAGACAAGCAAATTTTTTAAAATAAATCTTGACTTGATAAACAAGCGACATCTTGGTAGGGATGTAACCGCTCGCCTCGAGTGGGCCAAAATCGGCCCCGCTCACACCCGCCAGAGACTCGCTTTGCTATAAGAGTGTTTTGGATTACAAGCACGGTTCCAGAACGAATTATGCTTGCAATCCAAGGTATTACTGTAGTGTGCTTTATGAGGGACTACCCTTGTGTTTGGTCCGGAAGCTGCAGCTGATGCAGAATGTGGCAGCCAGGATGCCGAGTGGCATGTCTGACCACACACATATTACACCAGTGTTAAAGCAACTGCACTGGCTACCTATTAGCTACCGAGCCAAGTACAAGGTCTTGCTGTTGGCATATACAGCTCTGAATAGCTTGGGACCAGGCTACCTGTCAGATTGCCTTCCCCAATACAGACCTGTGATCATCGGAGGAGGCCTTGCTGGTTGTTCCACGACCTGCATATTGTCATCTCACAGCAACAGGAAGCGGGCCTTCTCTGTGGTGGCGCCCACCTTATGGAATGACCTCCCCCCCTATATTCGGAAGGCGTCAACTGTAGTATGCTTTAGGTGCCAATTAAGGACCCATTTCTTTATCCAGGATTTCCTTGAGTGAGTGTACTGTCCAGTTTGTTTATTTGTAATTATGGTGTTGTGTTAGTTTTAATATTCTATATAAATTCTTTAGCAACTATTATGTATTTTAATTGAATTGTAATGTACATCATACTGTATTTTCATGTATTTAATTTTCTTGTAAACTGCTTAGAGATATTTTAAAATACGGTCAGCAGTATACAAATCTAATAAATAAATGTGATCTATTATCTCAGCTTTTGTGGCAAAATCACCTCTAACTATTCAGCATTTTTGTTATTTAATTCAATATTTGTGTTATTCAAAAAAAGAAAAGAAAAGAAAAAGATGCACACTGCAAAGATAGGACCTTTCTGGCTATCCTTTCAAACCTAATGCTCTGCCTATAGCTCAAAACAGTATTGTTGGCAGTGTAAATGCTTAATAGTAGAATTAACATTGTGGATCTAGCTGACCCTTTTGTCCATTATATATCAAAGATATAAGCAGGGGGAGGAGAGATAATATTGTGAATTAGTCTGGAAATAGTTTACAAAGAAAGACAAACAAGGTTTAGACATTTCAGCGTATCCAGCTTTTACCTAATGCTCTGTCATCGGCCAGGTACGGTAGTGTCTCTGCAGCATAACACCACAATTGATGAAATCATGCCAATTGCTAGACTCCACCTCATAACCAGCACTAGTTCAACAGCAGCTGGCAACTCGGTCGAACCAGCAAGGATCCCAGGTGCTGATCAAAGTATGCCAATATCATGCATAGCATAGGCAAGGTTCAAAGGACTAAGTGCCCTCTTGTGTGCTTTTAATCCCAATGGTTCTTGGAAAGGCAGTGCAAAATTGCACCAACCTCATGTAATAGTAATTGGCATAAAAATGCTTTGACCAGCAAGTAATAGAGCTGGATGGATCTACTCTCTTGCTAAGGACAGGATGCTGTTTTGGCTTGCACAAACTATGATTTATGCCACTACTTTTTTTCTGTCTCCAGGGGGGAGAATTCCACAATGCCACTACTGAGACAGCTGAGTTTTGGCTACTCATCAATACCCCCCATGCTATTGTACATAAATCACAATTAAAATCATGAAAAAGATCCTCCAACAACCACAGGCGTCCTATCATTCATCCCAATCAACATTTCTGGAAAGTTTAAGTAGAAGACTGTGGACACTTGCAGAAAAGTTTACTGGTTCAGTCAGAATGTTTGTGGACATTGCAAGACACCACAGCAGCTCAGACAGCAGCTGTGGGGTTTAAACTGGAGCTCTGACCCACCAGATTTCTGTGACCCCCCCCCCCCAGGCTTCTATACCAGTGGGCAGGAAGAATTCACAAACTTCCAAGTAACCCAAGGAAATGTGCTTCACAAGTTTTCTCCATTTTGGAAGGTGCTTTTAAACTAGGCTACTCACTAAAGCTTTTCAAGAGGGCTACTGCATCTGCTGCTGTAATTTTAGCTGCTTTTAAAAAAATGTTGCTGACTAATATTTTGTGATTAAAAATATTTAACAATAATATATTGTATTTTACTGCAATTTTTCTGTTTGTCAGCTGCTTTGAGAGGCTTGCTTTGGACTGGTAAAGTGGGATACAAACTTTGATAATCATAATCATCCATTTAGGGGCAAATGTTCTATGAATCTTTTCAAAAGGCCAAATCAATTGGAAGTAGAAAATATAACTTGGCCTGTTCAAAATTTATTTAGAAAAGATATAGCCAAAACACTGAATGATTCAGGAGCACCTGAAACTGTAACACCACCCAATCTAAGTGGACAAGGACATGGTAACTGGGAACTCCATATAAGCTGCTCTCAATTTTTAAGAAATGGCAGGATATATATATATATATATATATATATATATATTTATATATATTTAAAACCCACTGCTATTCCATTGCACTTTAATAAGCTTTAAATATTTTAAAGCAAAATGGGGATACCGAAAAAGCAGTTATTTCCCTAAAGTGACACTATACTCACTATACAGAATCTACTTTTGGTTCTTTCTGTCTAATGGGAGATCTTTCTATCTTTTTAGGTAATGGGTGGTAACTTTACACAATCTCAACTGATTAATCCAGTTTTGTAAGACTCTGACTAAAGCTAGTGTGCTGTGACTCTGACTTGGAGTACAGAAAATAAAATTAAGTGACTGCCTCCTACCGATCTGCTTTTATTGTCAAGGCATATTTTAGCTGTCACTGGTGATGCAGCTGTATGTGAAACATGGGGTAGAATTAATTAATACAAACTGGAGAAGGTGGTTACAGGGAAGGCAGTATCAATGGGATGGTTCAGACACATCCAAACCATGTTTTGGTTTTATGTAAATGAGCAATAAAGACCATTGGGCTCCTGCACTCCCTCCAACCACCACACAGCAGTTCCCTCCCTCCAATCCTGGCTGGAGGAAAACCATATTTTCTTGTTTCATCTGAACATCAAACAATGGTTTTGGCTTGCCCCCAAAACAGGGTCAGAAACCAGGATCCTAGCATATGGCTCCTGGTTTGCAGAGCTAGTGCAAACTATAGTTTGCTGGTTCTGATGAAACAGCAAAATATGGTTAGCCTCCGAACAGGATTGGAAAGATGGAATTGCCATGGGTGGAAAAAATGGGTGTGTGTAAACTCCCCCCCCCCCCAAGCTCCTCACTGCTTGTTCATATAAAATGGCAAAGCATGGTTTGGCATCACATCTGAACCATCTCAGAGTGAGATGTGCAAAATCACAGCAAGGTAAATGTGTGTGCAATTGTCACACGTGATGGTGTATAAAATACATGCATGTTATCTTTTCCTACAGGGAGAAATGAACTGTCGTGTATAAAGGAGCCTTCACACCCTGATCTTAAATGTGTTTCACCCCAGTCCAAGTAGGGGTAGTACAAGAGCAGCAGCAGGCTTCCACACACAAATGGTCCCATGTGTGCGATTCCCCTCTTAGTCCAACAGCCACGGCTGTACATGCACAGCTCTTTCAAAATTCTGCCAGGTGTTTAGGAGAGGGAGGAGGCTACATGCAGAGACATTTACCTCTTCCAAGTACATCCATTAAGGATTGCAACTTCTCACTGTGATCCTAACCAGTTTTACTCAGATGTAAGTCCCACTCAGATAACAGAGACTCACTTCCTGGTAAGAAAGTTTAAGACTGAAGCTAGACTCTATACATGTTTACTCAAAAACATGAGCCAGTGTGGTATAGTGGTTAGAGCAGTGTTCTCCAACCTTGGGTCCCCAGATGTTTTTGGCCTACAACTCCCAGCATGCCCCAGCCATCTGGGGACCGAAGGTTGGAGAACACTGGGTGAGAGTGTTGGACTGGGACTCAGGAGATCCGAGTTCTAGTCCCCGCTCGGCCATGAAACTCACTGGGTGACTTTGGGCCAGTCACTGACTCTCAGCCTAACCTACCTCACAGGGTTGCTGTGAGGATAAAATGGAGAGGAGGAGGAGGATTATGTAAGCGGCAAGCCGCCTTGGGTTCCTTGAAGGAAAAAAGGTGAGGTATAAATATAATTAATAAATAAAAATAATAAATAAATAAAAAGTAAGCCCCACTGAATTTGATATTTTGTGATATGTTAAAAACTATCTTACCACTTTTATGTGAGTTGTCATAAGGTAAACAGTAAGACCAGGGGGACTTTCAGATGAGATTTTTATTGTGCAATTACCCTGCCTCATTCATGGAATTTTACTGGGGGGAGTGGGTGTCCAGATGATGTCATTTTCTATTTGTAACCCTCCCATGTTTTCCCACCATTTCCCCCATCTTTTAACTTTTCACAAAATCCATTAAGGAGGGAAAGATGGAATAGCGGCACAATGTCTTTTGATTAGTGGTGCTAGGAGTTGTCCATCTGGAAGCACTCAATATAAGCATTCATAGGACTTAGACGCATGTCTTCTAATGTGCCCCGCCAGTTTAGCTTTATTTAAAAATCTGAACCAAGTTTTTCTCATAGCCTGAGCTTTGCAGCCTCCTCACAGTGACAATCCAATTAAAATTCCACATTTGAATCTATGATCAACTGATTTACACAATCAATTAACAGCTGTAGTTACAAATTACACCAATTAACTATCCTAAAGTCAGCTAGTCATGAACATTGTTTCAAGTCACAACTGCAAATATATTTGTACGTTTCTGCTCTTGGCCATTCTGTACATTTTGATCAACAGACATTATTTTAGATTCGGATGTGCTTGAGACATCTACCAGAACTGACAGGTTAAAAACTTAATTTTTTTTCTGCACTGAATTATTTTAAGCTGGGGTGAAATAAGTCACCCTTAACCAGAAAAATACTAGTACAAAAACAAACAAATGTTTATTGAGACATAATATATATCTATTCTGGATCTGTTGTGAGATGTATTAAGTATCTATTGGGTAAATAATAATAATAATAATAATAATAATAATAATAATAATAATAATAATAATATATATATTATTATTATTATTATTATTATTATTATTATTTTATAATGCCCCTTACACCAAAGGGTGGGACAAATAACATATACAGTAAACATAACAATACAATAAAATAAACCAACACCAACCACTTACTATACAGTATCGAATCCCAGCAACCATCACATTAGCCCAACCACTCATTCTGGCTGACTAAAAAGATAAGTCTTTAATCCTGTACGAAAGCGGGAAAGATCCTCCTCCAATCGGAGGTCCATGGGAAGCCTGTTCCACAAAAGTGGAATCAGGTCCTGAAAGGTTCGCAGCCTTGACAAGGCAGAGTGTGTTGGTGGGACCGCTAATAATCCCTGGCCCACCGATCTTAAATTCCTACCAGGAACATACCAGGAAAGCCTAGATGCTAAGTAATGAGGGACATTAGAGCGCAAAGCCTTGAAGGCAAGAACCAATAATTTATTTATTTATTTATTATATTTATACCCCGCCTTTTTTCCTGCAAGGAACCCAAGGCGGCTTACATTATCCTCCTCCTCCTCCTCTCCATTTTATCCTCACAACAACCCTGTGAGGTAGGTTAGACTGAGAGTCAGTGACTGGCCCAAAGTCACCCAGTGAGTTTCATGGCCGAGCGGGGACTAGAACCCAGGATCTCTCGAGTCCCAGTCCAACACTCTAACCACTACGCCACACTGGCTAAATTGGGCCCTAGTCCAAATGGGTAGCCAATGAAGATTCCTACAGGCCATAGTAATATGGGAGTATCGGGGCAAGTTCAGGACAACACGAACAGCGCTGTTCTGAACCAGAACCAATGGAAGAAGCACAGAAGAGGTCAAGCCAACTATTAAGCTATTACAATAGTCCAAGCGGGATACCAAAGCCTGAACAAGCAGATGGGCCATTTCAGGAGACAAAAACTGGTGAATCCTGCGAATGTTCAAAAGGTGAAAATTACATGTCTTGGCAGTCCTATTAATAAAAGGACACAAGGACAAACGATCATCCAGCAAAACACCAAGGCTCTGGATTTTTTATTTTGCACCAGCTTATCCCTCCCCAATGTGGTAGCGCACTGCAAGAATGACCAAGAGACTGAGGCCCTCGGTCACATGTCGGAATAGTGCTGTGGGAGCCACTTCATATCAATTTACTCCTATGATGGATACATGCAAATGACACTATTGCATAGGTGGGAATGGGACCAATCACATTGGTCCTTTCTGCTCTATCAGAACCTGACCAGAAGGGAAGGTGCCAAATGAATAGGAAAGACCCACATGGTTGGTCTCACCTACATGTTGTGTCATTCACATGTAACCACATGGGATCACACTGCTGTGAAGCGGCCTCCATGCCACAGTAGCCATGTGTGAAGAGGACCTCAGATGCACCTCTCAAAATGGATCTATCAAATGAAAGCATATGGATCATTTGTTAAAGATACCAAAGGACACTTCTGCTGAGAAAGGCAATATATTTTAGAATTTTTAAAGATAGTATGAAAGAGGTATTGTTGCTGATGTTGTGCATACTCATTTCCCTCACTACTTTACATTATGCTTAACTTTTACACACAGTACAACCCATTGTAATAGCATTTGCTAATGTATCATATAAAAGTGACAATCTGTAGCACCCCATCATTTCCATTTCAATAGCACTGGAACAGCACTCCTCAACCTGGTGCCTTTCATGCTGGCTGGGGATGATGGGGTTTTTTAGTCCAACACACCTGGATGACAACAGGTTGGAAAAGGCTGCACTAGAAGATCACAAAATTGGAGGCAGATATTGAGGAGGGGAGAGACCTCTCTTCCTTCAGTATCTGTATATCTCACTTCTGGACAGTACCTCTTTATTTACTACATCTATATATAGCTTTGCCTATAGCTCAAAACAGTATTGTTGGCAGTGTAAATGCTTAATAGTAGAATTAACATTGTGGATCTAGCTGACCCTTTTGTCCATTATATATCAAAGATATAAGCAAGGGGAGGAGAGATAATATTGTGAATTAGTCTGGAAATAGTTTACAAAGAAAGACAAACAAGGTTTAGACATTTCAGCGTATCCAGCTTTTACATCTTTATTACAAACGATTAAATAGCTATCATAGATGTTTTAATTACTACAGTTCTGAAGGGCAAACAAAGACTTGGCAATTAGTGTGGGTTGTTAAATAACACCACACACACACACACAAGTTCAAGCCAAATAATGTGGTGATAAAAGAAGGGAAACAGCCACTTTAAAAGTCTGGATTTCTCAATAAGAGACTTGTCTTCAGTAGAGCTATTATCAGTCTTATATGAATCAGACTATGGTCCATCTAACCCAGTACTATCTCCTCTAGCAGCAGCTCTTCAAATTCATTGGCTGCAATCCTGTACACACTTACCTGAGAGTAAGTCCCACTGAGTAGACATGCACAGAATTATTCTGTTAGTCTGAAATCTCTCAGCCCTACTGTGAGCTCCTTTAAATAGTAATGTCAGGAACTGAACCTGGGAGGAATTTAATTCAGTGGGGTTTATTTCATGTAAGTATGTATGAGATTGCATCCCAAATATGCCCCTAGGTTTGGAGACGCCTGAGTTTAAAAGAACAGTACATAATTCTAGTTTTTACTCCTAAATCCCTGTAGGGATGTAACCGCTCGCCTCGAGCGGGCCGAAATCGGCCCCGCTCACACCCGCCAGAGACTTGCTTTGATATAAGAGTGTTTTGGATTACAAACACGGTTCCGGAATGAATTATGCTTGCAATCCAAGGTATTACTGTATATAGCACATTAAAACCATTTTATGAAAAGGAGGAAGGTTTTTTGTGTTTTTTTACTCTAGTTTCATTTCAATCAATTTCACATGCAGCATACACCGAGCTGGTATGCACATAGCACTAAACCATAGTTTGGTGCTATGTGCCTGAGCTTGAACAAACCTGAACAAATCCTCAGGGTCACATTCTCCTTCCCCCTTCATGCACAGCTGTGAAGAGTACTTCAGCAGAGTTTAGTTTGACTTTCCACAAATTCTGGCTTGTCATTATAAACAAACCAGACGTTGAGGTTTAAATCAAAATCTGGTCAGTTCCTAAACATGTCAACTTCAAATAGTGGGTTGTACAGTTTGTTTGTTTTAACTAACCAGTGTTTGTTTTAAACCATAATCTCGGGTTTGTATGTAATGACAAGCCAGGAGAGTCATGCACTTCAGAATAGATTTTCTTAATTACCGGTAGTTTCCCCTTTATGCAGCACCTGATGGTGATGGTCTTCTTTTGTAATCAAAGATGGCAGAGCAGCTTGTACAAATTAACAACTGAAGACGTGAAATCAACTCTGACTACAGAGGCTAATTCTCAATTTGTGCTCTTTTCTGTAAAGGAGGCAAGTGTGAAATAGCTCATCACAACCATTTTCAGTGTTCTTTTTTAACTTCATCAATATGCTTATCCTTGGTAACAGGTCTGCTTAGCCACTACACCACAGATGGGGAACCTCCAGCCTGTGGGCCTTCTTTGGTCCACAGAGGTTCACTATCTGGCTTGGCAGCTTCTTCCCCGGCTCGGCCCCCTCTATCATGGAGGAAAAAGCTCTTATCTCTGATCAGCGGCTGATTGGAGATAACTACTTTCCCCTGCTTAGTACTAAAAACAGATTCCCTTTCTCCATGCTTAGCAGGGGAGAGCACTTATTTCTGAGCAGTTGCTTGACAGAGATAAGAGCTTTTCCCTGTGAGACACAGGTGGCTAGGGGAGGAAGCTGCTGAGTGATTCAGTCCTGCTTCCTTCTGAAGCTTGTCCTGCTCACTGGTGAGTAGACATGCAGAAACTTTTCCTGCTTACTTGTAAGTAGACATGTTGCTCATACTTACTTCTGAGTAGACATGCTTCCTACTATGAATTGGTTACAGTGGAATTGGGTGTATGTGTGGATTTTTTGGCCCCACCCACCACTAGAATGTGACCCTGAGAGTGTCTCCAAAATGGAATCCATCTCTTGGGCTGGAAAAGATTCCCCACCTTGCACTACACTAACTCCTCTACACAACAGGACCCGAGATCAGTTTGCTATGATCTAGTTTACTGGAATTTCCCCAATGCAAAATAGGATGCTCACAGACATGCCTTAGCAAGGCTGCAGAAGGGGCAGCACAGTCCCTGAAAATGTCTGCTTCAAAGTGGGAGGTATTAGGAGATACAAGATGCTACAACTGAAGCAGCATATCTGTCTACATTCCCTTTGCCCAATGCCCCAACTGGAAAAATTAATCAAGGGAGGCAAGTTCCATAACTTGATACAGCCATCATACAGATGCTCATTGCTCACGCTGGCTCAGCTTGTCTGAGTGTGGAAAGCTAAGCAGGGTCAGGCCTGGTTATTACTTGGATGGAAGACCCCTCCTCTAGTTTCCTGCATTGAGCAGGGGGTTGGACTCGATAGCCTTGTAGGCTCCTTCCAACTCTATGATCTATGAAATCTATGAAGTAATTTTGAACATATGAGAACTCATCCATCAGCCAGGGAACCAAGGACCACTGGAAGGCTGCACTCCCTGCCTACCAGGAACATCATGGCAAGCGGGAGACCAACCTGTCCCTATACATCAGCCAGAGAGGGAGCAGCTGCAGGGAGCTCACTTCACCCCTCCAAGCCAGAAAGAACACCTATAAGAACTTTAAAACTAAGAACTGGTGCCTGGATTTTCCACCTCCCGCCCAAGATTGCAAGATGAGGGCAAGGACTATTTATTTATTACATTTTTGAATCGCCCATCTGGCCGGCCACCCAGCCACCCTGGGCGATGTACAATCATAGAAGAAAATAACAGAATAATAAAACAAAATTAAAATACAATTAAAACAGTATAAAATTTTTAAAAATCCTAACCCACCCCATATTCTATCTTAATATTATTCTTTGTAAGCCACTCTTTGTAAACCTTTTTTGGCAGAAGAGCAGGGTAAAAATGCTGTAAATAAATAAATCTGCCAGCCTGGTTTCATGAGAGAGGCAGAATTGGAAAATATTGGATTCTTTGATCCAGAACACACTGTACCTTCTAGCAACCTGCTTTATGATAAAAGGAAAGGTCAGCATGTATTCACGGCTAAGACATGTCCAATGATATGAAACTGAAAATATGTAAATATATTTTTATGTCAAATGGCACTGATAATCAAAGATCCATATTTCATTTTTTTTAAATCAAATTGAAATTCACATGCCAATGCAATGTACAAAATTTTATTCTGAACTATATTTGAAATTTTCTGTTCTTGAAAAAACTGTGGGCATTTAGATTCACTGAAAATGCTCTTACTAGTCAGAAAGGGTGACAGCATTACAGCCAACAAGATTTAAGTGCTCATTACTTTCCAGCGATGTACTGTACTCAGAAGAATAAAATAAACCAGACTGATGACTTTCCAACTGTGTTCTAGGGAATGCTGGGGTTTCTTAAAAGCTCACCTGGGCTCTTCAGTGAGAAGACCAGTATGAAGAACAAGCTTCTCTAGAAGACAGTACTAATTTTCCCTTGCAATGTGTGGCAGCAGGAGAATAATGAGTGTGTTCTAAGTCACACTATCAGTTAATGCGGAAAAACAGTGTGGCAGGGATTCTGCACTGGATGAGTTGAGGTGGGAAGGTTTCCCCTGAAGGTGGAAAGCCTGGAAAACTACTACACTTCCTCGGTTAGTGTCTTTGTTAAAATGACATAGCCCACCTATGTTTTACTGCCCTGAACCTAACAGCATGCAATGGAGCTGGAACAGATATTAATATTTCCTCACCTCCTTCTTAAAGAATACAAATTCACTTCTCCAAATGGTAGTGAGTGCCCAGATGGGTTTTTGATTAGATTTCATTTATGCGCCAACCTTTCACTTCCATTCACATTCTTATTCCTACAGCATCTGTTCTTGCAGAAAGCCCGAGTGCCTTCTGCCTTTTGGAATGAAAAGTCACAATACTGGATTTTTAAAACGTGTTACCTCATTATTATACTAGGAGGATCACATCCTCACTTGTGTTGTGGTGGTGCAAATCCTGCGTATCTGCAAACACCTTCTAAAGATAACATACTCAGTTTTTTTCCCCAGTTAACAAGGAATCTGTATTTAAACACTGACCTGTGCATCCTTTCCAATGTAATTATCATACACATGTGTTACATCAGGGGCAGGCAGATTTCAAGTTTGTGGGATCTATTTTGTTTGTTTTTTTACAGGAACTCTGATATCCACCAAAAAGAGCGAGGAGCAAAACGGTGGCTGGGGGGCAGGCATTAAAATTATGGAACAGGGTTTGTTTTCAGCACAAGAAATGAGTTCACAATCCTATCGCACAAAAATACACTCCCAATGTTCCTCCTGCCAATGTTTCAGTGGCCAAACTGAAAGAAAGGGAAAAGAAGAAGCCTTTTTGTTGTTGCTGCTGTTGAACACTTGGAAGTGAAAAATTCTTGCTAATCTACTACAAATCACCCAGACATCTACCAGTAGATCCCAAACTACCTTCTTCCTGATCCCCTGATATTTTAACATACATTATCCTTCCTGTCTCATGCTGCTGCTTTGGTCTAAGCACCTTCCTTCTTTGAAGACAGATTAACAGGGACAAGGAGCAGGGCTTTTTCTATGATTGTACCCACTCCATGCAATGCCCTGCAAAGGGAGATCTGCTAAGAAATATCATTACAGTCATGCCTTGGATTGAGAGCATAATTCGTTCCGGAAACGTGCTTGTAATCCAAAACACTCTTATATCAAAACGAAATCCCCCCCCAATTGTACAGAGATTTTTAATTTAAGCCATACTACAGTACTTGTATTGCAAGACATCGCTTGTATATCAAGTCAAAAATAAATAAATAAATATTTAAAAATTTGCTTGTCTTGCAAAATGCTCTCAAACCAAGTTACTTGCAATCCAAGGTATTACTGTACTTTCTTTTTGCCAACAGATGAAAGCCTACCTTTTTCCTGTGCTTCCCTCCCCTTTCTCCTGTCATTTAGTATTTTTATACGTGCTGCTGTTTGCCAAATTGATTTTTTTAAAATTTTCTTGTCTCTTGTTGTTTCATTGTGGTTTTATCTATTTTTATATGAATTGACTTTAGTACTGAGATATATATTCCAGCGATGTACATATGTATATGTAGAAAAGCAACCAGAACCTCTAAATTGGGGGGGGGGACACACTTCAGGAGGCCCAGAGGCCACTTTCGCCCCCCCCTGGTCACCACCCATGAGCCACACTCCCCAGGGTGCCATGCAGTCCACAGGGCACTGGGGAAAAATCAGCAGTTTGCTGCTGAAATTTGGCAACAAACCACTCTATAGCACTCCAGAGTGCTCCATAGCATTAAAATGGTTAAATTTAGCTTGGACTCAAGCTAAATTTGATCTTTTTACTGTTCTACTAAAAGCGTAAATTTTGTTGCAATTTTTGTTGTTGCTGCTGCTGCTGCTGCTGCTGCTGTCAAGTTTAGCGGCACGATGGGTGGTGGAGGCAGGGGCCACACAGGAGGCTGGCAAGGGCTGCGTGTTGCTCACCACTGCTCTAAATAGTACTAATAATACAGATTCAGACAAAAAATTCCAAGTTTAGATGGCTGGGGCATGCTGGGAGTTGTAGGCCAAAAACATCTGGGGACCCAAGGTTGGAGAACAAGAGAGCCATAGGATTTTTTGAAGTCCTAGCTCCAAGGTTGGCAAAGAGCTCTGACCTCGGAGGTGGGACTCCACCCCATCACCACCACCCCGCAGCCGGTGTGGAAAGAACTGTGCTGGCTGCACCTCCAAGGTCATAAGAGTGACCTCAGAGAAGGAGTGAAGAGGACATTCTGGGGGGTGGGGAAGGGAGACAGCTGGGGCCGCCAGGACACAACGTATCGTGGTGGCACTCTAGCCTCCTCTCCTCCCCATCTGAAGCTGCAGCCAGATGGCTGGAATTGGCCGTCTAGCTGATTTGCAGGGTAAGAGGAGTGCGGAGGTGATCTTTGTCTTCGTGCTCCTCCTGCCCTCCATAGGATGACGGAAACCCTCTTAATTTGGAGGCTCATAGGCATCCCCCATTGGACTGCACCCTAAGTACCTGGGATTGATTTGGATGTACTTATTGAAAAAGAGAAGGAATGTGAATCAAAGTGAATCCCAACTCTGTGACACCAAATTTATAGCTGTATCTTTATCATAATGGTGCATGTCAATTTGGTAGCCAGAGCAAAGTACTGAAGGATTAGCATGCCCTCATTTTAAATCCTGGTTCATAGTGAACTCACCCGACGCCCTGAGAGAATCAATGCCTCCCAGTCTCTGTTCTCCGCTTAATGCCTCTGCCCTTGCTAGGTATAAATATGGAACTCCTATACCAAGATATGCATCCAAATAAGACTCCAACTGGCCTCTCTGGTTGGGCTATTTGGATATACTTAGGAGAGGTGAGAGCCACTACATGTGTTCTAGATCCTTGCCCTTCCTGAAGTATAAAAGCAGCCAAAGGGGGACTGGCTGAGTGGTTAAGTGGAGTGATTAATGCCGCTCTTTGTCAAGGCAGGGTTCCAGCCTGCCTGAAGGAGGCAGCGGTGAGACACCTGTTGAAAAAGCCCTCCCTGAACCCCACAATATTAGATGATTACCAGCCAGCCTCCAATATTTCATTTCTGGGCAAGGTATTGGAGTGCGTGGTGGCCTCCCAACTCCAGGGATTCCTGGATGAGACAGATTATCTAGATCCATTTCAGTCTGGCTTCAGGCCTGGTTATGGGACAGAAACAGCTTTGGTCATCTTCGTAGATGACCTACGCCGGGAACTAGATGGGGGAGTGTGTCCCTGCTGGTTCTGCTGGACCTCTCAGCAGCTTTCAGTACCATCGACCATGGTATCCTTCTGGGCCACCTCACTGGGATGGGATTTGGAGGCACTGCTTTACAGTGGCTCCATTCCTTCCTGGAGGAGCGGACCCAGAAGGTGGTGCTGGGGGACTCCTGTTTGACTCCTTGGCCGTTGGCCTGTGGAGTTCCTCAGGGTTCTGTTTTGTCCCCCATGCTATTTAACATATACATGAGTCATTGGGAGAGGTCGTCTAGAGTTTTGGGGTTCGGTGTCACCAGTATGCTGATGACACCCAGTTCTATTTCTCCTTTACATCTAATTCCAAGGAAGCTGTTGCTGTGCTAAACTGGTGTCTGTTGGCAGTAATGGACTGTATGAGGGCAAACAAATTGAAGCTTAATCCAAGCAAGAGAGAGGTGCTCCTGGTCAGTCGGAAGGCAGATCAAGGAATAGGAAGTCAGCTTGTGTTGGATGGGGTTACACTCCCCCTGAAGACACAGGTTAACAGCTTGGCTGTACTTCTGGATTCAGCCCTGAACCTGGATGCCCAGGTTTCAGCAGTGGCCAGGAGTGCATTTGCACAGTTAACGCTAGTGTGCCAGCTGCACCTGTTCCTGGAGATGTCTGATTTGGCCACAGTGACACATGCCTTAGTTACATCCCATTTGGATTACTCTGAAGAGTGTTTGGAAACTTCAGCTGGTTCAAAGAGCTGCTGCCAGACTGCTGACTGGGGCTGGCTGCAGGGAGCACACAACTCCTCTGTTACAACAGCTTCACAGGATCCCAGTTTGTTTCCAGGCACAATTCAAAGTGCTGGCTATGACCTATAAAGCCCTATACGGCTCTGGTCCAGGTTATCTGAAAGATCGTATTCTCCCCTATGAACCTGCCCGTACTCTGAGATCTTCTGGGGAGGCCCGTCTTTTAGTTCTGCCACCATCTCAGGCATGCCTGGCAGGAACACGGCAGAGGGCCTTCTTGGTGGCTGCCCCAAGGCTCTAGAATTCCCTTCCCACGGAGGCTATAATGGCGCCCTTCTTGGTATGTTTCCGGAGGCAGGCAAAACTTTTTTTGTTCTGGGAGGCCTTTGGGAATAGTCTGGACCTGTGAGAATGCTATGGATTATGCTGTTTATATTGTTATCGCTGTTTTAACTTTGATATTTTATAGAATTTTAATGTTATAGCTGACTTAATTATATTTTTAACTTTTGTATATTTCCATTTATATGTTTTAATTGTACAAGTTTTAATGTTGTAAAGCCACCTTGAGTCCCAGTGCTGGGGAAAAGGTGGGATGATAATAATAACAATAACAATAATAATTTGTATTCACTGTTGAAATACGCCAAATGTTAATGGGCTGGTTCACACGACACGGGGACCATGGGGGAGCAGAAGCCCCCCATGGTTCCTGTGCCATGCGAACGCTGGGCGGGGGCAACCCTGTGGGACGGCCGCGCATGGGAAGCATGGAAAGTCATCATGGGCGGTAGAGGGGTAAGCCCCTACTGCATGTGGCCACCCTGCCATGCGAACAGTGGGTGGCCGTCCCGCGGGGGCCTCCCTTGGCCGCACAGAGGCGGCAGCCCAGAGTGGGCGGAGCTGTGGCCGCTCTGGCCTGTAGGGGCAAACAGTCCCACTGGGCATCCCGAGCTGCTGCCCCCTAGTGCCGGGAGGCTTGCGCTGCAGGGACTGCCAGCTCCACCGTGGCCCTCCCATGCGTGCGGGGCGTAGGTCATCTGTGGCACCCCACCGGACCCCGCGAACGGCCCTGTGGTGCCTCCCCCACTCACCGCCTGGGTCGTATGAACCGGCCCAATGAGAAACTAGAGAACTGCAGTAGAAAACCAGGACTGTTAAATTCACCATGCATTTCACTTTTGCAGTGGGCAAAACATCAGCTTTGTTTCCAGGAGCAAAAGGTTCTAGTTTTTCAAAACCAGTTGCAGTTTTAATTACTCATAAATTCATTATTATTAGCCATCAGCAAAAGGCTTCTCAAAATGTTTCATCTGGCATACAGACATCAAAAGAAGCCCTTTTGGCAAAATAAGACAAACTAAGAGCCTATTTATTATGCTACTTGTGTTCTCTCTCTTTATCGCCATCCCCAATAATATTAAAAGATATTTAAAGAAGACTTTTTCAAGTACAGTCAAGAATTACAATAAACAATCAATTTCTCTTGAGAGCATTTGAAATTTTGAAATGCTAAAGGACACTTCAACCAGAAGTGGCCCTGAGAAGAGGCCACTGGAAATGCTTCTCCATAGCAACTCCAGACAGAAGCCACATGTTCAAGAGTTGCTTACCACATGGATTACCCCAACTGCACAAGTGTCTGTGCCAGTTCTAGACATTCCTGGTGATGGCTGGCACTCTCCATGCAATCTCAGATATCCATAAAAATGAGCTCTTACACATTATTGCCTCTATATCGTTTTCACCAAATCCAATGGCCATGCTGGCTGAAGGCATTGGAATACAACTCCAATCACAACTGGAGAGCATGAGGTTGGGGAAGGCTGGTATAGATTATCTTAAGCTTCCTCATATTAAGTATTTCTTTATTCATTTATTCATTATATTTATACCCTGCCTTTTTTCCTGCAAGGAACCCAAGATGGCTTACATAATCCTCCTCCTCCTCCCCATTTTATCCTCACAACAACCCTGTGAGCTAAGTTAGGCTGAGAGTCAGTGACTGGCCCAAAGTCACCCAGTGAGTTTCATGGCTGAGCATGGACTAGAACCCGGATCTCCCGAGTATGAACATCCTGCTCCATGCCCTTAGATAACAAAATGTGGGGAGACAGAGAAAAGCCCTAGGACTAAGTAGCAAGTTACTCTCTATGCAACACCTGAAACACTCCACTAATTGGTACTCTGTTTCTCTAAGTGCTCTATGTTGCCTTACAATTTTTAAAGTATACTACATAGTGGGGTGTGTGGAGATACCTGGGGTCAGTGAATTTATTACATTATACTGAAGAAGATACTTTAGCCTGTTCCAACAGAACTTCTCATGTTTTTACATGCCTGCAATGATACTAAATTAGTTGCATGACAATATCCTTAAAATGATACAGTCCCCTCTAAGAAGTAGTAAGAAGTAGGTCAGCATATTAAATAATGCATCATCACCATCATTAATATATTCCTCATTTACATTAACATTTCTTATAGGCTCAGTTCCTTCCAAACATTTAGAGAGAAGACCTATTCCAAATATATTTTAATTAATCTTAATGTCCAAAGACAAAGAAAAAAATCTAGATAAATTCACATACAGAAATATGCAAAAACAATCAGCAACAATATGTCCATCATCTAGCAGCTCCCTGAGCTTTTGGTTGAAAGTGGGAACATACAGCCAATGAGAAAGTGGGGAGAAGTGGCAGCAGAGAGCAGAAGTGTTGCTGGGATACAAGGGCTAAGAACATCCTGTGTGAGTAAAGGCAGGAAGGCGCTCTCTTAAAAAATGTTTGCAATGTTGCCCCACGGAGTAAGAGTGCTGCTAACAAGATATCCTGTTCCAGGCAATGAGCACAGCCAGTTTTATTTACCGGTATTTATTTACAGCGTTTTTACCCTGCTCTTTAGCCAAAAAAAAAGGCTCCTAGAGTGGCTTACAAAGATTAATATTAGACAGTCCCTGCCCTCAGGCTTACAATCTAAAAGACATGACACAAAAAGAAAAGGGATTGGGTGGGAGGAGGAAGAAAGCAAAACTCAGGCACCAGTTCTTAGTTACAAGATCGTTATATATATGTTCTTTTCTCTTCTGGCAAGGAAGGGCAAAACAAGCTCCCTGCAGCTGTTCCTACTTTGGCCGATGTATGGGGCCAGGCTGCTCTCCCCCTTGCCGTGATGTTAATCCTGGGAGGCAGGGGAGGCAGCCTCCCAGTGGCCCTTGGTTCTCTGGCTGATGGATGAGGCCAGAGTCTGCCGCCCCAGGGAACAGGCTGGGGTGCAAGTTCAGTGGGAGTCAGGCATCAGTTCAGTCATGATCAGGACCTTGGACAGCTCAATGCTAATGCACAAGCGGAGTTCATGTTACTTCAGCCCTAATCTGGAGTTCACTAAGGCTTTAAATAGGCTGCAGCTCAGTATAAGTGGCTAGCTCTGCCCTCATAGGGAAAAGCCTCCTTTATTTAAAAGGGCCTTGCCCAGTTTTATAAACACTAGCTCTGGCAGTCTTGGAGTCGATGGAATCTGAGGGTGATAGTAATGTGACCTCTTCAGGCCAGGGAGGTGTTTGTAAATAAGCTCTAGGACTTCCTCATGTTCCAGCACCTCTGGAGAAAATGGGGTTGCCTGCACTGAGGGTGAACCCCTCCCCCACTTGGCATCTTCCTCAGAATCTGCAGCCCCATCCCCCAAAGGTGTGGAGTCTGATCCCAGCATCCTGGCAAGAAGGTTTTAAGAGCTTAATCGGTAAGGCCAGACCACCTAGCTTATTATCATCTCCTTCAACAGTACCCAGTTGCAGATGCTATCAGAAGTGTATTCTGAAATATTCAAGCAATCTATTTCCCACCCTGTTAATTAATAGCCAGTGTCTGATCAGATATTTCTATATTCCATTAACTTCCCTGGTTGTTTTCTACAAAAGAGATTCACCTAATATTGTAAACCATTATCAAAATGTATGGCAGGTCCTGAGGTCCTATTTTATCCATCTTTTCTACAGCAGGCAATGGAAACTACTGAGTAAATCGGTTGTTGCTCTCAATGACACATACTTTTTTCTTTTCTTTTTGAAGGTTGATCCCAGCATGCCCACACACAGGTTCATACATACAGACATGATTTGCAGACACATGAAAAAACCAGAGTGAAGACTGGAAAGACAGGAGAGGCTGGAGGGTGGGTGTGGGGAGGCTGTGCTCTAAAAGATGACATGAATTAAAAAGTGAATAGACAGAAGTAAAAATAGAAGAAAGAATGACTTGAAACATGTGGAGCTGTGAGTCAAGCAAGAACGGAAGAGAAGAACAAGATGATAAAGGCACCAAATGTGTGGCAAGAAAGATGAAGGAAAGAATGGATGTACACCAAGAAAGGGCCAGGAAGAGGCGTAATATGTGGAAATTCAGCACCCACTGCGGAAGAGATCAAATCACCATCTCCATCCCACCTGCCTTCTTAGAACCTTCTTCTCTGGTCTCCAGCAATGTTTAAATAGTTGCTGGTAGATTTTGTGTTGAGTTCCCACTTGCTATGCACAAGGTATATATTTAATTTATCAGTTGCCCAAATTCAGTTCTGCATATAGTAGTAATATGACAAACTACTTTTTTCTCAGCACTACCTGTGATTTGTCTCCTAGTATTACTATGGTATAATTAATCTCCTTGACACCAACCATATTCACAGACATTATACCTAAGCAAATGTTACAGCCACTTAGAAAACATATGGTCATGTAAGGGTGTAAGACAAGAAAGGAGGGAAATGTTGAAGGTTGAACCACACCACTTAAAATAAATGTATCTGAAATTCACGCACAGCCTCAATGGAATCAAATATTTTCAAGCTTTTAATTGTAATTCATTGTGCTCTTTTTTCTTTTTTACAATACCATCTTGCAATTGTCTTTCTGAAGGCAATAAAAAGGAATAAGCTTCTTCGGAGCTCTCCAAGGATTTGTTCTTTTGATAATTCAGGTGTACATTTTCCTCAGGAGAAGTATTAAGCAGAGAGATCAGTTTGTGCTGGAAGCTCTGGGCTACAAAAGTACATTCCTCATGGTATTATACAAGCAAAGCAAAGCAGCAACATTTTTAGCCATACTATGAGGCCTAAGGTTGGTCGTCGTCCCCGGCCCTTCAAAAGAAAACCTATGGGCACAGTTCAGAATTACAGCTAAAAAGAGATTTTATTTTTGAACATGAAAAAGGAAATTACCTGCCCTCAGAGGAACCTCTGTATTTTTATCCATGAGTAACTGTTCTGGATATTCCTCTTCACTGGAAGAAGACAAGTCCAGAGCAGTAATTTATACAGACCTGCAGTGGGCAGGCTCTTCTATGGGTGGGCACCTTGTGCATAAGCCTTTAATTATTTACAAAACGTTGTTTAAAACAAGTTGACCATAAAACAAGAACGTTGTTTAAAACAAGCTGACCATAAAACAAGAAATATAAGAGCACCCAAGCACAGCGTAGGATATTTTAAATCCTCAGCTCATTGTTGTTTTTGTTTGAATTAATTTGGACATGTAACTATGGCACTGCTGCTGCTCCTTGGCAATATATTAATTAACATTTTCAAGACATGGTTTAGGGCTCCTGGATGGAAGCTGGCAAGCCTAGAGCAGTGATTTTATTAGTTTTATCCCACTTTTCCTCTAAGAAACTCAAAAGGGGAATCATGGTTCTCCCCTCCCATTTTGCCCTCACAACAACCCTGTGAGATAAAGTCAGGGATGTTGAAGAGTCCTTGGTCTCGAATCACGAGTCGAGTCACGAGTCTTTGGACCCGAGTCTCGAGTCCGAGTCCTTGGTCCAAAATGGTGACTCACAAGTCACGAGTCACGAGTCACTCCCAAAGCTGACTCCACGAGTTCCTATTAAAATCAATGGGGTTTTTTCCCAACAAAATAAGGCTACTTCAGATGTGTGGCTTAAATAAATTCTAGGCACAAGTGTGCCTTTTTATTTCAAAACTCTGCAACTGATTTTGACAAGAACAGACCAGGCAGACAAACCCAAAATAAAAATAACCAGGCAGGCAGAGGAGGCAGGGAACACCAAAGCAGGCAGGCAGAGGCCTTTGTCTTGGACAATTCAAACTGTGGAACTGGTTAAGAAGAGACCAGGCAGGCAGAGGAGGCAGGGAACCCCAAACAGGCAGGCAGAGGCAGCCAAACCCAAAATGTCTGAAAGATTGCATTTTAGGAAAATGATTTTAAAAAATAAAATCTTCACAAGCGATCACACTTCTCTCCACTCCTTCTGGCACAGCCCAGGGATGTTGAAGAATCCTTGGTCTCGAGTCCCGAGTCGAGTCTCGAGTCCCATTAAAAATATTGGGACTCGAGCCCGAGTCGAGTCAGAGGGGGGACTCAGTCCGACTCACGAGTCGAGTCCTCGAGTCCGAGTCCCCATCCCTGGATAAAGTTAGACAGAGAGAGACTGTGTGTGTGTGTGTGTGTGTGTGTGAGAGAGAGAGAGAGAGAGAGAGAGAGACTGCCCTAAGGTCACCCAGTAAGTTTTATGGCTAGGCGGGGATTTGAACCCAGGTCTCCCCAGTCCTAGTCAAGACCACTACACCACATTGACTCTGTAAGAGAGACTAATGCAAGAAAGACATGATAGAATTACCCAACCCAAGCATAAGATCAGACAGGAACAAGGCCAAAGTCGTGGGCAGCCTACTCTGTGGGCGAGTGCTTCGGGGCTCACCAGAGCCTTTAATTTACTCACTACAGTACTTGCAGCACCCTTACCAGTTCTGTTGTGATTCACTAGTGGGGCCCCCCAACACACTGGGCTAAGTCTCTCCTCAAAGATCTACCAGACAAATACAATGGAGCATGTTCATCTAAAAGCCCAAGATCTATATCGTAGCTTGCTGATTCCACTCCTTCGGCTTTGAACTTGGAGAGCAAAAGCTTTACAATATCATAATGGCTATTTTAGCAATGCTCATTCAAGCAAAACACAAACCTCTCCCCCCAAGCTAGAGAACAGTCACTAGCTCCTTACATCCAGATGCTCCATCCTTACACTTGGTTCCGTTAATACATGTAAATGCTGTGCCTGAGTCCTTTCAACATTTACTACAGTCCACAGTACTCGAAAATACTGTAGCTTTTTTGCCATCTTATGCAGATGTGCTTGTTAGCATGGCTGGTGAGGCACACAAATTAGAAACTTTGATTGCACAAATACAAATGAATAAGATAATTAAAATCTGACTCTGGGGAAAGTAAACAGCCGTATTTGCAGTCAATTTTGCTCCCAAGGCAGCCAGTGACATATTGTGAGAAATTAAAGCTACACTAGTCTAAACTTTTATGTTTTTTTCCTTTTAGCTTGATTTCTTTTCTTTTTTTTTCATTTTGTAAAGTTCATTTCCTTGAAACTTAATTTCAGTGTTTAGAGGGGGGGAAAGAGTAGTAAAATTAGACATCGTAGACCTCTACATTTTACATTGTTCTCTTGACTTCTATTAGAGAGTACTAGGGACAAATGAATCTATAAAACACACAAGGGAATTCCTCCAGCAAAGGAGCCACTGTGTTGGTTCCACTCAAACAAGCCAGAGAACTTCATCTCATTTTGTTCAACAAGGACAATTGTTTAGTAACAGTATTCACAGCAGGTTCCTTTGCCCTTTAATCAAGGCTCCTCTTCTTGATTTAAGAACATTAGAAGAGTCATGCTGGATCACAGAGTACATAGGCTAACCAGATGACAGTGATAAATAAAATAGATAAATAAATAAATAAATCCTACAACCTACATGCAGTAGTGCCCCAATTCCTGCAGCTCATATGCACTAGGAATTCAGCCTGTACTAGTCACCTTACTTTATGAGGATAACTGCAGGTCCATCCCATTGTTAGTTTTGCTATTTTGGTATGGTGTGAACCGTAGTAAAAGGTTACATTTTCCCCAGGGTGCTTCCAGTTGAGTGATGGTGTGTCAAATCCGGAATACCCTGGGGAAAAACATATACAATTCAGACTGCAAACCTATACCCATTCACCTGGGAGTAAGCCCCATTGAACTCAGTGGGACTTCATAGATTTCATATTATAGAGTTGGAAGGAGCCTACAAGGCTATCGAGTTCAACCCCCTGCTCAATGCAGGAAACTAGAGGAGGGGTCTCCCATCCAAGTAATAACCAGGCCTGACCCTGGTTAGCTTTCCACACTCAGACAAGCTGAGCCAGAGTGAGCCACAGGCCTGTTACTTCTAAGTAGACATGTATAGGATTGCACTGTCAACCCATCTGTTTACACAGATTTCCTAATATTTGTCCTCAAAAGCAAAACACTCAGACTTAATAAATATGAACAAGCCATGGTCCACTGTAAGCTTGTTTCTTCACTACATTCGTGCTCCTGGGCCAATTTATTTATTTAATACATTTTTATACCACCCAATAGCTGAAGCTCTCTGGGCGGTTTACAACAGTTAAAACCATAAAATACAATATAACTATAAAATTTAAAACCACAGATTAAAACAAACAGCAAAGCTAGCAGCAGTTCAAATTACAGTAACAAAGTTAAAAACTATAAGATAAAAAATGATTAAGATTATTTCAATGATTTAAATGCCTGGGAGAATAAAAAGGTCTTCACCTGGTGCTGGAAAGAATACAATGTGGGCACCAGGCGAACCTCTTTGGGGAGCTCATTCCGCAACCAGGGTGCCACAGCAGAAAAGGCCCTCCTCCTGGTAGCCACCTGCCTCACTTCCTTTGGCAGGGGCTCTCGGAGAAGGACCGCTGATGCAGATCTTAATAGTGTCCGGGCAGGTACATATGGGAGGAGACGATCCTTCATATACCCTGGCCCCAAGCCGTTTAGGGCTTTAAATGTTAGCACCAGCACTTTGAATCGGGCCCAGAAACAGACTGGCAGCCAGTGCAGATGAGAAAGCACTGGCATAATATGTTCATGTCAGCCAGTCCCTGTTAATAATCTTGCTGCCCTATTTTGGACCAGCTGAAGTTTCCGGACCATTTTCAAAGGCAGCCCCACGTATAACGCATTGCAGTAATCCAAATGAGAGGTTACCAGAGCATGGATAACTGTAGCTAGACTATCTCTGTCCAGATAAGGGCATAGTTGGTATATCAGCCTAAGCTGATAAAAGGTATTCTGTGCCACCAAGTTCACCTGTGCCTCGAGTGACAGTTGGGGATCCAAGAGCACCCCCAAACTACGAACCTGATCCTTCAGGGGGAGTGCAACCCCATCCAGAACTGGTTGAATATCACTTAGTCGGGCAGACGAACCACCCACTAACAGTACCTCCATCTTATCTGGATTGAGTCTCAGTTTATTAGCTCTCATCCAGTCCATTACCGTGCCCAGGCACTGATTCAGAACAGTCACTGCCTCACCTGGATTAGATGAAAAGGAGAGATAGAGCTGGGTGTCATCTGCATATTGATGACACCTCAGCCCACACCCAGTGGTTTCATGTAGATGTTAAACAGCATGGGGGATAAAATAGAGCCCTGTGGCACCCCATGGCCTAACTGCCAAGGGACAGAGAAGTAATCCCCCAGCACCACCTTCTGCAATCGGCCGCCCAAGTAGGATTGGAACCACTGGAGTGCAGTGCGTCCAACTCCCAACTCAGACTATTTATCCAGAAGGATACCATGGTCGATGGTATCGAAACCCGCTGAGAGGTCCAAGAGAATCAACAGGGTCACACTCCCCCTGTCCCTCTCCCGGCAAAGGTCATCCCATAGGGCGACCAAGGCAGTTTCTGTTCCAAAACCAGGCCTGAATCCAGATTGAAATGGATCTAGATAGTCCATTTCATCCAAGAGTGCCTGGAGTTGACCAGCAACCACCCGCTCAAGCACCTTGCCCAGGAATGGGATATTAGCTTACCAGCCCGTAGTTATTAACATCATCCGGGTCCAGGTTAGGCTTTTTGAGAAGTGGCCTAATCACCGCCTCTTTCAAAGAGGCTGTCACCACTCCCTCTCTTAAGGAGGCATTTTCAACCTCCTGGACCCAGCCGGCTATCCCCTCCTTATTTGATGTAATAAGCCATGATGGGCAAGGGTCAAACACACAGGTGGTTGACCGGACTTGGCCAAGCACCTTGTCTGCATCCTCAGGCCTCAATAACTGAAATTAATCCAATAAAACCAGACCAGATGGTGCTCTGGACACCTCTACTAATGGAGCTGCAGTAATTGTGATATGGGGCTTGGTAACCCCCTGATATTGACTAGGTCCACTGACATACCATGTACATTTCAAGTATGTTTCACAAGGTTCAATATTTCAGCCTATGTTCCCAACCCAGGAAGACACTAATTTTGTAGTGACAAAATAGAGCAAAGGGGAATATTTGTAGCATCTGCAATGGAAATTAGATGCATAGCACCACTGCTGCTATGTGTTAGAGAAAAGTAGACCCAAAGCATGTACAGAAAGTTCCTGCCTAGCTTTCACGTGTAAACAGACCCAGGTACATAGCTTGCATCAGAAGAGAATACAAACCCCATTCTTGCAAACAAACAAGTCAGACACACATACGCACACACACAGTTTTGGCCTCTTGCCTACAAAAATGTGTTATCAGAATAGTTGGCCGAACGCCCAGAAAAAGTACCTCTTAGGAATGCCTGTCTAAAAGAAGCAACCCTGAAAAGAGATACTTTCTAGATGAACAAGAGAACAATGCCTGCCTATTTCATGTAAGCAGAAGGCAAAGGGCAAATTCCTTTGCTCATGCAGAAGAGCAGTCTCCAAGCAAATTAACAGAAGCCACAGAATGGACTCTTAAGATCCATTCTAATAATGACCCAGCCAGGCCCAAAACACCTAAGACCCCAGGTGTGAGAGGCATTGGCCCATTCACATAGGTACACAGACAAGGCACCTGCCTTACACACAAAGGCCACATGCCTCACAGCAGAAAGGTCCCAGTTTCATGTCTGAAATGATAGAAGTCTGAGATAGAAAGCTGCACAGAAGACCCAGTCCCTGCATGTTTAGACAGAGAGAAAGGTCCTGCAAGACCCAGCATCCCCTGACCAGCAAGAGTGACATTAGGGAACAGTCCTCACACAGGCCAAAGATCCCTGAAAGACCACCTTGCTGTCAATAGGTATTTGTTAAGACAAAAGGTCCAAAGGATGAACTGTTTTGCACCCCATTAGTTGACCTAGATTCTGCCCACATACCATGTGCCACTGCACCTGCTTTGTTTATCTGCTTTGTTGTTTCAGACAGAGAACCTTGGAGGTCTGTTCTGATTGTATTGTATTCTTTGCTGAATTGTATGTTTAGCCGCCATGTTTTCGCCTTAAGTTGTTATCTAGTCCCAAAAGCCTATTCCTGGGTGCCAAATCCCAAAATACAGGTGAGAGAAGAGTCCCTTTAAGTGATAAGATCTACTGCTCAAAGTAGCAAGGCCCGATATCTTAGATGACCTAAGAGGTCATGAGAAACCACGTCTTTAGCCAAGAAGATGGCCAGGTGGCCATCTATCTAACTAGAGATTAAAACTTGCCATGTTCAGAGAAACACATCTGGTTGGTTGTCGTCATAAAGGAGGAATAGAATTTGACTGGTTGGCACGGTTTAATGGTTGTATTTGATTCGCTGAAAGTAGAACCACCCATGGCTGTAAAAATGTATAAGAAGGCTTGTATGCCCCACTGATCCTTGTCCAGCTTTGATTTGGGCACGCGCCCCAGCTGGTCCTTTTTGCGCAGAAATAAAACTTTGAAAAACTCATTGCTGGTGTGTGCTGCTTCCCTTTCTCTGAGCAATTGAGTTCTTTTGGAGAAAGGACTCACGGCATTTTTGCAACATATGCAGGGTATGTCTATGCTTCAGAGCACATGAAACCAGCACAGACATTGTCAAAATGTGGGAAATGAGTGAAAAACAAGCAGAGCTATACTTAGCTATTCAGTATAAAAGTGTATTAAAAGTTGCTGGATAGAGGGAACTTCACACTCAAACTATGTCTATATTACACAGCTTCTTTTTCAAGCAGAGCTAAAAGGAAAATGTTAATATTCCTGGAAGCTGCAGATAATTAAGGCAGCAACTGTGGGGCTGCTTGCCAATTAGAGGCCATCAACTGCATCCCCTTCTCCCAATTTCTGAAGGATCTAGACAACTCATTTAGAGCCACCTGCAGTTCTGTTTTAGATATTTATTTTTTACAGTTTTATCCTGCCACATGGCCTTAAGGTTACCCCAAGACCCTTTCTTTAATCAACCTTAAATATTAAGCCATCTAAAAGGATGTGGCATCAGTTCTACTGTCACCAGAGTTTCAAGCCTATGTTTTAAAGCTGAGATGCTCTTTGTATTCCATTCAGCTACTGATTTCCCCTGCCGAGGCAGGCGGCCGGGCCTAGGAAAGTAGCTGGCAGGCTGACTGGGGAACTCCTGTGGGCCGTATCTGGCACATGGGGCAGAGGTTCCCGGCACCTGGTTAGAAGGAAGGAGTGACAACCCTGCAGTTCCCTTTGCACTGCCTACAAGCAGCATATGGGGCCTATTTCCTGATGCTTGTCCCAAGCCAGAATGGCATCTGGCAGAGTACCTGTGGCAGCAAGGTAATTGGGAGGGTAACTGGTAGCAGATCAGCAGCATGAAGGATGGAAAAACCAAGAGAAGCGGGTGGCAACAGGTGACCAAACAAGCTGGAGCAGGACAACAACTCCCCTAGTAGCTACTGCTGGGAATGGCAGCATGCTTAGATTTCCAAGCTTGAGCTCTGTAGTGAAATCCCTGCCAAGCTACCAAAGGATCAGTTCTGCACTGTATTTAAAATAAGACAGTAAGACAAGGGTGTGCAACTTCTGCTTGTCCGGGGGCCAATCCCCCCCCCAAAGAACCCAGAGGGGGCTGCAACCAACCCGGAATTTCTGCCATGCCACCAAGTGTTACAGCAGCAGATAAGATGCCATTTTGCTCTTAAACAAGAAGCACAGGGACGTGCTCGCCTTTTAAAGCAAAATCGTGTTCCCTAAAAACCTCCAGCAAGCATGATTTTGGTTTAAAACAAGGTGTGCACTCCCCGCACATGCCTTGTTTGACAGCTACGGTAATCTGCGCCTCTTTTGCTGCTGCTGCACCATCATATTTCAGCAGCACAGCAGCTGAGATGGCGGCAGGGGCCACAAAAAGAAAGTTGGGAGAGATGCAGGCTGCCGGCAGGCGGCGTGTTGCCCACTCTTGCAGTACGATAGTGCACAATAGGTAAGAGAAATGCTGGAGAAGGCTGCAAGGGGAAGAGGGGGGGAAATAGCAACCTATCCCCCCAGAAAAGGTAACAGCAAGATGGACCAGGGAATCTGGCAGGACTTCCTTGACCCAGTCAGAAATTAACCATTCATTACTGCCCCCTTGCCCCCTGCATTCCCATGCCCCAGCTAACATAAAAGGTAAATTTTCAATCTCCCTCCCTGGGAAAGGGAACGTGGTCAGAACTGGGAGGGGGACTGGGACCAGATGGGAGTGGGAGGGGCTGGCACTGAAAGGAGGGTGAAGGGATTGAAGCCATATATATATTTGAACGTGTGTTACTCTTTTTCCCTATAAAAATGCTAAAAGGCAATTTTAAATAGATTTTAAAAATAGGAAGTCAGGCACGTAACCCTTTCTTTTGGATGCTGTAGCAGCATCTCATATCACTCGTCTTTTCCAAAATTACTACATGATCATTTAGCTACAAAGAAAGCATGAGGCAAATTAACAGGAATTTCTGTTGTAAAGTGATGTCTCGTACAGGAAAGTACCGTATATTATCATATACCTAATTTTTTAAAAGGCGAGAGAAATAGTTTCAAAAGCTTTTGTGCTCAAGTATTTTAGAGTCATAATAATAAGTTCTAAGAGATATTAAAGGCGGTTTCACACATTCTTGTATGCCTACTGATACCCCACCTGTCAATCTGCAGCCAAATATGTGAATGATTTCCACTGTGTCTGAGGCGATGCCAGCTGACATGAAAGCTCTACCTGTGGTTGCTAATCTCTGGGATGGTGGTTTCACACATGGACATCATCTCTTGATGTTGCAGTCATTCCACAGTGAATTTTCCATGGAGAAATTGTTTCAATGTGTGGGTGTTCGTAACAGATCACACTATTGTCGTGTTGTACGCATACAGTCTCCCCCTGTTATTGCACTCACCTGCTGCAATGTATCATATTTTATTTTGATTTTTTAAATTATGTTTTGGAAACTACCTTGTTAGCCTTGCTGAAGGATGGTATATAAATATTTTAATTAAATAATTATACTTGGAAGGTAAGCTCCCTACAGCAGTTTCTAAATACCCAAAATGTATTTGTAGTGGTGTCTTTGAAATTAGGGCTGAAAACTTCGGGATTTTGTTTTCTGAAATAAAACTTGAATTGGCTATACTGTTAGATTAACCAAGTACAGCTTTAACTGATTGCATGGTACAGGTGAATTTTAAGCAGGGAGGACCACTTTCAATTGACGATGCTGTGAGTTAAGGACAAACTTGTTTATTTTTAAGCTATTTGGGTTCTGGTGTGTTGCTGTAATTAGGAAAATTCATACTGACATGTGCAATATGTAAATTAGTGCATCAATTAACCAGTTAAAAGGCAGGTGGTTAATTCACTAAAGGCCGCACAATCCTATGCATGTTTAGACAGAACAAAGTCATACAACTCCTAGCATCCCTCCAGCCAGGCACGCTGGCTGGGGAATGCTGGGAATTTTTTCTGACTAAACATACATACAATTGCACCCTACAATTTCTTAATTGATTGGCAACCCTATTTATACTGAGACTTGAACTTTTTGGATGCTACTCCACTTCTTCATCCACTGTGTCCCTCCACTTCAGGTTCAGCAGACCTCTAAGTGTAAGGGAAGATTCCAGTTCATTCCTGGTTCTTCTGCCTCAGTGGTATGCTGATTAGCCAAGAAGCAGGGTGCCAATCCTTGGGTAAAAGTCAAAGATCAACTGTAGCAAACACACTTCTTAACGTAATTTTCCAACTTTATTTTTTTAACTTTGCCACTTTATATAACAGGGCAAGGTGCTCATGTAACCACATTGCCTCAACTCTTTTTTGAACCACTTGGCTATAAATTAGGGACAAGACTGAGCATTGCCAGGTGGGCCTTTTATCTGGATTTGAAGAGTCTCTTTTCTTGACCTAACAAGTCCTCATATGATAAAGTTTGAGAATCACTGCTTTAGTTGTTTCCTGTATTGCTGACATACTGCATATAGTCCTCCAGGGAGTGTGATCTTGTTAACTGGCTGTCTCCCAAAAAAAAATCACACCAATGATCTCTCTCTGGGGTACTATTAACTTGTGTGTGTGTGGGGGGGGGAATCCCATTGTACATCTGCACAGTTGAAGAAAACATTTTGATGTTATTTTGAAAACCTAATAGCTAAAATCACGCTGGCTACTGCACAACACAAGGCCACAGACATTCTAGTGAGAAGATATCTTTCTGGTTTCTAAAGCCCTCTAGAAAATTTCCTCCTTCCTAAAGAAATTGGACATGCACACAAGACAAATTACTACTGAATTTCTACTTCAGTCAGGCCTGCCCAGATTTAATACTGGCAATCTCTTTTAACAATTGTAACAAATAAATTAATTCAGAAATAGCCATGGGCACCATACTCCTTCTCCTATCTGGTGCAAATCCCCCTTCCTTCCTAGGCTGTAACTACGGTTAAGCATTATATCAGCACCAATGTTAACTATGGTTAATGCTTATCAGCATTCCTTCTTGACCAAGATATGAAACCAGGGTTCAATGCTAGTTAGTAAAGCCATGGTTGGATTAAACAGAGTTAATGTAGTTGCTGATATATGTAATAACTTTAGTTAAGGATGGCAGGGAAAATTTGTGCCAGAGGGGGAATGGAAAGGGTTCAAGAGGCCACTACATCCATCTTGCTCTGCTTATATGCTTCTCTGGGGCATCTGGTTGGTCACTAGAGGATCTAGTATGTTGGAGTAGATGGACCCTTGGTATGATCCAGCTGAAACAGTTCTACATTGCTGGTTTGTCTTAGTAAGTTCATTTTTTCATTTTTCTAAAGGTGCATCCATTGGCTTTTCTTTAACAGTGAATGCTTTTTTGTGGAAAGCAACAAAAAAAATTCACATCCAAATTTGGCATACAGGATCAACATTACAGATACTCCCTTTGGTATATTACAGCTGTTCAAAATACAGATACCAACTGTCTATGGAACCTACATTAAGAAAAGGTTATACACAGAGATAGGTTGTACATACAGATAAGGAAAGAAGAAAGGGACCAGGGCTGAGAAATGCCACTTCGGATTATTGAATATTTTCAGAACAGGTTGTGTTGAATTATAAGTGATAGCTGCACAATTTGAACTTCTTCTGTAAGAATCTTCAGATTGTAAGCCTGAAGGTTCCTTGCCAAGAACTAAATAATTCCTTGGCTACAATACAGCATTTCAGACTGACTACTCCACACTCACTGGATCAGTCTATGACTTCACTTGCAAAGCAGGTTAAAGGGTTTCCCCACCTGCACCATCTATTGTTTAAAAACCACTAGCTTTCCACACAAAGGGAAGAAAAGAATAATGGTAGCCTAGCAGCAATTAGAAATGGATGGTTGAATTACTTGAAAATCTCGATGAGCAACCTCGCTTCAGTCTTTGAGGTTTTGCTGTCTCACAACACATGGAAACACTGAATCACAGCTTTCATTCCAACAGATCTATTGACAACTTCTTGGTCTGTAACACTCAACCCACATGAAACTTCAACACAGAGAAGAGCAGCAATTACTGAGAGAGAGAGAGAGAGAGCGAGAGCGAGAGAGAGAGAGAGAGAGAGAGAGCGCACACATAAAATGTGTATATTATTTATTATTTTTTATTAATTTTTAAATATATTTTTATATTTAAAATATAACATTCTTCCAGCATACACAGTACATGAACAGATTAGCAAATCTAACTTTACCGTGACATAGGAATTGGCAGAAAGATTAAAATATGTTTCGGTGTCAATTGCAAGCAGAAATTGGGCACTTTTAACTGCATTAGCCTTCATAGGAACCTACAAAGCTGCCTCATATCAAGTCAGAATACCTGCTCTAACTGGCAGTGATTCTCTAATGCAACGGGGCACCCCCAAGATGTGTTGGACTACAACTCCCATCACCCCCGGACCATGCTGGCTGGGATGGGAGATGCATGGGATGGATGGGAAATGAGATCCATCACATCTGGAGGGTGCTTGGTTGGGGGAGGCTGCTCTAACGTCTCAGGCAGAATTCTTTCTAGGCCTGCTAGCTCAGATCTTTTTAGCTGGAGGTAGTGGGCCTGAACCTCAAATGTTATACAAGCAAAGCACGTGCTCTGAAACCAAGCTATAGACCTTCCACTGAAGGGTTCTCTGCTCTTCCGAGAATATTGTTCTCCATCATACATTTCAAAATCCCATCCAGTTTCATCCAGGTACCACCTGTGCCATATGCAACAATGACCTCAAGGCACAGCTGGGGCTTCATACAAACAGGAGTGGGCAGAACAATGCCGCCTTTACTGAAGGAGCTCCTCAGGGATGGATATTTTGGGGCAATGAAGACGGGCTGATTGAGCCAGTACACACAGCTGATGCCCCTGAAGTGGCCCTTAGACCATACACACACGCAAATGAGAAAACCAGAACATGGAAATGCCAGTGTGGGGGAGTAAATTGTTGGATGGGCGCTGCCTGGAAGAGGGTTGGGGGAGGAATGGCCTGAATTCAAATCCCTTTTCAGCTGTGACGCTCACTAGGGGCCATGGGCGCTCTCCTTCAGTCTAGCATACCTAGCAAGGCTGAGGAAAGTTTAAAATGGGCTAGCCCTGTGCATAGCTTTTCTTTGATTTTCCCATGTTTCCCTTCTTGTTCATTCTGCTCTTAATTCATGTGCTGTTGGCAGATGCTCTCCAACTCTCCTCTTCATGCCTTCTGCCACATGGCTCTGTGTGTGTGTGTGTGTGTGTGTGTGTGTTTGGAACAACCTAGCCCACTTTCTCTTGTAAGCCACCTCCCTCCCACTCCTCTTTCAAAAACCATTTCTTCTTAAACCGGCTTTCCTGACCTATCACAGCCATCTCTCTGCTATTGTGCTGTCAACTATCAGTTAACTTTTCCCTATCCCCATGATTCCATTATTAATTTTGGTTGGAAGCCCTATGAATGCAGGACCACATAACTTCTTTGTCCCTTATACCACCAACTGTATGCTATGTGCTAAACAAATATTCCTTTGACAGAGGGCTGCATGTATACTGCAATTCTATAGGAGTGCAGGAAAACTGCAGAATCCGCTATTGGGCTTCCTGAGGATCTCATTTAAAAAGCAAATTGACATTGCCATTTTATTCCAATACTTATACCACTTTTCCATATATATTATGCTCAAAGTGCTTTACATCAAAACACAGAACAATAAATAACAGAACAGCAATGAAAAGAACAGCTCCACAACAATGGAGTGGATCCAGAGGAAGTTAGTAAAACTTTACAGTGCAATTCTATATATATCTACTCAGAAGCTCCACCGAGTTCAAGGAGGCTTACTCCCAGGTTAAGTGTTTATAAGACTGTAGCCTCAGTCACTCAGTCATCAGTCCCATAAGTCCTTGGGACTTATGTTAGTCATGATTAACTCAAGTCTCATTGATTTCAACTAAAGCATGACTAATTTCCTCTAGATCCAAACTGATACATCAAAGGCCACAAATAAATCACAATATAAAGAAAGAAATGCATAGTATGAAGCAGTACTAAATAATAAATATAAATCAATATCAATATTAAACAGCTGAATCTAATTCATCAGTTCACATTTCTATCCCTTACAGCTGTAGGATGTGCTTGAAAATGCATGCTAAACTCTGAAGAAGCTGGGTGGGGGCTACCAGATAAGCTTTTCTGGGGGTGGGGGTGGGGCTTCAGCATCCTGCACAGCTCCTTGTCTCACCCCACTACTAAATTATGCAGAAATAGACAACACTGAAAAATTATCCAATATGAAAAATCTGCATGATTTCTGCTGATTACAAAATTAAGCTTTTCTTGGGAAAGTATTTGGACTGCCTGGCTGCAGAATTGTAATTATTTAAAACAGAAGAGTACACACAGCACAGATCATAGGTCAGGGCCAACAATGGAAATTTCAAACCCTTTAATGCCAATACAACTTACCTTTGCCATGCAAACCTAACGAAGCCCTAACCCCTGCATCACGAAAACAAAGAAGCTTGCCCTGATTAAGCATCTCTTGAGCTACTAAAAGGCACTTTACAGATACACGTGGGACAAGGCATTGTGAGAGAGTCATGGCTTGCTAGCAATGGCTTTTAAAGAGGGACTTGAATACCAACATTATCTTTGAAAAGGGAATTAAATGGAGAAAGTAAGTTCTTCAATTCATATTTCCCCATTAGCTCAAATAATAATACACGTGGTGGGAACCCTGTTCCATCTACCTTGGCTTTCCCCCATTGTTTGACAGTCTAGTGTAAAGTTGTAATCTCTTGGTTGTGAAAATCTTATGTTGCCATGGAAACTAACATGGGTTGCCATGGAAATTACTATGTACAATTTAGTATTGCATCTTCACCACAGGATGAACTGCCAGCAAGAAACTGCTCCCTTTACGAAACACAAACATCTTGGAGTGATTTGCTAACAAATCCAAAGGAGGCTGTTTTTGACCTACATGGGTTTATGGGGACGGACGGACACGTGTATGCTCATGTACATTGTGATGAGCTCATTTTGCCATATGTTCAACTTACTGGGAACCTGCTGCCAATTGCTGCTTTGTAACAAAATGGTCATGTGGCAAAATGCAGTCTTCACAAGGTGTTACCATTTACCCATGTAAGTAAGTTCTCATGCGTGAAAAGGTCCTAAGGGCCACATTTCATGTGACAATAGTAGATACTTTTCATCAAACACAAGTATGTCCAAATCACGTGTGAAGTGTGGTGTGTGTGTGGGGGGGAGGTGCAATTTAAAGCACAAAAGCAGTACGCAGGCAGGGTGTACTACTTTTATTGGTGCTGGCCTAATGTTCATTACTTCGGGAGATGGACTGTAGGGGGAAAAGCAGCAGGCAAGGGAATAATTCAGCACCCCTCACACACATGACTTTTTAATGTTTTCATTGGCTCTCCCACCCACTTTACATATGATAGACACAGATCTACCACTCTCACGTGAAGATTGGCACAGACTGATGAGGGCCCAGTTATCTCAGGATGGAGATAAAGTGATGTGGAGAGCAGAGGAACTGGAGTGGGGGACAGAAGCAGAGCAGGGAGTTTCATAGGAGAAGAATTCTGAGAAGTCTGAGCAGTGCTAATCTAAATTCTTACCCAAGGCCGGAAGGCCCAGAACCTTCTATGTGCACATGAGTACTTAAAGCATCCCAGCAAGATAAGCAACTATTATTCCCATTTTACAGATGATGAACTGAGGCCAAACTGAACAAATTTCTCCCCCATCCCTCATGAGAAATGAAGGAGAGGGGCAAACTCCCACTATTCCACCACAAGAATAGGAGGATCAATACGGTAAGCACCTGAACCAAGCTTAATTGCCAGTATGAGCCACTTACAATATATGCACACATCACAAAAGGTGTAACAAACTTGATCACTACGGAACTGGACTTTAGGTCACACTTTAAAGTCCAGTTCCATAATGATGGTTAAAGTAATCTAAACTTTAGCTGCCAAACCTTGGCTTTGCAAAATTCCTAGGCATCCAAAGCTTGCAATAGCTTCTGTAGTTAGCTTTATAATGCACTAATTTCTTCCAACATTTTACTAGAATAGTTCTGAAATCTTCTGGTCATATGGATAATTAGAACCGAAATGCCAGTCCTTCTCCCCTCTTCACCCGTCATCAAAATCTTGTGCAATAGCCAATTTCTCACAAAGAGAAAGACATTACTAGAATATTCCTAAATTTGGGGATGGCTTTCTGGCAGTCCACAAAGGGTCATTTTTAATTCAATTTCATCCCTTTAATTAACTCTTCCCAGAGGCATCATTACTGGGGATTATTTCAATTTGAATATTTCATTTTATATTTGAGAGCAGACAGGCTGGGGAGTGGAAAGTTCTACTCTTCCTTCCATCAGTTAGAGCAGGGGCAGGCAGAAAGTAAATCTCCAGGCGTTTTGGACTTCAACTCCCAGTATTCCTGACCATTACCCATGCTAGCAGGGGCTTCTGGGAGATGAAATCCAAACATCTGAAGGCATATCTTCTGCCCAACCCTGACCTGGAGCATGTTGCCCTGGTTAACCCGTGGAGAACACAGCCTTTTGAAAAGACAACAGAAATTCATTATTTTAAACACATATGCATATATACAAATACACTACAACACCCTAGACACCAAGGATGGGGAACCTCTGGCCCCGAGCTTCTCCCTGCAACCCTCTCCTCAGGTCCTACCCCGTCTCACAAGCCCCCAGCCCCTATCCCCCCCCCCAAACCTGAAAATCTTTTAACTCCGATCAACAGTTGATTGGAGATAAGAGATTCTCAGAGTGGACCTCCCAGCAGAAAATCTATCTCTGATTACTGATCAAAGATAAGAATTTCCCCTGCTTCCCCTCCCCCCATGTGCTGCATTCAGGGTTTTTTACAAGGCTAAATACAGTGTGGGGGACATTTGTGGGGGCACTGCTGGTGAGCAAAGGGCTACCCTTCGCCTCCCCAATGCTGTAACCCCACTCAAAAAATTGCCCCTCCGCTGTTGCAAGGCTGATTTTGCAGGATCACTGCTCGGGCAAAACCTCCCCTTCCCAATGCTATGGACCCCCCAAAAAAAATCACCCCTCCCCTGCTCCAATTAGGCTTTTTAAAAGTCTCAATTATTGCCAATGGAGGCTTTTTTAAAAAGCCTAATTGCAAAAGGGCGGGCATTTTGAGGAGAGGGAGTATGTGTCTATGCGAGCGTCTGTGTCTGTGAGTGTGTGTATGCATGTATATTGGGTCCTGCCCACATTTGCCTTTGGTGCTACCTACGCCACCTTTGGCCCTGCCCACCACTGGAATGTGGCCCCTGAGAACTCCCCCAAAATGGAATTCGGCCTTCTGACTGAAACAGGCTTGTCACCCCTGCACCCATTCGTTTTTACATTTGGCTTTCTGGGGTGCTTCAGCCTGGTACCTCTAGGACACAATAAGGCAGTTGTATCTGTACATAATAACTTCTGGCTATCCTATTCATGCTATTTTTTAATGGATAGCCTGATGGAACTGCAGTAGCTATTTGTAATTATAGGGCCACATGTTAAAGATGAATCAGATGAATGTGATTCATCTGGCCATGCAATACTACATGGATTGGTTAAAAAAAAAAAAACCACTGGAAAAATTAATACCTTTCCTTTAAAATAGAGATATGCCTTTTTTTCTGCTTCAGTGACATTGATGTGCACTAAACATATAAAGTCATTCAATTCTGCCTTTTATAAGTATTTTCATATGAACTGTTAAAGCTGCACCTTTACAACCTATGCCTGTGTTTATTTTCTTAACAAGCCCTTAACTGCAGGAAGGAATGAGTGACACTGCTTTTACCTTCTATGGTAAAATGCATTATTCTGCCTCACAATTTCAATTGATTCAGCAGTGTCAACGATTGTTCATGATAATATAAAAAGAGTGACTTGCAGGGCAAGGTAAGAAAAAACCTTTGAATATAAAACAAAAAACAAAAAAACAAAAACACCCACCACTGGTCACAGATCAAAGGAAAGGCAGGTTCTTTAAAAAGGCTTTTCTAAAGTAAAGAGCTATCACCACTCTGCTGTGATATGTAATGTATCACTTTACCAGCTGCAGCACATTGTTTACACATGGAAGGGACAGAATGGCTGTAAACAGGTTTTGTTATGTCTTACTAGAAACCTTGGTTTCTAGACTGTGAGAACATTATGAGCTGGTCACATGGTTTGTATGTTCTGATGACGTGCTAACTTGTTTTCTGTCTGAAGCCATCTTAGAGATGGCTTTCTCTCTTCTTCTGGTTCTTCTTGCTAGACTTTGTTCCTGCAACAATGTAACGTCTTTGCTGAGGTGGAGTGAAGCTCAACTTACTCCACTGGATGTAATGCTTGCTATGCATTTATACTCTGCACATGGACTGTAACTAGGAAATGTATACTCTGTAGAACTTTACTTGCTAAGTAAATAAACAGGTAGAATTAGACCTGTGGTGTAACAGAGTGTTTCCTGACTCCATGGATTAATCTGCAATGGGGAAGCTGGAAGCAAGTCTGATTACAGGGCAGACTGGGCTGGCCAAAACTGGCACTGACACAGCATGCTGCACGCTGCGTAGGGAGGTGAGATCTGGAAGATCTGTGTGTGGAATTTCAGGCGTCTGTTAGCACACAGATAGGATTATAAATCTCCCAACTCTGCTCACACGCCAACAGGGTTATGGGCCCAGGCCGGAGGTCGGTACCAGACCAGAACCAGAACCCAGACCAGACCAGACCAGAACCAGAACCCAGACCAGAACCAGATCGGACCCAATTCGGAACCAGGCTGAAGGTCGGCACCAGCTCCAGCACCAGGACCTGTTTTCTAACACAGCTTTGGCAACAGCTTTGACTCCGGTGATTGCAGTGATTAATGGCAGAGGAGGAAAACATCAAAGAAGAACAATCTCCTGGTCCTTCACCCGGTAAGAGGGAAGAAAGGGGGAGGAAACTGTTAGCTGACACAGACAGCTTACAGGAAAGTTCTCAGGCCAAGAGCTTGGAGGGAGAGAGCGAAGCTCTGGGGAGGAGGAGGAGAATCCCCCGGGCACAGAAATGGCAGCTGCACAATCCCTGAATCCACAAATTGTGGAGAGACTGTCTGGATCGAACTATGTGCTGTGGAGTTTTCAGATACAGCATTATTTAACCCATGCGGGACTCTGGTCTGTAGTAACACAGGATCCAGTTGCAGTGGGCGACCAGGCATATGATGAATGGAAAGAGCAGGATGATAAAGCCAAAGCGATTCTTTATTTATCAGTTGAAAGCTCACAAGTGCCATTTATCCAATTTCAAAACACAGCAAAAGATATCTGGAATGTGTTGAGAAATACGTATCAAATGCAAACAGCTGGAAGCAGAATTTTGCTGGCACGTAAGCTATACAAGTTAAGCTTGCAACTAGGTGGCTCTATGCCAGAGCATTTGAGTACAGTCAGAGACTTGTTTAACAGACTGAGGGCTCAAGGGATGACTATTGATCCATTGAACCAGGTGTCCATTCTGCTATCAAGTCTTGATCCATCTTATGATACAATTGTCACTTTGATGGAGGGGCAGCTAGTTCAAAACCTGACGATGGAATATGTGTCAGGCAAACTTCTTTCTGAGTGGGAAAAGCGACAAGGAAAGAAAAACAACTCTGGCCGTAAATTTGCAGAAAGCCAGGCTGATGTGGCAAACAGCCAAGCTGCAAACAACAAGCAGGGAGTAACCCAAGCCACTGCTTTAAAAGTGAAAAAATGCTTCACTTGTGGATCTACAACTCATCTGAGACGTGATTGTAGAATGAAAAAGAAAAAGACAAGAAACAAACAGGAAACTACAAGCACACCTGAGGAGGCAGTTAAAACGGGCAAAAGTTTGATTGCAAGGGTGGGGGTTTCTAATGTTGTTTGGGTCTTAGACTCTGGAGCTTCTTGTCACATGACTAACTCCAGGAACGTATTTCAATCTCTGGAAGAAGGTGGATGTCCAGGTCAGCACATGGAATTAGCTGACGGGAAACGTATAAATGTTTCAGCAGCAGGAACAATAGAATTTACTACTTTGGGTCAACAAAGGGCATTGCTTGTTCCGGAACTGGACACAAATCTGATAAGTATTTCCCAATTAGCTCAAAATGGCTATGAAATGTGTTTTTCAGACAGCACATGTGTGATTTCACGTGAAGGGACAGTCTGTGCAAAAGGTGATTTGCAGAATTCTCTGTATGTTATAAATCCATTTGTAACACATGATGAGAGTGTGAAGTATGCAAATTGTAAACCTCATGATGATTGTGTACATTTATTCCATAAACGTTTTGCGCATGCAAATTACAGGAGCATTGAGAAGATGCCGGGTCTGTGTGAGGGCATGAAAATGAAACCTTGTTCTAATTATGTGGAATGTGAAGTATGCAGTCAGGCAAAGTCACACAGGACTAACATTCAGAAACACAGTGATAGAGTGAGCACAAGAATATTTGACCTGGTACACTCTGATGTTGCTGGGCCATTTGAGAAAAGCTATGGGGGAAATAGGTACTATATGACTATTATTGATTATTTTAGTAGATTTGGATTTGTTTATCTTCTGCAAAATAAGTCTCAGGTTCGAGAGAGATTTGAATCGTTTGTGAAATGGGCTGGTAACAGGTTCAAACAATACCCCATAGCTGAATTGCTCACAGATGGTGGGGGAGAGTACATGAGTACAAAATTTAAGAAATTCTTGGAAAGTGAGGGCATTGGGCACAAAATCACAGCCCCAAACTCACCGTTTCAGAATGGCATAGCTGAAAGGTGCAACAGAACACTCCAAGAAATGATGAGGGCTGAATTAGCTACTCAAAGTTGGGAAACCATTTCTGGGGGGATGCACTTTCAAATGCTAACTATTTGCTGAACAGATTACCTAACACCACAACTGGGAAAACTCCATATGAAATGTTTCATGGGAGGAAGCCAAAGATAGCACACGTGCGAATTTTTGGGTGCAAATGTTTGGTTCATATACAGGCTAAAAGCTTTGAATGTTTTCTGCTGGGGTATGATGGACAAACAAAAAGTTACAGGCTGTGGTCACCACAACACAGAAAGGTAATCTTAAGCAGAGATGTGATTTTTCATGAGCAAACACATGAAAAGAAACAGCTGGTGGAATTGCCAATGCATTCAATGGCTGAGACACAGCTGGATGTTTCTGAAACAAAACAGGCCACTGGGCAGATATCTGGGGAACAGGAGGGAGGTGAACAATCTCTAAGGCGTTCAACCCGAGAACATAAAACATCTGTTAGATATCAGGATGAATTCCAAAGTGGCAAAACTGTTGTACATAAAGCTCTCAAAATAGCTTTAGAACCTCAAAGTTTTGAGGAAATCCAGGGCATGCAACCAGCAGTGAGAAATGATTGGTTTGAAGCCATGCAGGATGAAATCAATGCCATGCATGTTAACAAAACATGGAGTCTGGTATCTTTACCTGTGGGGCGAAAAGCCATCACCTGTAAATGGGTGTATAAGGTGAAGACAAATCACAAGGGAAAGGTGGAAAGGTACAGGGCAAGACTCGTGGCAAGAGGGTTTGCACAAAAGCATGGAATAGATTTTGATTCCGTGTTTGCACCAACAGCAAGGTATGCAATTGTAAGATTGTTGTTGAAATTGGCAGCACAAAGAAAAATGATGGCATTTCATTTTGATGTAAAAACTGCTTTCCTATATGGTGATTTACAAGAGGAAATCTACATGGTGCAACCAAAAGGTTTTTGTAGAAAATCCCGGTCTTGTATGTCGTTTGCACAAATCCATATATGGATTGAAACAAGCAGCAAGGTGCTGGAACCAAAAATTAGACAGAGTTTTGATTAGTTTGGGATTCAAACAAAGCAAGGCTGATCACTGTCTGTACACATGTCACACAGAATTGGGACATTGGGTGCATTTGCTAGTCTTTGTTGATGATATATTACTGATAACAGAATCAGTAAGTCAAAAAGACAAAATTGCAAAAGAATTGCAAGCACACTTTGAACTGAAAGATCTCGGTTTGGTAAAACACTATCTTGGAATGCAATTATCCCAGGATGAGGAAGGTTCTTTCTTGGTTGAACAAAGTGGGGAAATTCAGAAATTGCTGGAGATTCATGGATTGGAGAATTGTAACCCAGTTACCACTCCAATGACTCTTGAATATCAAAAACACACAGATAACACTGAATTTGAGGATATTGGAAAATATCAGAGTGTTATTGGAAGCCTGCTGTATTTGGCAAATGTGAGTAGGCCAGACATCAGCATTGCTGTGAACATACTTAGCAGGAAAACGCAAAATCCTTCTATGTATGATTGGCTAGCTGTGAAACGTGTGTTAAGATATTTAAAAGGTTCCATGAATTGCAAACTGAAATTGGCATCACACACAGAGGGAGGTTTTTGTGTGTACACTGATGCTGATTGGGGAGCTGCAACAGATAGAAAGTCCACAAGTGGAACTGTGATCATGTATAGTGAAAGTCTAATTGACTGGTATACACAAAAACAATCTTGTGTGGCTGTATCTAGTGCAGAATCTGAATTCATCAGTTTATCTCGAGCATGCAATGAGATTGAATGGTTCAAACAACTCTTTACTGATCTGCAATTACCAGTAGACAAGGCTGTTACAATTTTTGAAGACAACCAGGCTTGCATAAGCATGGTACAAACTGAAAAATGTAGGCCAAGAACCAAGCACATTGATGTTCGTTACTCTCATGTAAAGGACTGTGTGCAGAAAGGGTGGGTAACACTCAAATACTGTGCAACACGGGACATGGTGGCAGATCTTTTCACAAAACCATTGCCTGTAGTAAGACACAGGAAGTAATGACGGCGCTAGGCCTCATTGAGCAAATGTGAAACAAGATGTACTCAGCTTGTGGGGGGATGTTGTGATATGTATCACTTTACCAGCTGCAGCACATTGTTTACACATGGAAGGGACAGAATGGCTGTAAACAGGTTTTGTTATGTCTTACTAGAAACCTTGGTTTCTAGACTGTGAGAACATTATGAGCTGGTCACATGGTTTGTATGTTCTGATGACGTGCTAACATGTTTTCTGTCTGAAGCCATCTTAGAGAGAAGCTGGACTGCTTTCTCTCTTCTTCTGGTTCTTCTTGCTAGACTTTGTTCCTGCAACAATGAAACGTCTTTGCTGAGGTGGAGTGAAGCTCAACTTACTCCACTGGATGTAATGCTTGCTATGCATTTATACTCTGCACATGGACTAACTAAGAAATGTATACTCTGTAGAACTTTACTTGCTAAGTAAATAAACAGGTAGAATTAGACCTGTGGTGTAACAGAGTGTTTCCTGACTCCATGGATTAATCTGCAACGGGGAAGCTGGAAGCAAGTCTGATTACAGGGCAGACTGGGCTGGCCAAAACTGGCACCGACACAGCACGCTGCACGCTGCGTAGGGAGGTGAGATCTGGAAGATCTGTGTGTGGAATTTCAGGCGTCTGTTAGCACACAGATAGGATTATAAATCTCCCAACTCTGCTCACACGCCAACACACTCTCCTTCTCATAGTAATGAATTCTGGCTTATACTTCCAAGGGAAATGAGAAGTCCAAATAGTACATTTCTTTCATGATTAAGTTCATTTTGAACACTCCTTTTCCAGACAGCTGGCCTTTTCTGTATGACACAGGTAAAGCTAGATTTTTTAAAGGGAGCAATAACATTTTCATATAAAAATCAATTTAAAGCAAAAGAGAATAAAGGGACAAAAAAAGTGCACACCACAGTGGATAATATTAAGATAGTGAGAATGACCGCATATTAAATTGTGCGCTCTCTCTCTCTCTCTCTCTCTCTCACACACACACACACACACACACACAGACAAAAGAAATATCTGTCTATATATATGCTTATAACTAGAGCTGGGTCAGTATTTTAGTTGAGAAACTTGTTCCTGACATTTTGTTAGTTACAAAATGCCAGAAACATTCATTTTCATATATGTGTGTATGTATGTGTGTGAAGGGAGGGAGGGGGTTGCCCTGGGTCACGACAATGTAGGCAGGTACAAATAGTCGCCAAAGTAGGCTGCCGCCGCCACCCCTTACATCCACCTCAGCCTGAGCCAGGGGAATCTCAGACCTCACAGGACATTCCTGGGACCTAAGCAACAAGGGTCCAAGCCAGCACCCTCTATTTTGAAGCTCTAGGCTTGAAACTTTAAACAGTTTTATTTATTTATGTATTTATTTGTGTATTTATTTATTTATTACATTTATACCCTGCCTTTTTTCCTGCAAGGAACTCAAGGCAACTTACAGTACATAATCCTCCTCCCCTGTGAGGTAGATTAGGCTGAGAGTCAGTGACTGGCCCAAAGTCACCCAGTGAGTTTCATGGCCGAGTGGGGACTAGAACCTGGATTTCCCAAGTCCCACTCCAACACACCACTACGCCACACTGGCTCTAAACAGTAGCAATAACCAAACAGAAAACTCTCGATTTAGTACAAAGGCTGACTTGAAAAGAAGCACACACAGCTCCTGAGGTAGGTTTTAGGTTTATTTACATAGGGAAAGGGGGAAAGAGAATTAAAAGGCATATAAACCAGAGTAACATTTGGAAACAAGAGTTACAGCAGAAAATAACAAAAATTACCTAGTACCTAGGCATGGGTCTCCAATAGGACAGGGGCCCAAAAGGTGATGCTCAAAGTGACACCTTTTCAAGACAAACTTGAAAGTTTCAAGTTTCCAAGATGCAAGACGAAGGTGAAAGGTGGCTGCAGTCCGCCCTCTTTTTCTGCTCAAGCCCCTTACAAGTCCAAGGAGATCGCTATTAGCCAATCACAGACTGGCTGCTACAGTGTCCCCAAACCCCTGAGGGGGTTAAAAGTTTCCCACAGAAGCGCAGCTGAGATCATGCAGTCCAATGCAATCATGCAGACTCAGTTGAGTCTTCCTCTGACCTTGGGGATAGAGACATCTCAAGATAACACACATGCAGTTGGTTGTAACACTATGTACAACTTCAGCCTGGCCAAATGGAATCTTACAGTCAGTTAGAACAGTGTTCTCCAACCTTAGGTCCCCAGATGTTTTTGGCCTACAATTCCCAGCATGCCCCAGCCAGCTACGCTACGCTGGCTGGGGCATGCTGGGAGTTGTAGGCCAAAAACATCTGGGGACCCAAGGTTGGAGAACACTGAGTTAGAACACCAAAAGAAAATGGGGGTTCCTGACAATATATAATGAAGAGGAGGGGTTGCAGACTTTTCTAAATATTCCTCCAAGAAAGTTTGGTTCACACCAATCAGGAAGACCAAAACACTGAAGGGAAAAGCCATACTTCATTTTCCTGCCTCTCTCCCTAATGGCTGAACCAACTCACTGATACATCATGATGCCTCCTGTCCCAGGACCACTGAGTTCCATTCTCCTGATGGTCCCCATCTATTGCCAGCTGTGCATTCTACAGCCCAGAATCCAACCCAGATTCCTACATACAGGGGAGGGGCACAAAATCTCACCAGTGTTTTTCCAGCTCCAAAGCTCCAGCATTGCTTAGATTACAAAAAGTGCTACCGATTTCAAGAACAGATTCTCTGAGGCCCCCTCAGACTGTGCAAGTGACTTCTTCCTGTACTGTGAAGGTGATGTCAGAAGCCCAGGGCCACGCTGAAGTTTCCCCCTACACCAGAATCACTCCCCCTGGAAACTGAGGCAGTACTTGTCATGGCCCTGGCCCATGACAGTACTGGCATGGGGAGGAGCTGAAGTCTGGACTCCCCCCAGGCAGCCAGGGACTTCTGATGTTACCTTTGTGCCATTTTGAGAAATCAGTATACATTAGCAAAAGTCGTTCAATCCGGTACTACCAGAGGAACAAAACTGATATTCTAGTAGCCAGATGGATCCTTCTGAAGGATGTGCTCCATTAGGAGGCACACATACTGTAGTAACAGGAACACACTGTGAGAAAATAGCTATTGTGTGCACCAATTTAAAAACAGTTCGAAGGTCTATTCAGATACTAACAGTAGCACTGTGAATGAACACTACAGGAGAAAGATGCAAGATGGATCCAGGCTATAGAAGGGGTGAGGAAAGGAAAGCAAGAAGTTGAGAGAACTAAAGGTATATTTTTGTCAAGCCTAGCTGGCCTCACATCAGAAACCCTGTAATTCCCTAACAAACCATCCACTGACTGGCTAATTCCACCAGAAGAGGGCACCTGACATAGTTTCAACCAGCTCTGCCCCCAGCTCCATGACTGGACCTCCTTGCCTAGCTGTCTTCATTGTGCTTCCAGGTTGCCCTGCACTTCAACAGTTCCTTGCCAATCCAACTGTATTCCTGGCCTTGCCTACCCTCTAGTCCAGGGTGGGCAACCCATGGCCCCCTATGGCCTTGAGTGCAGCCCTATCACCCTGCACTGCTGAAATCTGGTGGTGTAGCAGCAAAAGAAATTGGTGTCTTGATGCCAAAATTTAGCACTGAATTTTGGCAGCAAACTGCCCATTACTTTTGCCACTGCACCACCAGATTTCAGCAGTACAGAGGTGGCAGCAGGGGTGGCAGGGGCTGCACTCAAGACCATCTGGTAGCAAACTGCCTATTTTTTGGTCACTGCACCACCAAATTTCAGCAGTATGGCAGGGGTGCAGCCCCCAGGAAGGTCTGGGGCTGGAAACTGGCCCCTGGACCATCCAAAGTTGCCCACCCCTGCTCTAGTCGTTCCTGAACTGGTAGTTCTTATTTCTGCCCTGCAGCGTTCCCTTTCTATAAGTCTACCAGGCACCACCACCACTGTGGACTGGGTTCCAGGTTGTCCTCCCAACTGAGCTGTTGGCTTACTTCAATTTAGACTCCTCAGATCCAATCTTGAAGTCAAGTTACAGCACCACTAAAATATGGTATTAGCTATTTCCATGTGGGCCTCATTCACACTGAATGAGTGTGACCCCTCGGTTTGCCAGGTAAACCCTAGAGTTAACATCTGGAAAATCTACTATTACCTTTAACAGTACTGGTGCAGTGGAAAAGGTTGCCAGTCACTGCTGCACTTTCTGCCCTATTCCTTTCCAGGTACTATCATCCCGCCCTCTTCTTGCTTTCTACGTGCCATCATTCTACCTTCTTCTTGCTTGAAACAAGCAGGACTTTAATTAAGCCCCACAACAGTCAGGAAAGGAGTGGGACTCAAGAAGGAATGGGGTGAGAGGTGGAAGAGTCAGTACCTTTTCCTGATGTATCAGTACTGCATTAGGTAACAGGTTGTAACCTGATCATCCTAAGTCAACCCACCATGCACTTATGTCTACATTAAACAGCTCAAGAGCCATGGCTTGAGCAGAACAAGATTGGGTTGTGTCCAGTTTATGGTTACTTTACCATCACCACAAGCATTAACATTAAAAACTCAATGAACATTTATTATGCCATTGAGAGCTGAAAGTTCCAGAGGTTTAATGTCCATCTCACCATAACTTAAGAAAATCAGAGTTCGCTTGTTATTAAGATTTCATATTTTCCATAACTGAAATATGGGGGGATAAGAAAGAAAGAGTGACAGCTATCAAAACTTCACAATCAAAATAAATAAATAAAACAGGAGCAGTTGCCTGCAAGCAAATTTTTATACTAAACAAGGAAATAGTCTGGTTTGGTTTTTGCAAGGATGCAGTAACTGAAAATTAAGGTCAAGTAAACTATTTTTAAATCAAAGGCAAATTTCTCTCAAGTCAGAGGCAACAAACACTTGGATTTTATTAATGAACTGAAAAGGCTTTCATTAAAACCAAGTCAATTCACCCTTTAAAAAAAAGGCATCCTATGCTAAATATACCTCTCAAAATTTCAAAGGATTTCTGAGGCTTTTAGCAGCAGAACTATATACACATGCATATGATTAAATACAGTTCCCCTCTGTCCATTTAGCATATACACAAAGCACTTCAGGTATTTAAAAAAAGTCCCACAGCATCATAAAATTGTGCTAGATAGAAGATTCAACCTCTTAATTCACACACATTCTTCACCTCTAAAACAGGGTAGTTAATATATAATAACTGCTGCCCGCGGCTTCGCTCACGTGGATTTTAGGATTTGATACAATTGTTTTTAAAAGAAGCATCGGCACTTGCATAGTTGTTTCCATCACTGTCATGGGACATTACAGAGAATTCATCCCAGTTTTCAACGACATGATCAACTATTTGTTCACGTACCTCCCTACCTAGATTTTGACTGCCATACATAACGAAAGACAGTGCCCAGAATAGGCACGCTCCATCGCCTACAATTGATACGACTGTGTGTGGTATCATCACACCGTTTACATTTAAATTTTCAATTTGCATTTTGAATTTTTTTTTTATGGAGAAGAAAAATTAAAAAAACAGGTTTAAAAATGAAAAGGGTTTTTTGTTTTGTTTTTTTTCTCCTTGAAGGCCTGTGAGAGCTGTATGGAAAAGATACAGTGTCTCTGACTGAAAGTGTAATGTTTAGGCTGGGTGCTGGCAGCATAAATCCTTACTGACAGAAATGTCTGATCTTAAAGAAAAATCAAATTAATCCTGAGAGTCTACAGGTGATGAAGAGTGAACGTGCCAAGTTTGGGGTAGATCCGTAAAAACGTGATGGAGCCTATGCGACGACGCCCCACACACAACAGTCATTCAGTCATTTTAAAAGTTTCCCTCCCTTTCCACCCCCTTAGAGAACATTCTAAATGGCCTTGGGGAGATCTGCATACCCACTCCTATTAGCCCCTGCAGGAATTCATATGAACATTCTAAGTGTCGTATGGGCTATTTGCATAACTGCTCCTATTGGCTCCTGCAGCAATTATGAGGTGAGGTCGATTTGCATAACTGCTCCCCTGTTTTGCCCATAGGAGATATGAGAGTGGGGCAATTCCCCCCCCCTTTCACCCCCTTAGGAACAGAATTTCAAAAAATCCTTCCTTAGTGGGTGTCTACGTCATAAAAACAATGTTCCTCCAAAATTTCACATTCCTAGATTAAACGGTTTGAGCTGGGCGTTGATGAGTCAGTCAGGACTTCTTTTATATATATAGATTTGACTGATATTTGTCTAACCCAGTGGTTTCCAAACTGTTCCTAAGAGCCATGAGATTCCCTGAAGAAACTCTGGTAAGGTTTCAATGAGATCAGCAGCAACGGCAGACAAGCTTTCCTGAAAGACAGCTTGCGCATTACTTCCTAGCATCCCCTCCATCATACAGTTTCAAGGGAGTGCTGGAGACATTCCAGTGTGCACTCACAGTTCACAGGAAAACAGCAGCACCTAACAGACGAGCTTGGTAGCCCACGTGTACCAAGAATGCAGCCTTGAACACATTCCAGAATTCTCTACAACAGCCTCCACCAATGGTGCTCTTGGTCATGCTGGCTGGGGATGATAGGAGTTGTAGTCCAACACATCTGGAGGGCGCCAGGTTGGAGAAGGCTGCTCTACAACATTCAGAGGTTCTGTGGTCACTATACAAGGTTCTTGGCAAATGAATAAACATGGCAAGGGTTCTCTAAGACTGGGAAGTAGTCTGAAACCACCAGTCCAGAAACATCAAAATATGGGCCTGGATCCAAAGAGACACTCGTGTGTATGCAAGCACTTCTACATATACATTGGTATTTCCCTCTTTTTCTCTCCATCTTGTTACAGAGGAGCTCAGACATGCTGGCTCTCTGGACACATATACTATGTGCTGTGTATTTCGTTGACATTACACTGACACCTTGGCTCAAGAATCTATTTTGTTCCAGAAGCAAGTAGCACAGAAAGCTGCCAAGAAATATGATAAGGCCCTGAATGGTCACGGTAGGACCAGAGTAACTGTGTACATACTTTCCCCACTGATTAGGTCAGCCCTCCCCAACCAGGCACCCTCCAGATGTGTTGGACTACAACTCCCACCATCTCTAGGTAGTGTGCCCATTGGCCATGCTGCCTTGACATGGTGGGAGTTGGAGTCCAACACTTCTGGAAGGTGTCTGGCTGGGGAAGGCAGGATTAGATTAAAGGGAGTCACTCTCATGTAACTATGGAAACATGAAATGCCTACCTGATTGCCAGGCCACCGCCCATACAGTGAACCTATGAAGGTACCTTTAAATTGGCCAATCCAGAGTTTTGGTGGGAAATATGGCCTAATCCTGAAGCTTTCTTACCACTTAGACAGGTCAACTACCTGGGCAATCCTCATGATACCTTTTGTTTTGGATATGAGTGATTGATTATCATCTACTAAACTTTTGCCATGTATAGCCAGTTAGATTTTGAATCAGTCAAGGGCCCAGGAACCTCCCTAAGCTTTCTTTTCATCCCCCAGAGCCGAACCATTGTTCTCTTTGTTTTGACCCATCCTGTGTCCAGCCTCAGATTCCCTGACTAGGTTCAGACAACATGATAACCCACACTCAGTGGGTGAGCATGGGTTGAGTGTGGGTTGTTGTTGAACTGTGGGCTATCATGTTATCTGAACCCAGCTGTGCTAACATGCCATGCCTTGTTAACCACAAACAACCCATGAAGAGAACCCACGATTTGTTGTTGGGTTGTGAACTGTGGGTTGTTCACCATGGTTTGTTATCTTGACTGGGTTCAGACAACACAATAACCCACATTTCAACAACAACTCATGTTTCAACGCACACTCAACCCATATTCAACCCTTGAGTGTGGGTTATCGTGTTGTCTGAACCCAGTCAGCGAGTCCTTTGTACTCTTTGTTCTGAAACCTAGAACTACCCTTGAGTTCAGGCAGGAGTTGTTCTTTCTTTTTGCTTGGGCATCATCCCTCACACTTGTCAAGTTAGCTTAGCCATAAAATTAACCCAGGGTTCATTTGTTCCCCACAGGACCAGTGCAAGGCAGTTTGGTGCCCTAGGCAAGATCAGATATTTAGCGCCCCCCCTTCCCACTTGAGAGCACTGTATTTTTTTTTCAAGGCATTTCTGGCGCCCTCTTTAGCCCTGCGCCCTAGGCAGCTGCCTAGTTGGCCTAATGGTAGCACTGGCCCTGGTTCCCCATGATCCTTTCCTAGCACTGCACTCTGGCTCCTATCCCATGTTTCCAGGGCCAGAGTCCCCCACTTCTCTTCCTGAACCACTTTGTTTCATCATTTCCTCAGAGAGATCCATTTGCCGTTTATACCCAGAGAGAACGTTTTAACCTCAATAAAGCACCCATTGCATTCAAAGCCAGGTTCCACACATGCAGCACAAGCTCCCTCCCTCCCTACTTCTGTTTGTGATGGCTTGCAGGGGATCAGCCCACACATACAATTGTAGCACGTCAGCATCTTATAAGAAAAAATGAACAAACTCTTTGACATTTGTAAAGTTTCCCTGCCAGGTTGTCTGAAAGCAATTCTTATTTACCACAGGCAACCAGGCAAGCCTGTAGAGCATTAGTCCGGATTTTGAGATGCCATTCCTACTCTTTCCTAATCTGCTGCCACTTTTCTCCTGCTATATTCTCTTGAAAACTGCTTTTTCAACTCCACAGGACGCAAAACTGTGTGTGTGTGTGTGTGTGTGTGTGTGTGTGTGTGAGAGAGAGAGAGAGAGAGAGAGAGAGAGAGAGAGAGAGAGAGAGAGAGAGAGAGAATATGGAGCAGAGAATGTTAGGGGAGGAAGAGGCATGTACGCACTCATTTCATTTCTTTTATTATATTTCTATACTGGCCAATAGCTGAAGATCTCTGGGTGGCTTACGAAGATTAAAACCTTAGAAATACATTATAAAAACCATATACATACAAATGTATAAACATACAGCTCACAGAGAGACACACATATCTAAAAACAACTTTAAACAAACAAGAAAAAAAATAAAGACCTGATTAAAAGCCTCATCATATGCTGCCAAATGCCTGAGAGAAGAAGGAGGTCTTAACATGGTGCAGAAAAGATAATAATGTTGGTGCCCGGCAGGCCTTGTCGGGGGCCACCACCAAGAAGGCCCTCTCCCTTGTTGCCACCTTCCAAACTTCCCTTGAAGGAGGCACCTGGAGGAGAGCCTTAGATAATGAATGTAGTGTATGGGTAGGTTCATGCCAGGAGAGACACTCCATCATGTATTGCCACATAAGGCTTTATAGGTCAAAACCAGCACTCACACACAAGCTGCTTCTTCATTCTAAATTATCCACTTCTGAAGATGCTTTTCTTTTTAGAACATGCCACTGAGGCTTTCTTACACTAGTGTCAAAGGCCCATTCACACACGGGTGCACATTACATTATACCACATTGCTGATAGGAACATAGGAAGCTGCCTTATACCAAGTCAGGCCATTGGCCCATCTTCCTCAGTATTGTCTACACACTGACTGGGAATTTCAAATGCTGGGGATTGAACCTGGGACTTTCTGCTTGTAAAGCATGTGCTCCATCACTGACCCACAGCCCATTCCCTCAATAATTCATAGCTCAATGTGTGAAATACACATGGCTCCATTGAAAAATATGGAGCTGACTCCAAAGGATACCTCCCTCCAAAGGATGGAGGACTCTCTCTGTCAGAGGAAGACTCCTTCCTGTGGAAGGAGGTAACTTCTGGATGCAACCCATTGTGTTTGAGGTGATGTGAAATGATATGGCCACAATGATCCACACTATCTTCTACCTCAGTGGGTTTCAAACTGTGTTTCAAGGAACCCTAGGATTCCTCAGAAGCCTTATCAGGGGTTCCTCAATAAGATCAGTAATGGCAGAGAAACGTCCCTGAAACACAGCTTGCTCACCACTATGAATTGCAATACCACAGAGAAGTGTTGGGTGTGTCCCACAGCACTGATCTCTCAACTCTATGTGGAGCAATGGTGAGGATGGACTGAATTTGCAACCTAGAACTGTGACATTCTCCATTCTGTGCCCAGAATGGAGAATGATCTGTCAGGTTTGAGGAAACCCTGCAATGAACAAGGGTTCTGTGACAGGTGCACAGGGTTCCTCCAAAGGCAAATTCATGTGGAAAGGGTAGAAAGCTTGAAAAAAACATTGTTGTCTAGCTGATATACTGCAGAGACATTAGACAGAGAAATAAAGGTGAAGAAGAGATCTAGTGCCATATGCCTGACAGTCCTGAAGAGGTTGGGCCAATTATGGCAAAGTTCCAGCCCTTAAAAAAAGGTCAAGCTGGAGCTCTTACGTTCTTCCCCAACATCAGTTACTGCGGATGTTCTTCCCCAACATCAGTTACTGGTGTTCCCTGGTGTTTACCCTGAAAGAAATCATCATCATCATCATCATCATCATCATCATCATCATATTTATAACCCATCTTTTTCCCAATACTGGGACTCAAAATGGTACTATTATGACATATTGGGCCAATTCACATGACACGACACAACAGTCCATAGGTTAAACAACCCCTGGGCTTTTCAGGACGAGAGAGGACATGCTGCCTGCCACTTCTGCTTTTACTCAACAACCCATGATCAGCTCCTTCGTAGCTTGCTGAGCGTGATGTGCGAACCTGGACTGAGGGGTTGTTTAGGGGCTAAACAACCCAGCGGTTAACCAAGCAACAAGCTATGAGTTAACTGCTGGGTTGTTTAGCCCCTAAACAACCCAGTGGTCCGGGTTCACACGTCATGCTCAGCAACCTATGAAGGAGCTGATTGTGGGTTGTTGAGTAAAAGCAGAAGTGGTGTGTGCGCTGCCCATGGGTTGTTTAACCCATCGGCTGTCATGTGAATCAGGTCATTATCTTATTAAGGCTGAATAATGTGTCAGTCTCAGGCACTGTTTTCATTCACCCTTACCTTTACTAAAACTCCACTTATATTTCTTTGGGTAACACCCTTCTTACAATGGGTAAAAGGAAACTTTACTAAAAATAAAAATGCCTCACCTTTCACTTCCTGAGATATGTACAGCCAGTATTTTGAATTCTGCATCTGCTTGTCTTTTGCCAAATTAGACACACACATCGAGATCCAGAGGTATTTTAGAATTCAGTTAACATAGCTGACATACTATCTTTTGTGGGAAAGTAGTAATTACAGCTGTCTTGGTATAATTGTCCAAACATACACATTATGTTTTTTGCCTATATTGTATTAGTAGGCTCTGAAAATACTACATCTTATTCTAAGAAAATTAATCTATGTTCCCATTGTATGGGATATAAAGAAAATTCTGTGACCTAGAAATTACTGCGTTTATAATGAACCATGCTGCAGATAACTGTGACACTTTGCAATTACCCACTTAGTTTTTTTCTTTATCAAAGCTATTAATGGAATAGAGAATGATACGTCAGCTTCAAGGAAAATCTCAAGAGTGGAACCTTAGCAGTACCTTAGAAATAAGTCTAGGAAGAACAAACATGGAGCAGCCAGTGCATCATCTCTACTGTAACACTGTATTGCTTCCAAGAAGCAAAGGAAACTTGCAGGTTGCGAAGGCCTAGAGCATTTTTTAATGAAGGCTACACTAGGCCTTGATTGTGAGATCATCATAGGATCTTGACTTGGCATTGCAAATACTTAATTAACCTTATTAGCTGCTGCAGCCTGTGCAATGGCAAGCAATCCTTCACATTAGGCTTAGCAGCTAGACTGGCCAACAGGTCAATCTGGGGCACAGTCTAAGGGCCAAAGCCCATGCTCCCCTTCTCCTTTTCTCCCCATTCTGCTGTCACCCCATTCACTGCTGGCTGAAGCTAAAATCTCGAAACTGGTATGCTTCCTGCAATGGGAAAGAGAATTTTAGCCAGTTTTAGGAAGAAAGTTGGCTGGGCTCCAAAATCTCTGTTTAGTCTCTACAAGGATAAGGGTGATGGTCAATTGGGGAGTCAACTAGTGATTGGCTACAGGCTGAATTTAGCCCAGAGGAACCAGTGTGTAGGGCACACAGCACTGGGCTTTGAACAGAGAGACCTGGATTCAAATCCATGTTCAGTGATGGAACAGAGAGGCTTTGGCAAGGACTCTCTTACAAACAAATCTACCTGACAGATTGCTGCCATTACAAAATGAAATAACCTCTTGTATGCCATCCTGACATCTTTGGAGGAAGTGTGAGATACAGATGTAATAAATGGAGAGGCTCACATGAGTGTAAGGCACCTAGGGAGGTCTCAGGGTACTTCCAGACAGCTCATAGTGCTATCAGTCAAAAGGCATTATGCAGCTATTCCATTTTTCCCTCCTTAATAGATTTTCTGTGGTAAGAAAACAGACACTAGCAGTGGTATGAAAACACAGCAGGGTTACAAGTGGAAGACAACAACATCTGGGCCCCTGGTAAAATTATCTGTTTGAGACTGGGCAATTGTATAATAAACGCCTTATCTGGAAGCACCTTAAAATCAGGGCTGCCAGCAGTTAGGCTCTGGCAATTTACTACCAGCACTCTATGACCTGGTTCACATGTAACAGCAGCAAATCGTGGGTTAATTAATTAACCCATGCTTTTCTGGGTTGCGTGCCCCATGTGAGCTGCTTCCACTTTGCATAATCAGCTTCCGATTGTAGGTTGTTTCATGATGTGCAAGCAAACCCAGACACTGTGGGTTCTTTGTGGGTTAAAACAACCCAAAGTTAACTTATGATTAGTTCTTAGATTAACTTTGGGTTGTTTAACCCACAAACAACCCATAGTGTCTGGATTTGCATGTCACGCAACAACCTATGATCAGGCCAATTGGAGGTTGATTATGTAAAGTGGAAGTGGCTCGCACGCAGCACACAACATGGCAAATCCTGGCTTAACCAACCCAGGATTTGCCACTGTTATGTGTGAATGGGCCCAATAGGCTGAACTTTAGTCTTCAAGGGTGCCATCTAGGCTGCAGTACCAGACTGCCTGAGCCTCAGCTAAGCTAATGGGCAATGCCAAGCCCTATAATCCCAGCCTCAGAGTCAGTTCCACAGCCTGAGCAACTTCTACTTTTTTAAAATTTTGTTGTTGTTTCATTTCATTTTATATTTTATTGATTTATAAGTTTGCAAATTGCCCAAGGGAATTTGTTGATGGCATAAATAAATCTGATCTGACTAATAAATACACAAACCTCAGTAAGAGTTGTGCTTACATCAGGACCACAGTATTAGTTTCAAAAATACACCTTCTATCCTGGCGTCAGTCACCACCATGACTCAGTATATGTGCACTAGTGCTGACTCATGATGCTGACTCTACACTGTAGGAGAGACACTCAATTTGCCTGATTAAGCTTTCAGAAATAACCCCACACCCGGCTCTCATGGTGGCAGGCAGTGCAATCCTACGGACACTAGACAGCATCTAGACCAGGGGTTCTCAAACTTTTTAAACAGAGGGCCAGTTCATTGTCCCTCAGACTGTTGGGGGGGCGGACTATAGTTTGAAAAAAATATGAACGAATGGATCAAGGAAAAAAAAGGACCCAGGTCCTTTTTTTTTACTTGATAAAATGGAAAGTTATTATTAATTAATAATAAATTAATTATAAATTAATTTGCTGTCTAAAATTGAAATACATTAAAATATTATATACAATATACAATTTTAAATATTGTATTGTTTTTTCCTGTTTTTTCGCACTACAAATAAGATATGTGCAGTGTGCAAATCAAGCCTTTCTATACCTTTTTAAAATTTAATAAAACAGGAAAAAACAATACCTGCTTACCTGGAGGAGGGAGTGCCCGATTGAATTGTCGTCCCTCATGGTATCGTTCCGGTTGTGAGAGAGTTTGTGGCTGTGAGCGTGTATGTGTTTGATGTGGTTTAAATTTGCTACTTTGGTGTTGTGTTGCTTGGCTTGGCTGATTGTTGTTGTGGGTTGTGATAGAGGGGCTCCCGTTGCTCATTGTTCTCCGCACAGAGGGAAGGCCGGCTGGCGGCTCCCTGCTCCGCGCCCCCTCCAGGATGGGCAGCCCGGGGCTAGGCCGGCCAATACCCGACGGCAAGGACTCCACTCCCCGGCGCAGGCCACCGAACAGCTGAGAGGCGGACCGGAAGCAGGGGCCAGCGGGGGCTCCGGTCACGCCAGGGCGGGGGCCTCCGGCGGTATCGCACTCCTCGCCCCCGTGCGGGTGCACCTGGCCAGAGCCCCCACAGGGCCAGCCACACGCCCAGGCCTCGCTCAGCGCTTGCTCGGCAGTGCCATCAGCGCGTTGCCAGGCAACCCTGCGGCAAGCGTTTGTGACGCGGTGCCCCGGCCAGCCGGCGACAGGCCGCGCGCCGAGGCCGTTGAGCCACCGCTGCCGCTGGCCTGCCCCATCGTCTCAGAATGGTCCTCCGGCCGCTCTGCATCAGCATGGTAATGCGGCAGCGCGACTCCTCTGGGAAGGGGCAGCAGAGCACCTACCCACTGGGCCGGGAGGGGGCGAAGGCCAGGGCAGAAGTTTGCTGTGGCCGGCGCACAGTGTTCCTTCCCGGCCCCTGCTTCCGGTCCGCCTCTCAGCTGTTTGGCGGCCGTGCTGAATAGCTGTTTATTCCCCAGGGGAAGCGGGTGCACTTCAGTGGCTTGGCGGGCGCGCCGCTCTGGGGTTTCCCCCCACGCCTTTCTTCCCAGTGGCTTACTCCGGCGGGGCGGATTCCCAGCGGGCAGGGAGCCTCTAGATCGGCCGCCGGGTGGATGAAAAGACCCGGCGGGCCGGATGTGGCCCGCGGGCCTTAGTTTGAAGACCCCTGATCTAGACAGCCATAGGACATTTTGGAGTCCCAGCTCTGACCTCGGAAACTCTCTTCAGAGCTGGGACTTTGAGCTCGGAGTCCCCTCCCCACCCCATGCCAGCTGCTTCTCTGAGGTCACAAACACGACCTCAGAAAAGGGGTTTAATAGGCATTCCGGGGGACAGGGAGGGGAGGAGACCGGCGCTGCCGTGATATGAGACATCCTGGTGGTGCCTCAGCCTCCTTCCCTCCCACTCCAAATCACCACTGTTAGACAGCTGAAATTGGTTGTCTAGCACAGTGGTTCTCCACCTTTTTTACCCCATGCACCCTTTTCACCATATGTCAGAATGTCATTCCCCCCTTTCCAAGATTGTCTGACTTAATCTGTGCCATACAATAAGGCATGATGTCCTGTAGATTATGTACAATCTGTAGAATTGTAATTTGTAGAAAGATCAGTATTCCAGCAGTTTGAGTCTGTGGTCTCAATTCCCCCCCCCCCGAAATCCTAAAATTCCCCCCAGGGGGAATTCCCCGCTGGTTGAGAACCCCTGGTCTAGCAGGACACAAGGAGCATGGAGGTGACCTTCACTCCATGCTCCTCCTGCCCTGCATAGGATGCCCGTAATCCTCCAAATTGGGAGGGTTATGGGCATCCCGACTGGATTGCACCCTATACTATGGGGGTGGAAGGATAAGGTACCCCCCTCAACCGTACAATGTTCTGAGGATCTCGCAGCTCTTGCCTTCTTCAAGAGAGTATATTACTGAAGACAGCTTTGCCTGATAAACATTCTGACATACAGTCAGCATATCTCAACTTTTATGAGTAATATGGACCAGGAATCATTTTATATGGATTTCTTATTTATTTCTTATTTTTATTTTATATGAATATAAATATTTATAATTTTTCTTTTTCTTTTTTAATTCTATATTTTATGTATTTATTTTGTATGTGTGAGTTTGGTTATATTTGGAAATGTAAAAGTTAAATAAAAAATTGTGAATATTTAAAAAAAGAAAAGAAATAACCACATACCATATGGCATGGCATTTGTGGTTCCTGAACCCAGTCAGTACAGATGAATCTTCAGCTAGTGACACTAGAGAATTGGCTTTTTCCAAGCCGACACCTAGTCTTTCTGCTACAAACCTCTGACATCAACCCATCTTCAAATAGAAAAAGCTCCTAATATATTTCACACCATCAACTGATTCACCACATCCCCATAAATGTATTTGCTGGTAACTGTCCTCTCTTTATCCCAAGCTACCAGGAAAACTGCTAGCCGGCTGCAGCACTAGACTCATGCTTGCTTCTTTTGTCCTGCTTCAGTGCTTTATCCCTATCTACTGCAAAAGCTAGTCTGCCAAAACACAATTTTGGGTGTCACATCTGCAAATATCCTCTGCTGTTTGCACTGAGCCTCACACTAGAGATGCCTCCATATGTCCTGGAGTTCTGTTGAATCCTCCCATACCAGACTGCCTGTACTCTAAGAACTGACAGAGAGGTCCTTCTCTATGTCCTACCTATGGTGGAGGCATAGTTGATGGGGCAAGAGAGGAGGCCTTCTCTGTGGCTGCACCTACATTGTGGAATTCTCTGCCCCAGGAAACTAGGTTGGCACCCTCCTTAACAGTGTTCCACCGCGTGCCAAAGACCTTCCTGTTTAAGCAGGTGTTAGTTTTATCGGAAGGGTAAGTTTTATCCAATGTCTTTATCTACTACAGTTGTCTGTTGTCTGTTTTATTACATTGCTGATTTGGAATTTTACGGTATTTTATTGCTGGTTTCAATGGTTGTTAACCACCCTGAGGGCCAGTGTGGCATAGTGGTGAGAGTGTTGGACTGGGACTCGGGAGATCCAGGTTCTAGTCCCCACTCAGCCATGAAACTCACTGGGTGACTTTGGGCCAGTCACTGACTCTCAGCCTAACCTACCAGGGTTGTTGTGAGGATAAAATGGAGAGGAGGATTATGTAAGCCGCCTTGGGTTCCTTGCAGGAAAAAAGGCGGGGTATAAATATAATAAATAAATAAATAAATAAATAGTGCATAAGCACCAGAAAGGTAGGATATAAATTTATAAATGAAATACATCTGTTTTTTCTGCTTCTACACATACTATTTTTTAAACTGCAGCTTCTAATAATAAAAAGTTTAACTGGGAGCATGGTGAGGTCTGAGACCATGTTATTCAAAGATACTGTCAGATTACAAGACACATTTAAGGAAACAGGTCAGCTGCCAACCCCAAGCCAAGGTAGGCTTGTTGATTTGCCTAAAAAGAAATATTGAGGCAAATCTGAGGAGTCCTGCTTGGCCAAAACTTCTCGTGAATTTCAAAGTAAGGTTTGTTTTTGATTTTTTTAAAACAACAACATTAAGACCTGTGAAATGTCTTATGGGAGATCTGCAGTTCTCCACCTGGGAATCCAAAAAGCATTAAGAGCAGGATGTTAGTTCAAGGTGTGCTGTGGGGCTCATCTGTTTCCTGCAGCACTGGATGCCCTGCTGGGAATCTGTGGCCACGGAAGAATGTCTCTACACAATGGGCAAAGATTTTATAAGAACCAGGAATGGAGTTACCACCAAAAGTGCAATTTCAAGGCAAATTAGAAGGTTCCTGTTTGGGGAAATCCATTCAAGCAATTTTGATGGAAGTGAAAGATTTTATAGAACTAGTGAAATTTCTCTTGGGGAATTTCACATCCTAAACTCAGTTCTAATGATGTCGCCAAAATCTGCGACAGCCTCTCCTCCAATCCAAGGCAAACACGATGAACCCAGGGTTCTTTTCCAGCTTGGATCGTAATCTGAGCCAGATAAGGATTCCTCCTTCACTCCTACCCTCAACTCAGTCTCTCATTCATTCATCTCCTATCCCCCACTCATACACTTAACCCTTCCTTCCTCTCTGCCCCCTTCCTTACCTGGTTGAAGTGGGTATGGCTGTGAGGCAGTCGAGGCAGAAAAGTGGGTCCCACCCTGGCACATGGACCACTGCTGTAGCACCGACTCACCAGAGATGAATAAAAGGATCACCTGCGTTCTGCCTCTGCCACCATAGTAGCAACCAGGTAAGGCATGGAGAGGGAGATCTATAGCGGCTGCTACTGCCACAGCAGCTGCCAGCCAGGGTAGGAGGCTTAAAGGATATTGCAGAGGGGAGAGCAGGGGCAAGGGGGGGCTAGAGGGAAAGTTTAAGGAAAGTTTACCCCTTCCATGATACAGGATGATGTAGAAGAGAAAGAAGGCAGGGGACAAGCCTACTTTTAGGTCCCTAGCTTAATACACATTTGGCAAGTTTTAGGGACACGCAATTTTGGCACATACTCTGATACCAGTAATAAATATACTGGAGGCACCAAATATGCCCTGATGCCAAATACTACCCAAAAGGTGCCAAAGCAGCCTGGGCAGTTGCTGTCACCAAATGAGAGTGTGAAGATTTCTAAGTGATTTCCTCTTTTGTAGCCATCAGAAAGTCCAATACAGTTTAGATGCTAACACTGTCTAGACAGGACAGGCTCTTCTTGGAGTCTGCCATTTCCCCATTGCAGCATGCTGTTCACATAAATAGCTTTCCCTGTAATGTACAGAACCACAATCTTGCAGAAAGCTCTGTTAAAAAGCCCAACCTTGACTCAGGGAAACTTAAATCTTGGGCTGAGATCCTTTAAAGCCAGATTTGAGTCGGGGTGATTCACCAGACCATATTACCTGCAAGGTAACTACAAGTACCAGATGATATATTAATGTGTATACAGTGGTGTGTATAAAACTTATCTAAGGGCCAGGACCCTTCTCACCCTGTGAGTGCAATAGAAGGCAACTATCATAATCATTGCCATGCAATCTGGCCATGTGAATCATCCCTCAAAGGCCAGAACTACCAGGTCATTGGTCAAAGCACAGACGGACAACTTCTGTATTCTCAGGGGCTACTCTATTCTCCAGAATATTGCCAGGGAGGTGGAAACATATTTTGTCACACAAGTTAACTTCCTCAAGATGATCAAGTGCTATGATCAAGATGACACCATTTAGCATTAAGGCCTTCTCAGTTACTGAGCACATGTACTAAGTTATAGCTGGGGCATTTCATACCAAAAAACAAAAGATTGATGAGGTTTGTATTGGATGGGCTCTACCAGAAGAATGGCAAGGAGGTTATTAAGGTTCAACAGGTAGTGTAGTGAACTTTCACAGTGTCCAAAAGCAAGGATAGTTCCTTGGAGCCATGCCAGGGCCTTATAGCATTCAGCTTGTTAGGAAGAGCACCAGAGATAACTGCCTTGAAGCTGTTTTCCCCAATTATATCCCTTAGATAATATAAGAAATAAGCTGATTTTGCTGTGAGAAAGCAGTGAGAAAACAGTAAGGCTTTTTGCTTTACTGAAGCAGCTTCGCTCCCCCTTGTATCTTAGGAAAGGGGGTTAGCTTGTGGCTTACTGACAGCCTCTGAAACAGGGGGAGGGAAGAACCTATAAGCTCCCTGGCAGACACCTTTTCTTCTTGGGGAGAGGAACTGACACGTCGTTCACCCAGGGAACTTTGGAGGCCCAGAGAGCATCTCCTGGCATATTCAGGGAACCAATACAGCCACAGATAAGGGGACTGTAAGCTTTCTTTTGCTTGTTTATATTCTGCATCCATATTCCAACTTGGTATTCAATAAACTGCATATCATCTTTGACACGAGTGGTTTTGTTTCCTCCCAATTATCCTTGAATCTAAAGTGAAGTGCCTTAGCTGGACCAGGCCCCTAGGGTAATACAGGGTTGTTCACATGTCACGGCAGTGTTCAGCAGGAAATCGTGGCTTAATTAACCCACAACCTTAGGGAATGCATGCCATGCATTAACCGCTTCCGGTTTGCATAATCAACCTCCAATTGGCCGATCATAGGTTGCTGCTTGACGTGCAAACCCACACACTTTGAGTTCTTCATGGGTTAAATAGCTAAAGTTAACCTAAGAACTAGTGATAAATTAACTTTGGGTTAACCCACAAACAACGCACAGTGTCAGGGTTTGCATGTCACACTAATAACTTATGGACAGGGCATTCATAGGTTGTTTCTGCAAACCGGAAGTGACTTGCATGCAGTGTGCATTCCTGCAAATTGTGAGTTAATTAACCCACAATTTTCTGCCAAATGCTGCCATGACGTACAAACCAGGTCTCTAAGATATCAGCTCTTCTTTACTTCTTGCAACTTGAAAATATTTCCTTCCGCTTACAAGAGAAATGTGGACAAACCTTTTATCATGCTTTGATTAAAATTGGGCAGGATCTCCAGGGGCTGGATAATATTCTGTAACGCCCTGATACAGCCTGTGGGCTACCCTGGGCTATCCCCGTGTCAGAGCATTCAGAAAATAGTAGAACACAGGGAAGATCTCTTTCCTCCAAAACAGAGAGCCAAATCACATGTTACGCTAATCACGTAGCTGAGACGTGTCTTCTTTTCGTCTTCCTAATACAAACCAGTGCCGCACTTCTAGTCTAAGTGTGTGCAGCCCTGATTTGTATTGGGATCACCATGTTCTGGGAGGGGAGGGTTAAACCTTCCTCCCCCCCCCCATCATTTCCCCCAAAATTCCTCCTTGCCAAGGGATAAAAAAAAAAGAAAAAAGTGTTTTTAAAGTCTCCATTGTTTTGTCAGAATTTGATGAATTTTGCAGGCACAGGTGCCCCTTCTGAGCAGATGAAACCTGCCAAATGTCAAATAGATAGATGCAAGGTATTTTGTGCTAAGTCAGTTGGAGAGGAAAGAGTACTGATCTTGCTACTTCTGCTCCTTTCTCTCTACCCAGAAAGTGCCTTGCGGGCAACACAAGCATGGTTGCACTCCTGTTTCATCTTTGATGGTTGAAACTTTATTGAAACTTGAAAGTGCTTGTGCATGCTTGTGCATGCTATAATAGTGTGTGTGTAACAAAGAGCACAGGCACAGAGTCAGACAGATAACAGTACCACTCCTAGACACACACACACTTTAAAAAACAAAGACACTGAACTTAATCAAATGCAGCTACACCTAGGGCAGAAATAGACACAAATAGCAAGATTCAATCATGGGGAAAAAACCAGGATGCAAGGGATTGCATGTTTAAGGAAGGGTTTTAGAAAAGGATTTATGTGGACTGGAAAGGATTCTGGGGTAGGATTAGAATAAGGAACGGTTTAGATCACTTAAGCCAAAGAGAAAGTCTTTCGGCATTCTTGCTTGTCGCCCATTTGAACCTCCCTCCCTCTGGAAGGAAGGGGACTACGCTGATTGGTCAGCTCAGGCTAAGCACCTGAGCCCTTCTTTGAAAAAAAAAAAAGTTTGTCCCATGTGAGGGGAGCACGCCCCTCTGATAAGCCTTTCCCCTGTGCATGTGTGCTACGATGCACAGGCACAGTTTTGAAAATGATGCTGCCGCACGGGTCCAGGACTTAATGGTCCGCAATTGCAGCAGCCAGCTGCCACAATGGAAGACGCCAGTGGTGGCGCGAGAAAGATTTTACATTTATTTTTGTTTGTGGGGGCAGAGTGGTAACTACCCAGCCCTCTGATTGGCACCACCCTGGAATAAACACGGTTACTTGACAGCATAGCGCAGCACAACAACTGTAAATGGGTGCTGTGCTCAGTGGAGGGAAACACAAATGCATGCAATTGAGTTCTGCCTTCTTTAATTGAAGGCTAAAGAGGCAATCACCGCAGTGAACACCCTGTGTTCCATTTCTTTGTGAGACATATGTTTCTATCTTGCAGCTTCGGTCAGTTTATAAACTGGAGTTTTTCAAAAACAAGTGGTGGTGGTGCCCCACCAGCTGCTGCACAAAACTGCAGGAAACATCTAGAATGCTTTAAATGAGAGAAAATGCACTTGTTACATGAATCATGTAAAAGTATAACCAAGCTGTCAAAGCAGCTCCTCTTTGTCTTACGTGCATGCATTTTCTCCTATGGACATCTAGTGGATTTCTATAAAGATAAAATTGAATGTAGAGTGTGTTCATAAGAACATTGAGGTTACTATTTGGGATTTACTCCCAGAATTATTATACTGATATTATTTTATAAACATAAAATTTTAATAGATGTGAAACAGTACCTCCCTTTTTCATGCTTGAGATGACACAGCATCAACACACAGAAGGTTACTGCTACTGAACCAATGCAATATTTTGGGATGCATCCTGCTATTAACCTCCACTTAAGTCAGAGGGCACTTGGCTGAAAAGAGGCCTCAGAATCCAATTCAGTTTGAGATACTTTGCCAAAACGAGTTTTCTTCTCTAAAAGCATGTGCTCTGTTGTAGCTAGAAACTTACATCACTCCTATTACATACGGTATAATGTGGGACATATACATGTGCATATACACTGGCTGTTGGGAGAACCCAGTGCCAATGACTGGTCTACTCCCCCAGTTCTCAATCAGATGCAAGAGAAGTGCATGGAGAGTGTGGTGGCTGTGGAATGGGGCTTTTTGGTGGTCCACTTCAGGAATGGAGCAGGATATGGTCCAACTCCCTCAATCCTCTTTTCTTAGTGGCCCTCCTGTAAAGCTAGCTCCTGACCAAAAATAGAGTGAACTGCGTCCACTTGGTTCAAGGTGGTGATGAAGCAAGCACAAGAGAAAGAAAGTATCTTTCACTGCGGCATCTCTTGCCAGATGATTATTTCCCTTGATACAGATTGGCAAAATCAGACACTTATCTCAGGAACATATGCTTTTGTCCAAGTGCATGATGTCCTAACCACAGAAAGGTTACAAAACTCTATGACTCATAAAACCATTACTTAGCCTCTTGGATATTATTTATCCAATATAAGGAAGATGATCAGGGCTAATAGAAGAAGAAAAAAGTGCTCTATGTTTCATCTTATATACTGAACCCACTTCCTGTCTTGCTTTGAGACACTGAGTGTATGACACATTGTATAATGGAATATATGGCATTCTAGCATGTTCTCCAGCATGATGATGATGATGATGATGATCTCCCTAAATTGCCTTATTAAATTCAACCATTTATCAATCCTGTGAACTTTAAAAAGCTTTCCTGGATAAGAACAAAGATAAAACAAGAGCTTACATAAGAAGGGCCATGCTGGATCAGACCAAGGGTCCATCTGGTCCAGCATTCTGTTTACACAGCAGCCAACCAGCTGCCCACAGGATCCCACAAGCAGGGCATGAGTGCAACAGCACCCTCCTGCCCACGTTCCCCAGCAACTGGTGTACATAGGCATACTGTCTCTGATACTGGAGGTAGCATATAGCCATCAGGACTAGTAGCCATTGATAGCCTTCTCCTCCATGAATTTGTCCAATCCTCTTTTAAAGCCATCCAAATTTGTGACCAACATTACATCTTGTGGAAGCGAATTCCAAACTATGTGCTACATGACAAAGTACTTCTTTTCATCTGTCCTGAATCAACCACCAATCAGCTTCATGGGATGACCACAGGTTCTAGTATTATGAGAGAGGGGGAAAATGTCTCCCTATCCACTTTTTCCACACCATGCATAATTTTGTTCACCTCAATCATGTCTCCTCTTACTCACCTCTTTTCTAAGCTAAACAATCCCAGATGTTGTAACCTTTCCTCATAGGGGAATTGATCCAGCCCCTTGACCATTTTAATTGCCCTTTTCTACACTTTTCCCAACTCTACAATGTTGTTTTTAGGTGCAGCAACCAGAACTGTACACAGTATTCTAAGTGTGGTTGCACCATAGATTTGTATAAGAGGAGTATGATCTTGGCAGTTTTATGTTCAATTCCTTTCCTAATTATGCCTAACATGGAATTTGCCTTTTTCACAGCATGGTCAACATTTTCATCAAGCTGTCCACCACAACCCCAAGATCTCTTTCTTGGTCAGTCACTGCTAGCTCAGCTCCCATCAGCTTATACTTGGAAGTTGGGATTTTTTGCCCCAACATGCATCACTTCATACACTGAACTGCATTTGCCATTTTGATGCCCATTCTCCCAGTTTGGAGAGATCATTTTGGAGCTCATATTGCTATTGACTTCCACCTGGATAGGGTTCCACCCTATGATCAAGTCTGATAATCCAAAACACATATATTTGAAAGATCTACAAACCCCATAGGCTCCCTAGTTCCAAGCCTTCCTAGCACCATCCTGAAAACACTACAATACTGTTCTCCTTTTAAAGGGATATGTGCTTTGCAATTAGGACCTGTGGCAGTTTATTACAGCACAGCCAATCCCAACTTTCAGAAGCCAGCCATTCTTCAGCACCTTCTCCACATCATAAGATCCCTGAACATAATCTGCTTTGGAGTGTCATTTGCTTTCCATCTTTTAAGGTGCACTGAGTTTTCAAAAAATAAATAAATGCTGAGATTCACAGGGATCCAACAAATGGAGGTGTGAAAATAACTAGGACTGCAAGCCAATTAAAGGAGCCTTAGTTGATCAATTATCTGCCTTTTAAGACTCTAATCAGTCAATTGGTCAATTTAAATAAGTTTGCATATTACCAAAACCACAGCACAGGTGCCTTATTGAGATACTGAAGGAAGCATACTCAAACAGTTACTCTAAAAGAAAATATTTTCAGCTATAAGAATGAAGCACGCCACAGCATCAGCTATTTTAGAAACACTCTGCAGATTCTTGCTTGTTTCTGGAAAATTACCTCTAGCAACACAGCAGTTACTAGCTTGGTATGGCAATCAACCAGTAAGGCAGCATGTGTGCATAAGCCTACAATTGCTTACTCAGGAGACCCATCCATCCTTCTTCTACTTCCATCTTTCCAAGTCTGGACAGCTTGCACAGTGTCTTCTGCGTAGTCTGGAACAAACGGTGAGATTTTCCCAAAAGCAACACTCCTCCCTTCCAAAACCATCCAATAATGTCATTGCTGGTGGCTCATCTTATCTTTCAGAAGTGAGTAGGCTCCTGAGTTACAACACACAGCATACAGCAATTTTTTCTTTAGTCCAAAGATTCTTGCCAGCATCAAATGAATCTGTTTCATTTAAATAAAGAAGTAAATTTCTGGCCCTCAGTGCTGCAGAGAAAGTCTTGGAAAATCATGATTCAAAAAGGCTAGGTTGAACCATTTCACTTCCAAAAAGAGCAAGTGAAATTATATGATGGATTTGGCAGAGATGAGAGGTAGATCTGTCAAGATGAAATGGCTCAAAAGAAAACCCTCTCCACCCTGCCCCCCCCCAAAAGCTTAGGATTTGAAATTATCATCTCACAGCTTCTGAGACACCTTTCCCATACATGTCGAACAACACTGATTCTTGGTCACTCCCCAAAAAAGCCCGCAACTGGAATATGCTTTGAAGCCTCCCTTTTTCTTCTCTGTTACTAGGTGACAAGTGCTCCCTACAGCTATGTTCTTAAACTGTTGACAGGGCCTTCGGGGGGCGGGGGACACATGGGAGAAGGCACAATGTTCTAGGGTGCGAGTGGGTGTGGGGCATGTAGGCTCTTCTTCTCAGCACCAGACAAGAACTAGGTGAGTTTAATACCTCCTGGCAGAGGACCCTCATCGATCCACAATGGATATGTGAGGGTGAGTGGGTGACTAACTACACCCTCATTGGATATGCGAGGGTGATTGACTACACCCCCAGAACATCCCACCCTGTTCTATAAACAAGGGAGCCCAGGAAAGTTTTCTGCTTTGTCCTAATGATGTTTCATAGGGACATAGGAAGCTGCCTTATACCAAGTCAGACCACTGGTCTATCTGTCAACAACTATTGGCAGTTTCAGGCAGAATTCTTTCCTAGATCTACAAAAAATAGGGCTAGGAACAGGATAAACATTAGAGAGACTGGACTGATCTACTGTCTGCTGATAGCCCTTAATTGTGCATTGAGATAGCCTTTTACTTACTGCTATTCTTAAGAGTATGTAGCATTTGGTCAGCTCTATCCCAGGTGAAAAAAGTCACAGGTTTCCCATACCCTAGTATTATCTTTCCCTCCCTCCTGCCCATGCCAGTGAAGTGAATCATGAGTAGGTAGACAGACTTGCATGCACAGAGACATTTAAAGTGCACTTCCCAAGAGCTGGGTCTTTTGTGTTAATGCTTAAGAAAGAAGTATTTCAAACAGCTATTGTAATATTTTTGTGTTCCATCACTGCCTTGACAAACTGCATAAGGAGCAGAAGGCAGAACAGAGATATTAATTGGTGCATTTACTTGAATAGGCCACAAAAAATACATGGGAACAAGGTAGCAAGGGAGTATCTGTAATGTGAGTCTATAACAAAAAGCCGGCTAAGATGAATCAAATATGTTATGAAACTCATAAACTTGGATCAGCAAGATCTTTGCTATGTTGAAAAAACAAACAAACCCTATCACATGAGTTAACAGCTTTAGTTTGAGACTGTTTCCTTTAAAATAATGCAAAGCTTACTAAAAACCATGAATCTGAAGGGGACTTCCTGGCTCACAGCTAACAGACAAATCCTAGCCACATTTACTTTGAGATAAATCTCATCATTTCAGTGGGCTTTATTATAAGTAAATATGCTTAGGATTCCAGCCTCAGTTTGATTTGGAATAGATATACACAAATGAGACATCCTGAAGGCTCAATTCACTCCACCCAAGGGCTTCCAATACGGTGTCCAGCATAACTCCCAATCCAAAAGGACCTCCTTGTTATGCGCCTCACCCATTTTCTACAGGAGTGAGCCAAGACACATGCAAATGGCTCTTTAAAATCCTGCCCATAGTTTGAACAGCAACAGAAGCTTTGGCAGAGTTTTCCCATTATGTGTTTCAGATGCTGCCTCCTTTATGTGAGCCAAGACACAGGCAAATGTGTATGAGCTGCTCTCTGTCAAACTCTCTATTGCTGTTATTAATATAGAAGCGGAAGGGGGTAAAGGGTCATCTGCCTTACCTTGGCTTGGGCAGCCACAGAAGTAAATAATGAACGATACCAATGTCACTGGCCTTCCAGGCCTCGCCCAATTCAAAAGATAGCCCCTGTTAAAAATGTGTTGCCGACTCACAGTTTAGGAGCTGTGGAGCAGCAAATAACCCAACCCTAGACTCTTGGAGAAGCCACAGCATTCTAATCAGGCAGCTGACTGAAGCAGCCATGCTTCATTTACCCCAGGAGTGGGAAGCCTGCAGTCTTCCAGATGCAGTCCTCCAGTGCGGCGTAGTGGTGAGAGTGTTGGACTGGGACTTGAGAGATCCGGGTTCTAGTCCCCACTCAGCCATGAAACTCACTGGGTGACCTTGGGCCAGTCACTGACTCTCAGCCTAACCTACCTCACAGGGTTGTTGTGAGGATAAAATGGAGAGGAGGATGAGGATTATGTAAGCCACCTTGGGTTCCTTGCAGGAAAAAAGGCAGGGTATAAATATAATAAATAAATAAATAAATAAATTGGACTCCAGCCGCCACTATAGGCCATGCTGGCTGGGGCTGATGGGAGTTCAAGTCCGACAATATCTGGGGGCTGCATGGTGCCCATCCCTGATTTACCTTGTGAGCAGGCATAGGGCTTGGAGGAGAAAGAAGAATTCAACAGGTGTACTTATGCATCATTAAATCCAATACAGTGGTTTTCAAACTTTCTATCTTTAGGAAACAGTCCACATCAACTTGTCTGCCAAGGAACCCCTAAGCCCTGCAGAGGATTCTGGGACATATTCTAGGGTGCACACTTAGTTCATCTGGAGCACTGGCCAGACCTAATGGGTTTCCCACAGGGTTTCAGAGCCCACAGGCAGGTCAAGAGGGTACAGCTTTAGCAAGCAATCTAGGATGGAATGAGTGAGAAGACTGTGAAGAAATGGACAGGCAGGGTTCAAGTAGGATCGGGACTCTTGAATCCAAAGTCAGTTGGAGGTAGGCCTTTCAGAACCCAAGGAGCAGCTGACTTGTTCTAACAAGAGCTCAGTCTAAACTGAGCTCTTATGTGCACTCTGGGCCTCTCAGGCTTCATACCCACCCAGCGCCTACTGAACAGTACAGTCTTAAAGGGACAGTCTTCTGGCCTGGTGTCTAGCAGTCTGTCACCTCTCCATGGCCTCATGCTGGACATGCTGCCTGCATTGGTGAGCAGGTTTGGTGGAGTACAAGGGCCTGGGGGTCCAGGCTCAGGGACTCTGTGGTTGTTGGGCTCAGGCTGAGGATCAATAGCGGAGCTTAGGCTTAATGCCTCCTACATCAGCACCACTGGGCTTTTATTTTTTTTATTTATTTATTATATTTATACCCCGCCTTTTTTCCTGCAAGGAACCCAAGGCAGCTTATATAATCCCCCTCCTCCTCCTCTCCATTTTATCCTCACAACAACCCTGTGAGGTAGGTTAGGCTGAGAGTCAGTGACTGGCCCAAAGTCACCCAGTGAGTTTCATGCCGAGCGGGGACTAGAACCCGGATCTCCCGAGTCCCAGTCCAGCACTCTCACCACTACGCTACACTGGCGTAGTGGTGAGAGTGTCCTTACCTATTTTTAAATTAATATCCTTACCCTTTGTGTCCTTACCTATTTTTAAATTAATATCTGTGACCATATCTGAGTTGCTGCTGCATTTCAGGGTCATGATAGCATGACTTGGAGTGTGCTCCAAAACACACCCAACACTCCCCTGCAGATGCACACCACATGGGAAGATTGGCAATGGGCAGGCAGGCAAGATGTCTTTTGGGGAAGCTTGTTCTTCACTATCAGTCTTCTCATCAAGAAACCCCTGATAAGCGCCAAGGAGTCCTGGGATTCCCTGGAACAAATTTGGAGATCACAGATCTAAAACTGCTATTAACATATCAGCACACAACTCTGGCTCACTAGGCTTTGAAATAATAATGTATATATAAAAAAGAGTTGAAGAGAATATCTACTAGCTGCTTGGAATCCCAAAGGAAACATTGGTGACAAAAAAAAAAGTGCATATGGTATCTAGTGGTGTCTGTTGCAATAGTCACATTTTACATATGTTTAATGAAAAACTGTAACAGTACTTACAAGAATTAATTGTAACCATAATCTTTCAGTGGAGAAGAAAATATTGCCTTTTGTAATGTGCATGAACCTTTCTAGTTAGAGACCGGAAAACCAAAAAGTGGTACATATACATAAAGTCTCAATAAGTCCCGATTTCATTTGCCAAACTTTTCAAAGTCTGATTAGCATCAGTCTGCATCAGCATGCTATTTTAATAAAAACAGGCACTCTCAATCAACTATTCGTTTTTGAAGACTTAACAAAAAAAAAACCCCAAAGAAAAGTGACTAAATGTTCCCTTTGGAAACTCAAACAGCATGTTCTCAAACTAGAATTTTCTCATGTCTTTTCAAACCATTGGCAGGTTTTTAACTAAAGTACACCACTTACTGAGTATAATTCTACTCAGAATAGGAATAAAAATAGTAGCACATTATTTAAGAATAATTATGTCTGTATTTTAAAGGAAATAGCAAAGACAAATATAGACTGCAGCCAAGACACATACTGTACTATACTCCATTTCTTTACAACACACACACGCAGCAGAAAAATGATAATCCCTTCTTAGTGGAAAATCCAAATTTTCAAATGAATCCCCCAGCTAAAATGAATTACTGTAATAACCAGAATCCTCATATGTTCACTGCTCAACAAAGGCACAGCTGACCACCTGCTATGTTACATCTTCCAGGCAGCCGTTTTTCTATTCCTCAAATGCTGTTCTCTTACCAGGGATGCGCCCCACTGAATCAGATGGCACATTATTAAAAACATGGACAAACAGCAAAGGGAGCCAGGGGAAGGATTCTCCTTCTAGCCTGAGTGACTGCTGTACAGCATCTCTGCACTTCTGCTGAGTGCAGCATAATAGGGGTGCCTCTGCAGTTCTAAAAAGAAAGAATGTAAACAGCCAGATCCAGTCCAGATAAATAATTGCTTTAATTTGAGGAAACACCACACATGGCTGAAATAGACAAACTGAACCCCAGCGGGCTCTGTATGCGTGTGCATTTGTGCTATGCAGCTAGGAAAGGATTGTTGTTGTTGTTGTTTATAAAAAACTGCATTACCCACGGTCACACCACTGATCTTAAACCTCAACTGCATATGAAAACAAAACCAGAAAAGGTGCTTAAACTGAGTCACTGAAATGTGCCATTCATTAACTTGAAACAAGGCAGGTGGGAGGAGAGAAGAGAAGCAAAAAACTCATCACTAAGAATCTGCTGCATTGACATCAAGTCAGGGACTGTTTAAGGAAAACAGAAATCCAAGCATCAAAAATCGGATTCAGGATTATAGCCACCCTGTGAAATGAACGTGAACTACCGATATAGCATGGGGCTTCCCACATATTTCTCTGTTATTTTATCGCTAACACTGACGGGCCAACTGTTATAAGCACCACACCAAACCTAGATGCTCAACGCGAAGAAAACACGCACACCACCTTTCCCCTTCCTCCCAGCAACAGAAGGCTCTTCCTGCGTAGGCAGATGGACTTCCAATTCCCTTAACAGCCCGGCAAAATAACGGGGTGGGGGAAATGTGCACCGTCTAAAGATGCTCAGAAACAAATGCTGTATCGTACACATAAACACAACCCTCCCCCTCGTTGCATCTTCAGTCATGTGCCAGCGAGCGAGTAAAAAAAAAAAAAACACTACACATTTGCTGTCACTCTGCACTCATCCATTTTCTATTTCCCTTCTGAAAAATAAGGAAATCTTTTCATGAAATTAAAGGAAGAAGGAAGGACTAGGTATTCTATGACTTGACAATGCCTGGCCCATTACTATCACCCATATTATAACTCACTAAACCAAAGGCCCATTTCTGTTCCTCCTGCTCACAGGCAATCAGATTTAAAAACAAAAAACTCTACTTAGCAAAAGACCACACAGCCTCTCCCACGCAGCCCCCAAGCCCAGCAGAATGATGCTTTCTACAGGGATCCATTTCATAACACCCAGAATAATACGTCCCGATCCCAAACCCACAGCAACAGAAAAGCCCGGCATTGGAAGGTGGGGGGGGGGGGGAGAAAGAGAATGCTGCAGAGCAGGAACCCAAAGCCACAACAACACCCTGTGACTTATGCCAAGAGTCCACTTAGGCTTCCTAGGGGTGATGGAGGTGGATAAGAAAATGCGCGTTTTGCTTCATTGCGAGTCAGGAGAAAAGTGCTGCACTCTTGGAGGGGGGGGGGGGAGAAGAGGGATACTGGCCAAGGTGAGATGTGCCTGAAAGGGGCAGCAGCCATTGGGAAGGGCCAGCCGAGAGAGTGAGACCGCGGACAGCAGCAGGGTAGCTCTCGTTGCGCCTTACCTGGAGAAAGCCGGGCTGGGCACAGAGCATGCTCTTCCACCAGTAGCAGCAGCAAGGGCAAGGCTTTAGATCCCACACGTGCGGCTCATGGCTAGGCGCCTGCTGGGCTCTTGTGCTGCAGTCAGGGAGCGCCCTGGCCTTTCCGGGGTTCCCCCCTCCGCTCCAGCCCCCTTTGCCCTTGCGCCTCCTCCTCCTCCTCCTGAACCACAGCACTAAAGAGAGGCGTGTGAGGAAGAGCGCGCGAGTGAGGGAAGGAACGCGTGCGGCAATCCCTCCCCTCCTCCCCCTCCCTCACAGAGGCACCACCATTAGTCCAAGCAGCGGCTACAACAGAAGAAGCGGCGGCGGCGGCGGCAGCGCTTAATACGCCTGTAATGATAATGCCGCCGCCGCGGCTCGGCCCCTCCCCTCTTTGGGTACCAAGCCGAAGGAGCCAACCACGAGGCGCGCCTGGCTGTAGCTTGCGCCAGCGGGCTCCTTCCTCCACGGCTCCTCCTTTCCCCCACACTCGCGCGCGCGATCCCACAGCACGGCGGAGACCTGCTGCTCGTACACCGGGGGCGGGCTGCATGCGTTTCTTCAGGCACTTTCCCACATTTCCCCCTTTAATTTTAACATCACTCCTCCTCTCCCTTCATGTGTAGATATTCCATAAGGGATCCTGCCAGAGCATCTCACCGCCCACATTCTCATCGCCTCTCTATAAATACTATTTTTGAGGGCCACTAACGACAAAGGCTAGGCTAGAGCTCATTATATTTTGCTTTTGCTGCGAATTACTGGTTTGTTTTCGTTTTAATGCGATTGCAGTGCTTAATTTCTTCGCAAAAGGGTGCCCTGGTTTGTCTTTCCTATGCGCTGGCAAACCTTTCTCCCTCGTCACTGATGTGCGGGGGGGGGGGGCTCTCTCGAGTAAGCGGTGTTAAGTGAAAGAAATGCACTCTGTACTCGATCAGGGGCATTTACGTCTACTCGTCATATCTCCCAGAACTGACAAGCACTGAAAACAGATAGCAGTCCTTAGCCTTGGCACAAATTAAACACCGATTTTCTACAGCTCAGCTCCCACCATAGTTTTATTTTCTTCAGGGAGGATCCAGCCAAGGTAAAGTACTACTAATTTCATTGGGAAATAAATTTAATGTGTCCTAGCCAGCATAGCCAATGGTGGTGGTGGTGGGGGTGATGGAAGTTACAGTCCAACAACATCTGGAGGGCTACACGTTCCCTATCCCTGCTGTATAGCTACTAAAGATATCATTTCAGGCATGTGCTGAAGTGGGCTTGTGAAGAAAAAGCAGACCCTTCTCCACCACACACGTGTAAACAAGTGTAATCCATGCAAATTTACATAGTTCCTCTGAAGACTCTAGGTGTCAGAGTCTCCTGCAAATGTGCATATTTCCCTTTGATGGCCCTGTGCCAACTCAGAGTCTCCCAGGTATTCACATGCAAATGTTCCCCAAGCACTCTAGTCATGATCAGGAGTTCACCCCTCTGACACCTGTGAGCCACCCCTCCCCTGCCTAGCCCAGATGAAGTTCATCCTGATTGGCCAAGGACAGCCGGGCTACTGAAAGGAGGGGGGGAATTGATACTGCCAGCCAGTGGCTTTTGGGTGTTGTTGTCTGGACGCGAAGGAGCACGGAGTAGGGCTTTTGCTGAGGCAAGCTCTAAGAAGACCAACCCCCCCAGGCAAAGAGTAAGTGCCTGGGTGTTTATATAGTAAAGGAACTAGTTTTGTTGTTTTGTAGCTCTACTTGTGTATACCAAAGTGTCTCCCCACCTTTTCCCCCTTCCCTCATTCCCCACCTTTTATTGTAATCGGTTTACCTTAAATAAACTTTCCTGGTTCTACCCCACATGGTGTGTGTGGTTCCTCTGTGGTTCAGTGCTAAATCCAGTGTATAGACCAAGGGCAAGGCCCTGAGAGAATCAGTGTCAAGCCGGCAGAGCTAAGGCTGGCAGTTTGGCACCTTTGATCTCTAGGACCGGTTGGCAGTCCTTCACAGGGCTCTAACCCACCAAAGTTTGTGCTGCAGTGAGGCTACAATCCTATACTCGCTTATCTAGAATGGAGTAAGTCCCTTTGAACTCAGTGTGGCTTACTTCTGAGTAGACATGTGTAGGATTTGGCTGTACATGTGTTAGTTTTTAAAGTGCCACAGTAATATTTTTATTTTTATTTTGGTAGAAGGCCGGGTGGGGTGTTGGAGCCTGGATATGCCTTCTGTGAGAAGGAGGGACCTTCCATGAGAGGAAGAGCTTTGCTCCGTGAAGGTCCCTCTGCCCATAACTCACCTTATTCAGCAGGGTCTCCTGCCTCTCTGTGTAGAATGTTCATGGGGCCAAAGGGGCTGCCATAGGAAGGAGGGAGTGAGCAAGCCCACTACTGCCAGTGCAGTTGATCCAGTGTAAATCTGGATCCAACCAAAGGTCTAACAACTTATTGCACATGTTATGAAAGCTCAGTGGCCCACTTCTTGGCAACAAAGCAGCATCTGGAGAGCATGATTTAGAGTAGAAAAGCATCAGGGAGAGAAGGTGCTTAACCCTTTCCTTGCCCACCTGCTTGAAATCCCCCACCCTATTTCCCTCCCTGTGGGGCTCCATTCCATTGAATGGAAAATATTTCACCACCCACATGTTTTGCAGGTTTGCTCTTCCTCCTTAGATAGGCTGGGAGGTGGGTGTCCAGCTTTGGTGAATACAAGTCTGGGGGAAGATTTTGTATTTTCCAGTAACTGGAGTAGCCCCTTCCCAATTTACAGGCCCCTGGCTGAAGCGGAGCATGGGACTTTTATTACCTTCCTTGGTACTTTGTAGAAAAAAGGAGAGATGGACATTAGGGGAAAGATTTCCCAAGGTTTTTAGAGAAAACATGTTTTGTTGTTTTGACTGCCTATGCTATGGGTTTGAAAGGCAGCAGGAACCTAACAATGGTTCAGTGAATTAAGAATGGTGCTTTTTGCTGAACTGGGCCTCTGGGAAGGAAGAAGGAAGCATAGGAGCATAGTGAATTGTCCCTGCAATTTACAGGCTCTCCCTCAAAGATGCACACAAAACTTGAACACAACCCAAAGCACATGATGAATTCTCCCCCTGTCTGTATCTATGCAATATATATGAGAGACATAAAACCTTCCCCCACAGCTTCTACTAGCACAGTGTTCTCCAACCTTGGGTCCCCAGATGTTTTTGGCCTACAACTCCCAGCATGCCCCAGCCAGCTATGCTAATGGGACCCAAGGTTGGAGAACACTGTTAGCACAACATCCTCTCCCATACCTCCCAGATTCCTTGTCCTTGGATTCTAGTAGCATAATTCTACATTTTTAGTATGGAAATCTTCAGAACCCTACACCTGGAGAGCAAACCATTTTCAGGTAACACAATTATGGGCGCAATCCTATTGCAATAATCGTAATCCCCCGAACTTGGAGGCTTATGCTCATCCTATGCAGGGCAGGAGTAATGGTGCAGACGATCTTCTCCCCGTCCTTGTGCCCTGAATTTTCGCTAGATGGGCTTTTTTGCCTGTCTAGTGAAGGTGTTTCAGAGGGAGAGGGAAGGAAGCTGGAGAGGCCACAGGATAGCTCGTATCCTGGCCTCTCCAGTCTCTTCCCCTCCCCGCCCACCAAAACACCTCCTCCCCCCCCTCTCTGAGGTCACGTTCCTGGCCTCCGAGAAGCAGCTAGTGCAGTTCTTTCCACACTGGCTGCGAGGGGGAGGGGGCAGATGCTCCAATTCCCTCCTCTGAGGTTGGAGCACTGTCTCCGTCCTTGGATCTGGGAATCTGACATATCCTATGGCCCCACAGATGCTGTCTAGGGAACATAGGATTGCTCCCTCTGGATTCCCAAAGCAGTTTTCACCACTAACTTTTTCAGGTATTGGAAATGGCTTGCAGGACCCAAAGAGCTGGTGGGTTTTTAATTAATAGTGTCAGATTCTAACCACATGCAGGTATCAGGTTTCAGATGCAACATCCTCAGGGATACATGCAAATAACCCAACAACTGAGCACATTCACAAGCCAATTAATAGATGAGCACTCAAATAGAACACCCACCAAATTCCTTCCCTTTAATATGTATGTAGATTCCTTTTTCCACTCTTTCAGCTATCAAAGAAACATTACACATATCATATGTGTTATGAAATTCTCTCTCATCTAAGAAACAGGCATGGATTTCCCCTATTTTTAGCTTTCACAGGAATCTGCTCACACAAAATGCAATGTATACAGTCCAACAACAGCATTCCCCCCCACCCCACCCCCCTATATCTTTTGCTATTTATATTGGTTCTGGTCCTCTCAATTTTATTGAATTAAATGGGGAATAACATTTCTAAAGTCAGTATTGTTTTAATGATACAGAGTAGATTAAAGGAGATCCCACTGATTTCAGCTCACTGCCCTCAACAGAGCACCGTAACTGTTGTGTAACTGTTGTGTGATTTTTGGACAGCCAGTATTCTCTCTCAGCCATTTATTTTTATGGCCTTTTGCCATTAATTTTCTTCTCCCACACAAAGGGACCTCACTGAAATGATAGTCCAGGAAGGTCCTGCTACAGCGTTCACAGCTGTACTTTGCTCTCTTGGGAGAACACTCAGCCACCCAGCCTCCTTTCTACCTAGTGGCGAATGTAGCTGCTCTCTACTCACCCCATTACTTTCTCTGCATACAGGCAGGGTTTGTTTAGGTTTCTTTGTTTTTACAAAAGAAATGTGGTGATCTACCACTAGAAAAGGGGAGGGAGTTCAGTTGCATGTTGCAAACTGCAGCTAATTATCTGCATAAAGATGCTGCACTCCTGTAGATTTTGCATTTGTATGAGGATTGACTGATTCATAAATCAACTGGCCAAACATAGATGAAGGAGACTGCTGCTGGGGACAGGGGCTGCACTGTGCATATACTGCAGGAAAAGTGGATGATATATTTGTATTCATTTGGTGAAAGAGAAAAGGCAATCGCCTTTACAGGCACCACAGATCCATATGGAACAGCCCTGTGAGGGCACCCTGGACAGGACTGTCCGTAGCAGTGTAATTATGTTCAGGTGATGGAAGCAATTGTCTCAGGCCAAAATTTGGACAAGGGCGCAAAATGGGCTTCAGGGGTCATGTATTATAATAGCGTTGTTATATAACGTTTTCTCTTCAATTTGGAATAATCAAATATGTTTTCAAGTTGGTAGGTGAAAAGCCAGATATAGTACCTGCTTGTGCAGAGGCTCAGTGAGGGCATCAGGTCAGGTAGAAGGGCATCCTCACAACATCTTATTGGCTCTTTCCCCACAGCCTAATACAATAAATTGCATTCAGCCACCGAATACTGCCAGTGGGGAAGAGATGTGAGACGTCACACACACACACACACACACACACACACACACACGGTGTTAAACCCAAGGCCTCAATTCAATTTTTGAGAAGCCCTGGGGGAGGCACATTCCTGTGGTGGGTGGGGCTGGAGGCAAAAGGGGTGGGGTCAAAATACCAGCATACTTTAGGTTAACACTCTCACTGCCAGTAACTCAGCCTTAGGAGAGGCATTTCAGTCTTTTAGAATGGGGGGAAACTGCGCAAAAGCTGGGAAACCACCAAACAATCTTTTCCCCCCGGCCCCACCAAACAGTCAGGGGAAAGAGCATGAGGCCGGGGGGGAAAGGGCACCTGAGGAACCGCAGAGGGCCTGATTGTGAGCCCAAGCAGGCCAGATTTGGCCCGTGGGCCAGAGGTTCAACACCCCTGCCCTGGGATTTACTAATACTCCCCAAAGCATCCACTGTTAACTCCTCCAAGGGAGTAGAACTGGGAGCCTGCGTCAGATATAGAAATGACGAGTTACAGCCCATGGCTTGTGGCTCTATGCTGACTCAGCTTGTCTGAGTGTGGAAAGCTAAGCAGGGTCAGGCCTGGTTATTACTTGGATGGGAGACCCCCTCCTCTAGTTTCCTGCAATGAGCAGGGGGTTGGACTCGATAGCCTTGTAGGCTCCTTCCAACTCTATGATCTATGAAATCTATGAGGCCAGTGGCTCCAATGTCAGTGGGGCAGTGTATCCACTCCAGGTCTCAGTCTGAACTTTTAAGGAACTATCCATGGTGCTGAACCTACTTGGGGATTAGGGTTCAGCACCACAGATAGCTCCTTTGCAGTTCAGACTGAGACCCAGAGTGGATACACCACCCCACTGACATTGGAGCCACCGGCCTCCACTGGTTACAGCACTGCCCCTCTGCATCCCTTTTTACCTCATTGCAGCCATGTGCTTGTGTCCTTTTATTTTCCCACCCAATGCTGTGTCCCCTCCTTCCCCTGTGCTGTGCTCCTTCCCAAATGGAAGTGAGCACCTACGTCTTTGCTCATGCCCCTTATCTCACTATGTGCTGCTGTTGACTCTTCTAGTTGGGCCATATCCTGGACATGGAGGAAAGTGTAGGGTAATTGCTAGATGTGACTTCTGAGATATCCAAAGCACCCTGACAATATGAAGCTTGGAGAAATGGGACACTTTCTACATATGCCACGTCTTTATGCACCTGTACTCCACATTGATTCATCCATAAAAAACCTACCACTCCCTGCTTAATTACTCAGGCGTGATTCTTATATTACTAGAGTGATGTGGGAACTGCTTCCCTGTAGTCTAGTCCCAAACTGCTCCAGAAATAACTGTGGACAGGAAACACATGTTTGATTCAAATTATATGTTTCCTTCCCATATCGGTGTTGGCAACCTGATCAGTCTATTAGGTCTTCTCTTCCAGACACTGCTGGAGCAAGGTGGGACCAGACCAAGGGGAAGTATGATGAGCTAATGTGTGATGTATGGTGAGAGTGCTGGACTAGGACTCAGGAGATCCGGATTCAAATCCCCACTCAGCCATGAAGCTCACCGGGTGACTTTGGGCCAGACACTGACTCCCAGGCTAACCTACCTCACAGGGTTGTGAGAATAAAATTGAAAGGAGGAGGATTATGTAACCCACCTTGGGTTCTTTGGAGGAAAACAGGTATGATATGAATCAAATAATACATTTTAAAAGTGACTCTTATGCCACTCAGCTAGTATATGAACTGGCTATCACGATAAATCACAAAAGCAGCTGGGAATCTCCTCTTGAAGAGGGGGAACACTTGCCCTTTTTCATGCTGTCAGCGTGCTGATAAGATGGCTGGTGTTACATTGTCATATTAAGTATGTGCCCATGGAGTTACAATGAAGGAAGACTACACAACAGGGAGCATGACAACACACTGGAATCAAGCATTATCATTTTTTAAAACATTTTAATTATTGTTACTGCTTTTAAAACTTTTAAATAATTATTTTGATGTGTTTTATCATTCGTTCTGTTGTATTTGTTTTTATTATGTATATTTCCTGGGGCCTTTGGCTATAGGGAAACTAATACATTGAAATTATTATTATTATTATTATTATTATTATTATTATTATTATTATTATTATTATTTACAACAGTTTGGTTATCGGGCACCTAGATTACTCTATAGTACTAATGGTTCTGAGATGCCATCTGTTCCTGATGAGTCCTTAAATGGTAAATTAATTAGAACTGGATTTGATGTTCACAGGATCATGGTGGAGCAAATGGAACATCTTACTATTGTCAGGACTCAGGAGCTGCCATGGCTCAAACATGGCTCAAACTGCTCCGTGTAAAGAGCCACAGAACTGCATGTTGCAGCATCTGCCTAGAGACAGTTTAGTATCCTCAGGCACTGGATTTACTCTGCTCATCCGGGCTGGCCATTGAATCCTCCTGGACAGGAAGGAGTATAGGAGAGATTCCTGTTCCAGTTAAGACTTGCTTGAGCACAAGGTCTTCCTAAGTTCTGTTCTGTACCTAACTTCTTCTTCCTGTTTTGTCTGATTTGCTCTTAAGTTCTGATTTCTAGCTTGCTTGCTTCTCCATCCTGTCTACTGATATGTCCTTTGGTCCTGATTTAGGGTGCTTCCAGACACTGCTTTTATCATGCTGTCACCCTGCCTCATTCATGGAATTTCACAGGCAGTCTGGACAACATTGTCTTCATCTTGCATCCCTCCAATGTTTCCTCACCACCTCTTCCCTTTTTTTTCTTTGCAGAAGGAGGAAAAGATGCAATACTTGCACAATGTATTTTGATTGATAGTGCTAAGAGCCTGGAAGCACCCTTACTCTTCAGCCTTGACTTCTGAGTTGTCCGTGGCTCCTGGTTTCCAACTCCTGGCCAACTACAGACTGCTGCCCATGGCACAGCGCTGGCAGCCAGTCCCATAACAGGGCATCTTATGCCAACTGTCATGAGAATCACTGTGAGATTTACCCTCTGTGTCATGAGAGGAAGTTCATGAAGAACAAGGAGTTTCAAATAAGCAGAGTTTGAACAATGGAGGGAGATGTGTGAGTTCTTATGAAGTCACACCAAGCACAGCTTACCATATGCTAGGAATCAAGTTCTCGAAGATGGACAGTATCTTTGGAGTTGTCTGTAACTCTTTGCAGAATAAGATGGGAACTAGATGGGAACAAACTAGATGGGAGGGAGAAAAGAGGCCCAGTCTTATGAAAAGCTACATTAAGCATATATTTAAGGTGCTTTCCCTTTCCTTCTACCTTCTTATTCCATGTGTGACATTTTCCATTTAATAACTGCAACTGTTACTTGATTGCATGAACATGTGGAACTGTAGTAACAACAAGAGGTGAACTAAGAGGTGAAGGGTTCATCACATCTTCCTACATTTATCACTTAAAGGTATATTAACATGGGGAAGTTGTTTTTGAGGAGGAAGTAAAAGCTGTTTATCCTTGTCCATCCTCCTGAAATGTTCTGCGGTTGCTTTTTAAGGGTTCACTTTCAGCCAGAGACTTCCTCCCTCATAGCTCACACACTAGTTCCTGCAATCAGCAGATAAGGTGGTAAATTTATTTCTCGACCATACCATTTCAGAGACTCTAGATCAGGGCTCTCCAACCTTGGGTCCCCAGCTGTTGCTGGCCTACAGCTCCCAGCATTCCCAGCCAGCATGGCTAATGGCAAGGGATTCTGGGAGCTATAGTCCAGCAACATCTGGGGACCCAAGGTTGGAGAGCCCTGCTCTAGATGAAGGGCTCAACTGAATGTGCTTAAAATATCCCTGTGTGCAGGAAAGGATCATGCTATGGAGAATGCTAGGCTAGAACCTTCTTGACATCTAGGATATTTTTTAAAAAAAGTGCAGGGAATGCACACACACAGGAGCGTGCAATCATGTGAGCCCCCATCCACAGTCTGAAATGATACCGTGCAAAAAATCAGTTTATCAGCACCTCATATGCTGTTTGTAAGAAATAGTAGTAGGCGATCACTCATGACTGAGTAAGATTGTCTTCCAGGATAAAATTACAAAAAGAAAATTATATAAAGAGGAAATTGTATAAAATTGTGTAGACTCTAACGATGTGTCCATAAGTGACTGTGAAGGCCAATTCTAGATCCACACAGCTTCCCACAGTGAGGACACAGGTTACCAGATGGAAGATGGTCCTGTAAAGGATTTGTTTGACGTGCTTTTCACTTAGCACATTTCTCCCTTTCACCTTGCACTCGGGCTTCTTCAAAGTCCATAGAACCTTTGTGAAAGGCCAACCTCCAGTTAAAGCGTTCATGGGCCAGAGCTTCCCAGTTTTCGATGTTTATATTGCATTTTTTTTAGATCAGTCGTAAGAGCATCTTCAAACCTCTTATACTGACCATCCAATATTCCGCTTTCCATCCTTGAGTTGGGTATAAAGTAACTGCTTTGGGAGACGGTAGTCAGACATTTGAACAAAATGACCGGTCCATTGAAGTTGGCGTTGAAGGATCATTTTTTCAACTCTAGTAGTCTTTGCTTCTTCCAGTACACTGACATTTGTTCGCCTATCTTCCCAAGTAGATTCCCAAGAGAGCCAGTGTGGCGTAGTGGTGAGAGTGTTGGACTGGGACTCAGGAGATCCAGGTTCTAGTCCCCACTCGGCCATGAAACTCACTGGGTGACTCTGGGTCAGTCACTTGACTCTCAGCCTAACCTACCTCACAGGGTTGTTGTGAGGATAAAATGGAGAGGAGGAGGATTATGTAAGCCACCTTGGGTTCCTTGCAGGAAAAAAGACGGGGTATGAATATAATAAATAAATAATTTGCACGATTTTCTGGAGGCAGCGTTGATGAAATCTTTCAAGGAGGTGGAAATGACGTTTATAGATAGTCCATGTTTCGCAGGCATGCAATAAAGTTGGTAATACAATGGCTTCATAAACCAGCGTTTTGGTCTACTTACAGATATCCCGATCCTCGAACACTCTATGTTTCATTCGAGAAAATGCGGCACTTGCGGAGCTCAAACGATGCTGGATTTCAGTGACAGTGTTAGCTGTAACAGAAAGATTTCATAGATTTCATAGATCATAGAGTTGGAAGGAGCCTACAAGGCTATCAAGTCCAACCCCCTGCTCAATGCAGGAAACTAGAGATAGCTGCCAAGGTAGAGAAAATGATTGACATTTTCCAGTATTGCCCCGCCAAGCTGGATAGATGGCATCACCAAGGGTTAACTTGCACTTGCTGATGAAGCACTTGCTGATAAAGCACTTTGGTTTTTTGATATTAAGTGGGAGACCAAGTTTTTCATATGCTTCTGCAAAAGCATTTAGGATAGTTTGGAGGTTATCCTCTGAGTGTGCGAAGACTACATTATCATCGGCATACTGAAGTTCCACAATGGAGGTTGTAATTACCTTACTTTTTGCTTTCAGGCTACTGAGATTAAAAAGCTTTCCATCTGTTCGATATATAATACCCACACCAGTGGGAAGTTTCCCCTTGACAAGATGTAGAATAATAGCGATGAAAATAGCAAATAATGTTGGGGCAATAACACATCCCTGTTTAACACCTGATCCCACTTTAAATGGAGCACAATGAGAACTGTTGTCCAAAACCGTTGCCATCATGTTGTCATGGAGAAGTCGTAATTAATGTAATGTAATGTAATGTAATTAAATTAAAGACATTCACAAATTTATTGGGGCATCCAATTTTCATAAGAATAGTCCAGAGAGCCGTTCAGTCTACAGTATCAAAGGCCTTAGCCAAATCAATAAATGCCATATAAAGGGGTTGATTTTGCTCCCGGCATTTTTCTTGGAGCTGACGTGCAGTAAAAATCATGTCCACTGTCCCTCTAGAGGGGCAGAAACCACATTGAGATTCAGGGAGGATCTCTTCTGAAATAGATAGACAGTTTGCAAGAATCCTAGTAAATATATTACCTGCGGTAGCTAAGAGAGAAATGCCCCGATAGTTTCCACAGTCTGTTCTATCACCCTTCTTAAAGAGGGTGATAATTATGGCATCCCTGAAGTCTTCTGGGATCTCTTCTCTCATCCAGATTTTTCCGATGAGTTTATGAAGATGTTGTACAAATTCGGGGGGACCCTCTTTAAAGATTTCAGCAGCAATCCCATCTGGTCCACTAGCTTTGTTATTCTTCATTTGATTAATGGTTTTTATAACTTCAAAGTGTGGAGTATTGCAAGTTCTTCTCTAATTTGTTTTTGCGGGATTTGTGAAAAAATCTCATTATCCACCTTAGATTTACGATTTAAAAGATCATAATAATGCTCTTTCCAACGCAGTGCAATAGACTCTTTGTCTTTTAAAAGTTTGGTACCATCTTCTGATTGTAAAGGGTTTGTACCATAGGTTTTTGGTCCATAAATGGCCTTTGTGGCCTTAAAAAAGCCCCGTGCATCATGAGATTCTGCAAGTTGTTGAATTTCTTGAGCTTTCTTTTTCCACCAAGCATTGTTAAGTTCTCTTGTTCTTCTTTGGACCTCAGCCTTTGCACTGGTGTAGATTTTTTTTCATGGCGCACAATTAATATCATTTTGCCATATTTGGAAGGCTTTCCTTTTTTTTTGTCAATTATATATTTAATCTCATTATCATTTTCATCAAACCAATCCTGATGTTTCTTAGTTTCATATCCAATAGTTTGTTCACAAGCTGCAATAATGGAGGTTTTCAGCTTAGACCTATGGTCCTCAGTGTTATCAGGAGGTTCCGTAGGTAAGTGTTCCCTAAGAAATGATTGAAAGTGGGTTCGCTTAATAGGATCTTGAAGGGTGTGGATGTTCATTTTACATCTTTGGTTTCCTTCCTTGAAGCCTACGTTGGGGAATGATATTGATAACCATAGTGGACTGGATTAGTCGATGGTCTGTCCAACAGTCGTCGGCACTCACCATGGCCCTAGTAAGAAGTACATCGTGGCAATCTCTTACACAGACAATTACATGCTGGGAGTTGTAGGCCAAAAACATCTGGGGACCCAAGGTTGGAGAACACTGGACTAGATGGACCCTTGCTCTGATTCAGCAGGGCTCTCATGACTTTGAAATGTTCTCCCAAGGGAGACATATTTGCTTTCTTTTCAGTGCAAGATCAAAACATTCCCTTTTACCCAGACTTTTTAAAAAAAATTCTAATTGATTCATTCGTTTGTTTGTTTCCTACTTGAAGTCATGCCTTTTATTTTGTAATTTTTAATTGCTTTCTAATTTTATTTTAAAAGGTTTACAAATTTACAAAATAAGTTTACAAAGTAGAAATAAGTCAATATTTCATAACAGTCATCCTAAATTAAATGTAATTAAATTTAGCAAAAAGGAAAAGAGAAAAACAACCATACTAGTCCTAACAAGGTTTATGGCTGAAGTTCATCTTGAACCTTACTGTTCCAGAGTACACTATAAACAAAATCCATCTTTCAATGAACCAGTCCATTTGTTGCCTCCCCTCTCTAACCCTCAGTAACAGCCCCATCCTATGTGGGTGCCTGCAACCCTCCAAACCCGGAGGATTATGGGCATCCTATTGAGTGCAGGAGGAGTGTGGTGTAAAACATCTAGACAGCGGGTTACACCACCTCCCAAGGAGGAGAGGCTGAGACACCAGCTGGATTTGTCATAAGATGGCGACGCCTTGCTCCTCCCCTCTCTGCTCCTGGGAACGCCCCCCCCCCACGGGGGAACAGAAGACGGTCTTCTGTCTTTGGTTCCCTGCTGGTGTGGAAAGAACTGTGCCTGCTACGAGGTGGGGTGGAGGGCGCTTCATGCTCGGACTCCCACTGAGACTTCAGAAGGGATATCCAAGGTCGCAGTGGGGAGCCCAAATTTTCCTATGGCCCCCCAGAGAAGGTTGGAGGGCCATAGGACTGCACCTTAAATGAGTTTAACCGTACAGACAATTTCTTAAACTTTCCAGTACGATTCATCAACTGATGGGGGGTTTGATCTCTTTCCACTTTTTACTTATAAGCAGATGTGCTGTGGTTAATAAATGAATCAACAATCCTCTGAATTCACCACCTCCTTTACATTAACAAACTAAACTATTAATGGATCCCAAGTGAGCTCATGTCCCATAATGTTCTTAATCTCCACCAAGACTGACCTCCCAAATTTCTCAATCTTGGGACAAGACCCCAAAATTTGAACAATGTCCGATCTGTTACAGCCACAACTTATTAATTTTACTATTATTATGTGGTATTTGTGCTGCTATAACGTTGGGTACACCACCCTGGGATGCCTTGTGGATTAAGGGTGGGTTATAAATTTTTAAAATAAAATAAAACAAACTCTGTTTTTGCCTGATTAAATATTTTTTGTTGATTGCAACCAACTTGGTCTGAATTCAACCCAATAAATATTTAAATAAACTATAGAGGGATGCCATTTGGAGCCTGTAATGATCTCTGAAGTTAATTCTTTATAGGGTCTAACAGACCCCTGATACCTTGTTGTTCATGAACATTTTCATTACCGTAAATGGAAAACCTCCTGAAAAAAAGAGGCTGACTGGTTCCATAACTACTTTAACTGCTATATAAAATAATTATTGTGCTGTCACGTGGGACTTTGCACCATGTTGCGGTCTTTTAGGCTCTCCTCCTTGGATGTAGAACATTTAAGTTTCCTTCATTCATTTAGCTGGAAAGTCATTTCCCCTTCTTCCCTCCCCATTCCTTTTTCCTTGTGTGTCATGTCTTTTTAGATTGTAAGCCTGCGGGCAGGGACTGTCTTGTTAATTGTTGTAAACCGCCCAGAGAGCTTCGGCTATTGGGCGGTATAAAAATGAAATAAATAAATAAATAAATATAAATAAATAAAACTTGGGGTTGGACCCAGGATCTGCCTTTCATGGATGTCAGGGCTCCACTCACAAAAGGTGCTTCCCCCTGATTTATGGGGATCCTTCCATCCCCTGCCCCCAGTACCACCTCAGCTCACCCCGTTCAGCAAGTTCCCCTGACCCTCTGCAGCATTTTTAGGGGGCTCGAGGGGCTACCATGAGGAAGTCCACTTCCGCCAGCCCAGTTGCCCAAACTTAAATCTAGACCCAACCCACCTGAAACTAAAAGAGAGGGCAGGGTTGAAACGACAAACAACACGGGGTCCCTTTTCTAAGGGAATACATGGAGTACAAAATGGCATGGGTTACATAGAAACATTGTTATACTTTTGTAGCCAGCCCAGTGATGACCCTCAAAGTGTTGCAGGGTTACATTTATTTATTATTTTATTTATTTATTATATTTATACCTCGCCTTTTTTCCTGCAAGGAACCCAAGGCGGCTTACATAATCCTCCTCCTCCTCTCCATTTTATCCTCACAACAGCCCTGTGAGGTAGGTTAGGCTGAGAGTCAGTGACTGGCCCAAAGTCACCCAGTGAGTTTCATGGCCGAGCGGGGAATAGAACCCGGATCTCCCGAGTCCCAGTCCAACACTCTCACCACTATGCCACACTGGGATCAGGGATGCAGAATCAGGGGTGCAGAATCAGGGATGCAGAACCTCTTTCAGCCCAAGAGCCAAATTCCATTTCGGAGAAGCTTTTGGGGGCCCACATTCCACTGGTGGGTTAGACTGAAGGGGAAAGGGGTGGGGCCAAAATACCAAAAACACCAGCATAGTTTAGCTTAAAGCTCTTACTCCTAGTAGCTAAGCCACCTTAGGAGAGGCATTCCAACCTTTTAGAGTGTGTGTGTGTGGGAGGACTGCATAAAAGCCAGGAAGCCACCAAATGCTCTCTGGTTGGGGGACAGGGTGGGGACAGGGGGAGGGGGAGGGGCCATCTGGGGAGTTAAATGCTTAATGAAGCTGAAAGAGTCACTTGTATTGTGGTGTGAATATCCTAATGTGAATAAAGTGGAGAGTTTCAAACCCAGAATACCGATGCAACGTTTCTGTGTTTCACAGTTATATGTCGCAGATATTTGATCAAAGCTGTAAGCAGAGTTTCAGATGCAGCTCTATGGGGCTTTACATCTTCATTGCTCACCCACATCTCTCTAGTTAGGATTATAAACCCACTGAACATTGTTAAGGAATTCATCCTTAGCTCACCCCACACAGCTCTAGAAATAAGAATAAATTGTACATGTTAGATATGTATTATATTTACATATTTTATTCTGATTGCAAAGTTTGTTTTTTATTTTGCAAATTTTGCCATTTTTGATTGGCAGGATAAACACAGTACAAATATGGATGTGTTGGAGACATCCTGGGAACATGATCCATCCCCAAAAGCCCTTTATAGCTTAATTGGCTGCTATATATATGGAGTGCTGTGATGCCGTGGCATTCAGTCTTCAAAAGCTACAGATAATTACAAAAGACATCTCTGCAACAACAATACATACTTCTTCCCACATTCAATAAACACTGCTTCCCACATTTCTCATGATGCCATATCACATCAAACATTTATGAAGATGGAAGGCTGAAGTCATGGTTACCCATGAGAACGATGCTCAGCAAATTTCTTACTGCTGTGGAACACAAGGAGTTGATGAGAAGGAATAAACAATGCATTTATCATGTTAAACATGAAAATAAAAAGCAACTTATTTACAGTCTGGGGAAACAAAAACCATATATAATATAATGTAGGGTACATATAACATCCCCTTGTTCCATTCTACCTACCGTAATATATGACTTCATGAGTGTGTTACCAGAGTGCTACATTATGACAGCCCTTATCCCATCTTGATCAAATTAATTCTAGCCCCAGGGTTACAGTGATTTGCATAGCCTAGATTTAAAAATTGCTTTCTATGTGAAAATGCACTAGCTTTACATTTTCTTCTCTTGCATCTCTTTCCCTCCAACTTCCTTTTGTTTTAAAGCTGCCTACCTATGCACTGGAGAACAGACAGAGGTGATCATACTTGGCAGCAAACACATTTCCATTTGCATAAAATACGGTATTAGCCTACATGGATCAACAGATCATGAGACTTTCTATCCTAAGCCACTATAGGCACTATAGAAAGCTGCAATAAATAGCACAAGTTCTTTTTATAAACAAGGTACAGTGTAAATAGGGGGAAGAATCCAAAGGTGGATGAGTAAACATAATAATCTGCATGACTATCCAGAGTTCCATATGAAACTCCAATGCACACACAGTATTCCTGATGGAGCACAGTTCTCTATACACTTCAAAGGCTGGTGCAGCATGATGTGCCCTTTACATGTGTAGAATTGCCCCCACAATTTTTAAAAACAGAAAGCAGCTTTGGGAGAGGAGAATTTAGAGCAGAGAAATAGCAGGGAGAGGGGGTGCTTAATCCTTTCCCTGACCGCCATTTCATCACTCCAAACTGATCCACTTCTCCACTCCAAATTCTCCTTTGCAAAAACTGCTTTTTCTTTTTTTTAATAATGGCATTGGAGCTCAGTTACTCTTGTTTGTGTCTAACGTGAAGTTAGCAGGGATGCAAAAAGTGTGGCCCACCAGACCCCGCAGCATCTGCACACACACACACACACACACACACACACACACCAAAAAAAGTGCAGCAGCACTGCCTCCACTTTTCCTTGCTCCTGCTACCAAGGCAATTCCTTATCTCCGATCTCTGTTGATCAGATATAAATAAGGGGTTTCCTTACTAGTGCTAGCAAGGGAATCCTTTCCTTTATCTCTGACCTCTGCTGAGAGATTGGAGGTAATGAAGGGGTTTCCTTGTTAGTGCTAGCAAGAGAAACCCTTTCCTAAGCCAAAAGGGTGATCTCATTTATCCAAATGGCAACAAGCATTCACAGAGTGGGAGCAGAAGTTTATAGAAACCAGCTTAACTGATGAACAGAATGAAGCTGCCTTATGCTGAGTCAGAAGTTTGGTCCATTGAGGCAGTCATTCATTTGTTTATTAATACAGTTTTATACTGCCCTTCAATCCTTGCAGCTACCAGGTGTACAAATATAATTCAACCAATAAGAATATCAAAACCACATAATCATAATCACACAAAAGGCAGTGAGTACAATAAAACAGACAAAATCAGCCAATTGAAATGCCTGGGTAAAGAAGAAGATTTTGAGCTGGCAGCCAAACAATTGCTGTGTTGGCGCCAGTCACACCTCCATGGGGCGGGTATTCCATACTTGGGGCACCACAAGTGAGACTCTCTTCCTTGTTGTCACACAGTTTATCCAAGGTACTTGTGGAAGAGACTCCCCTGATGATATTAAGTCGTAGGCAGGCTATAGGAAAGAATAGCCCTGCAGATATTTGGGGTCCATGCTGTAAGGTCTTTAAAGGTAAGCCACTCAGCCATGAAACTCACTGGGTGACTTTGGGCCAGTCACTGACTCTCAGCCTAACCTACCTCACAGGGTTGTTGTGAGGATAAAATGGAGAGGAGGAGGAGGAGGATTATGTAAGCCGCCTTGGGTTCCTTGCATGAAAAAAGGTGGGGTATAATTAAATATAATAAATAAATAAACAGAACCTTGAATTGGGCTCAAAAGTAAATAGGCAGCCAGTGCAGCTCCTTCTGAACTGGTGTAATAGGATTCTGCCTGGCTGTACTGGTTACAATTCTGTCCACCACATTCTGCACTAGCTGAAGCATCTGTGGCATCTTCAAGGACACGTACAACACATTATAGCGGTGTTCTCCAACCTTGGGTCCCCAGATGTTTTTGGCCTACAACTCCCAGCATGCCCCAGCCATGGGGCATTTAAAAAAATATTTTTATTTAATTTTTTTCAAACAATATATAAAACAACTAAAATAACATACATACAACTTGTGTAGTGCTCCCATCACCACGGGACGAAATGATACATTCTATCTCTAAAATCAATTGTTATTCATTATTCCAAAAATACAATATATCTTGACATGACATGCTCCCTTTCCCCTTATTTAACACAAAATCCAAAAATAATCCCCAAATATCCTTAAAATTATTTTTCTTAAGTTGTCCCTTTTTACATTTGATACTATACAAGTCAACATATCATTTAAAGCCATATCCCACACTTCCTTATACCAGTCAGTAATAGAGAAAACTTGATGAATTTTCCATTTTCTTGCTATCATTAATCTACCCGCCGTTAACAAATTTACAATTAATTCTTTAACATTTTGAGGACCAGCCACCTTTTCAGTTATTGATAACAATGCTAATTTAGGACAAACCTCTAAATCAATACCAATAATTTCCGATATTTCTTTAAAAATCTTTCCCCAAAATTCCAATACATTTTTACAACTCCACCACATATGAGCATACATACCCAGCTCCTGACAGCCGCTCCAACACATTGGAGAACATTTATTATCTATTTTGTTTAATCTCATCGGAGTCAGGTACCATCTCCAAATTAACTTATAGAAATTCTCTTTTATCCTTATTGACATATTTTTCAATATTCGCCTATCCCATATCTTATTCCACTCTTCTTTTGCTATTTCCTCTTCAAAATCTATATCCCAAACTATCTTAAGATTTTCCACTTGCTCTTCTGATTTCTGGATCATTTTATATATCATTTTTGTAATACCTCTAGCTGATGCGTTCCCTTCTATAAGTTCTCTAGACATGACCAACTGCTCAAATGCAGTGAATTCTCTTTCATGCTCATGTCTCCTCTTCCATTTCTTTCCCCATTGAACTAATTGGATTAAATTTAGCCACGAAATTCTTCCTGGTCCGACCCTTTCAATTAGTTGTTGCCTTGTCTCCATTTTGTCCAGCCAGCCCATTAATCTAATTACCTTTTTCTCTCTATAAATTCGTTCTAAATGTCTAACGTTCTCTGGAAAGTCCTCCATTACCACCACTGGAGTAAGCGGTGATATACCTGGTATAAATATTTTCTTGTTTTCTTGTCTTATTCCAGGTATATCACTGCTTACTCCAGTGGTCTGACCTCAGGATCCAGCCCCGGGCAGCTCCCGGTGAAACTAGCTGAATTCGCCTAGCTGCTGAGCTACGCGGCTGTCGAGCAATCAGGGTCATTCCAGGTAAATCTTGTGTGTGCTGTTGCTGCAACTCGCTCTATACCCATGTCAATTGCAGGCGCGTGCGTTGCGTACTGCCTTTGTGTATGCTTTGATACGCTCAATTAAACTCTGTTTACCTATAAACAGTGTAGTGGCTCCCATTCATAAGACTGCTTCTTTCACTGTCCTAGTGTTAAAATTGGCCGCGGCTTTTGCCTAGGTGCCAGTGGACCGCACGTAAAGGGCTAACCCCGCTCCGGTTAACCCCTTGGTACCCAAACCCACACAAAGGACCGGCTTTGGTCCTTTTCACAACTTACAATGGGGTCACGGAGACCCCACCCCCTAATTTCAGACTTCCAGTCTCACACTCAGTTTGAAACATCAGGTTGAGGGTATGCCCTGCCAAATGTGTTGGGTTGTGACATATTGATGGTTGTCAATATGTCACAGCACAACACATTTGGTTGTTATGGTGGCCATGAAGTCTCCCTAAGGAAACACCCCTTAAGGTGTTTCCAGTGTGAATGTTGAAATCCCGCAAGACAATTGTTCTTGGGATTTTCCAACACCATGCCAGAAACCACCTCAGGCAGCTTAGACAGAGAGAGTGATGGACAGTGGGATAGTTTGTACACCAACTGAATCCCTAATCTGTCTCTCTGGTCCAACACCAAGTGTAGACACTCAAACCTGGCACTTCAGAGGACTGGTCTCCTAGTTAGGGAGACAGATTCCTTATAGATGACAACTTTTCTCCAGCCTATGTAAGTGCTGCACTAGATACCCAAGTGGATAGAACTGGGACATCTCAGCTAACCTTGCCAAGTCCTTGGCTGTAAGCCTCTAGTAGATTGTAATGAGATCTCTGAAATCTATTATTATTATTATTATTATTATTATTATTATTATTATTATTATTTATATTTATTTATTGCCCATCTGGCCAGCAACTGGCCACCCTGGGCGATGTACATACAATAAAATACATTTAAAACAATATAAAATTTTTAAAATCTTAACCCACCCCATATTCCCACCTGAATAACCAGGTTTTTAATGAGCAATGGAAGCTCAGCAGAGAGGGGGTATGGCGGAGGTTACTCGAGAAATCAAGCCTCTCAAACATTGTACTTTACTATTATAACTCCTGTTTTACTATTCCTACACTGGTAATCATCATATTTTTGTTTATGAATCACAAAAGAAATGACTGCACAAATCTCCAAAGAAGATATATGGACTGCATAAAGGCTCCTGAAATCTATGGATTCATTTCCCATACACAACTTGCAGTCTTAGGGTGCTTCCAGACGTAGGGCTTCTAGTGCTAACAATCAAGAGGCATTGTGTAGCCATTCCATCTTTCCCCCCTTTAATTGGTTTAAAAAAACAAAAACATAAGAAAAAAGAAAGAAAAAGTGTTGGGAAAACACAGGAGGGCTACAAACTGAAGACAATATCATCTTAAAATTTCATGAATGAGGCAAGCAGTGCAACTTCAGTCTCATCTGAAAGCACCCATACTCTGAGAACTGCTGAAAATCTAAGTGCAGTGATTGTGCTTTCTGCCCCTACACTCTGAACTGTTCAAATTACACTGAGATATAGAGCTATTGGGAGTAAACATATATGTTACTTGTAAGTAATCAGCTTCAAAAATCACACCAAACAACAGGCACAATATGTTTTCTTGGCATCAATGGCTTTTTCTTTTCTCTCTGCTACAGCTCCACAAAAGGCATTGCAAGCAGGTGGTTGATGGAAATGATTGTATTTTGGATTCATTTCTGGCTCAGTTACCCAGATGTAAGCTCCTTGAAAGAGATGATCCAGTTTCTCCTCTCCAGTACACCAAAGCAGCAAAGCAGCAGGCATTAGCCTACTTCACCTATTGAAACAGAAAATTCTAAAACACAGGTTGATTTACTAGTCATTTATTGTAACTATTTTGCTTTGCCCAAAACACGTGTCATCTGTATGATGTTTTATCTGTGTGTCAACAGTTTTAAAATCTGAGAAAGTAAAGAGTACTATCTAAAATGATGATGATGATGATGATGATGATGATGATGATGATGATGATGATGTGAAAATAACATAGTAAAAATGTACAGTGAAATTTAGCCAGCAATCCTAAGCAAGCTTCTGGAAATATGTCACACTGGAATCAATGGGACAATGATGCCTTTGATCAAAGTAATTGTCTTTCAGTTACTGCAGTTTGAGTGTGCTTATATTGAAAAAGAACATTTCCCCAGAAATCTATGTAAATTCCTGAAAAGAATAGATTGTTCCATTCTTCATTGTAGAGGATTTGATTCAAATTAAATATATATTCCAAACACATGGTTGGGACAATGATGATGGGTTGGGAACTTGAGATGTAGTTGCCACATGTAAAAGTGTCCTGTTTAACCATGTGGTACAATATTAGAGCCATTCCTTATTTTAGAGAAGGGATGGGCACATGCAGCCTGTATGTGGCCCCTCTGGCCAAAATTTGGTGGCACAGCAGCAGAAAAGGGGCTGATCTTTTCCATGTTGTAAGGAAAATAAGTAGTGGTTTGCCAGTTGGTTTTGTTTTAAAGAAAATTGGCCTTTTTTAAAGCAACTGCACTGCCGCTATACTGAATTTCGATGGCAAATTTAGTGGCACAGTGGGAGGCGGGATGAAACCCCTGGTGGGTTAGGGGAGGAATTGGCCCCCGGACCTCTGGAAGTTGCCCAATCCTGTTTTAGAGTATCTGCTCAGTTAATTTTATAAATTGTTCCCTGATCCATTGATTGCTGCTAGGATTAGACCACTAGGGTTTTACACCAATTTTTACTTCTTCAGCACAAGAAACAGTTGCCCCCACCACAACATGATAGGCACAATTAATTAGCGATTTTTGGTCTTCAGAGGAAGGGGGCAAACAAACATTAAGAAGATCTTTGAGTGGACTTACCTTTTTAAAGCAGAAGCTTTCAGGCCGGCGCTGAAGCACATCAGCAGGGCCCAGAGAACTTGCACTGATGATGACAGTACTTTCAGATCAAAAACTGTACCAAGTTGATTCAGGTTTCAGGGGAAAGAGCGCACACACAGCATGCCCAATAACAATTGCATGAGCTTCTTGGAGTTTTATCTGCAATATGGTTCAAGCATTTTTGTCTTCTGGAAACAGCTCACAGTACCTGAAGAGCATTTCAGTTCTTACTTCATTAGCCTCCCAACAACGTTGTCAAGTAGATTTTCCTTCTTCCCTTCCCACAATTTGATGAACCAAGGCTGAGAGCCAGAAAGGGGTCCTGGGCGTAGTGCCCTCTGCTGGGTCCCTGCCAATGTCAGCTGCCCCACCCCCAGCAGGCATAACTAGCACTAGTGGCACTTCTCCGATGGGCACTGGGGCAGCTGGCATTTTAATTTCCCAGAGTGCCCAAGAGCACTCTGGGAAATTAAAACAGTCTCCCTATGCTGAGTGCCAAGAAAGGGGTTGGACCTGGACCCAACCAGGTCACTTGGCCCCAGCAGCTTCCAGAGGATGATGTGTATTGACACTTGGTCTGAGTGGTGGCGATATGACAAAGGGCTGGTTCACACATTAATCTCTTACACCAGGATTATGTGGAGTCAAGGCCCTGTCCACCTATACTGGCCTTCTGAAGAAGGTAGCAGGCTCTCTTCACTGGTGGGAAACAGAGACAGTGGCTGAAGATTCCCTGTTCTGGAACTTTCCTTGACTCGTGCTCCTGGAAAAGGTTACTGGCAATACTGCCCCCCCCCCAGTTATCTGTGGCTAGCTGTCTTGTGGTACAGTACTCTGGTATACCCAACTGGGTTCCTTTTTCTCTTCCACAGTGGAGTAAGTTTATAATCACTCCAGGTGCCACCTTAATTGATCCCTGATGGAAGCAAGCCTGGTCGCTTCTTCCACAGGCCAGTACAGGTGGGGAGGGCTCCATTACAGGTATTTTATTTTATGTTTTTCTAATTCATTGTTGAGAACTGCCTTGTAAGGACTATGTCCTAAGTGACAGCCTATGAAAACTGTTACAAATAAAGAAGTAATAAATAATATTCCTATATTAGCAGGGTAATGTGGGAAACGGTCCTAAGCCAGAGAAGGCATGAAAACTGAAAATAGCTTTTCATTCATTGTCCCAGTTTCTCAGTCTGTAGTGAGAAATATCTCCTCATTTTTAGCATTTCTCTTACCATGAGGTCTGGAAACTTTAACAAAAACCCAAAGCCAAATTATTGCTTTTAACCAAGAGGAATTTAGGGCTTCCTTTTAAATCAAGAGGAGACAGGGCTCTTTTAAAGTACGGTATTAGAATGTACCAATTGTAAATACTGGGCAGTATCCAGCAGTGTCATTCCTCAAATTCAAATAGTGCTAGCAGAACTTTGCCAAACATTTCTGTTGCACAAGCGTTTTTGCATTACTCTTACGCAACCCATTGTGCAAGCGGTTGTGCAATTGGTTGCACAAGAGGTTGCACAAGTGTAATACACAATAGAGCAACCGCTCTTGTGCAAACATAACTTTGGTTGGATTTTCTTCTTGCGCATAGTTTGGAACACCTACTTTCTGCTAGCGCAACATCATCTGCACTAGCGGAATGACACAGCTGGATACTTCCCATCATATATTCATGACTTTGAGAAGCAGAATAACCACTGTCCTTTAGGCTGAAGAAAAAAAATCTGTCCCCTTTGCACTAACCTGAGCAGGTGCCTTTTCACACCATCTCCCTGTGATGTATGATACACAATAGAGAAATCAATATAGGACTTATATTTTAAGGTGAAAGGCAGGATGCTGTGATAATACTTGGAGGCCAACTCTGTTCTCCATCGCTGCAGTTTAAATCAGTGGAAGACCGACAACCTGGTCTTCTGCGTGGGTTCAATGCTAAGGGGGTAGCGAGTCCTAGGGCGGGCCTTCTCCGAGGTCCCCAGCGACTATCACCCTTAGCCCAGAACAAAGGGATAACTTATAGCCACAAAAGTATCTTTTATAAAACAAGTTTATTTACAAAATTACCTTCACAAACCCAGACACACGCCAGCAATACAGCTTATCAGTACGGTACAAAGTAGCAAGCAAGAAGTCTCAAGGACACTGTGATTTCAGGGCTCTCAGCTAGTTAGTTCAGCTCGGGCTCCAGCAGAGGCCCGGTCAACCGCATGCTGCTAGCTGGGTTCCCGGCGGAGGTCCGGTCTACCCAAGCGGCTTGTGAGTGATTTCAGCTTGGTTTCCCGGGGGTCCAGTCAACCCAAGCGGCCAGTGATTTCAGCTTGGTTTCCCGGGGGTCCGGTCAACCCAAGCGGCCAGTGATTTCAGCTAGCTGGAGCACGCCGGGTGCTGCTACCCGGGGTTGCCGATCCCTTCGTTCCCTTACCCCAAGCATGGGGCAAGATTGCTGATCAGGTCCAACAACTCAGTTCCCTTGCGCAGGGTGTTTTATACCTTGGTGTTTCAGGTAGCCCCTCCCTCCGTAATCAGGTGGGTTGCCAATCAGGTGGGTTGCCACCCTCCCTGAGGGGCGGCCTTTTGGGTCAGGTGGGGTGACGCCTTCCCCCTGTGGGGTGGGGTCCCTTTGAAGCCACTTGCTTAATGGTCCCATCCTGTGGTGTTGAGTGGTCCTTTCTTATGGGTGCCGAAGTGTCTGCTCTGGCGAGGTATTCAAGTCTTATGTAGATGGGGCTGATATACGAGAGCATTGACGAACCTGGCGATGCTTCCTGTCTTCCCCCCTGGGGTGATTCTATGCAGATGTTGTTTGTCCCCTTTGGTCTCTGTGGAGACTGGCTGTCTCCCCCCACCCCGGGTCTCCTTCCCCCCACCTTGGTGAGTGCGTGTGTGTCAGAAGGGGGGCTTAGGTTGGCTTTCTCCACAAAATCCATGGTTAAGGGAAGACACGTAATTTAAATGCCTCACCTTCACAAGAGAAACAAATTATGGTGCATCAGTTGTACATGGGAGATGTGTGTGAATGGGCAGCATTCACAAGTAATCAGTTGTGACAAGAGCTGCTGTAATAAGCCAGAACTTCCCTCACACTTCTGAGCAAGTATATTAACTTTCGGGCAAACATTTTTCCATGGTGGTGCTGTGTATTGTACTTTTGTTACTACTGTCAAAAAAGCAATCAATGGAGAAGATAGAGGGAGGCTAGTTCTCCTCACCTCAGCTTCTTCTGTCTTATCATGGCTGTTTGTTTGTTTGTTTGTTTTACCAAGGATATGAACATGCTATAGAACAGCTTGATGTCCAGTTTGGTACTTTGTGACCAAAACCGGTTATGATTAACACCTTACAGAGAGATTCCCGTATACATTTAAGCCAGAATGGGAAAGCTTGACTGACAGATTGGGAACAAAGATGAGGTTAATTAGTAATTCCTTCAGTTGATAGTAATCGGATTAAAAAAAAAATGAACTCATCATAAACCAGAGGTGTTGAAGAACCCCAGGTCCAGGGGCCAAATAGGCTCCTTAGGGGTCCCCACATGGCCACACCCCCTTCCCAACATCACCAGGTGCTTCCTGCTTCTCCCCCCGACCCCCGATGTGGTGGTTTCCCAGCTTTTACATGTTTTCCCCCATTCTAAAAGGTTGAAATGCTTCTTACTGCTGTTACTGGCAGTAAGAACTTTAAGCTAAAATACGCTCATATTTTGGGGTATTTTGACCCCATCCGCTCTTGCCTTTGGCCTCACCCACCCCTGGAATGCAGCTCCTGAGAGTTTCTCCAAAACTGAATTCAGCCTTCAGCTGGAAGAGGTTTGGTACCTTGTCATAAACAGTTAGCGGACCATATGAAGGAGTGCATTTATATTAGTGGACTACCTGGCTCAGTTTACTTCTGTATCAGCACAGCAGAGGCCAGTCATATAGTACCTGAAAATATTTTGAGCATTAACATTGATTGGACCTGGCAATCTTGCAAAATGGGCAGCCCTGTTCTTCCAAGATGGTTGCGACTGCATGCGCCTGTTTCCACAGAGCAGTAACGCATAAAAAGAACTCACGTGTAGAGAAGAGGGGAACAGGACTGTGTTGCCAGCCCCACCACAAGATGTCACGCACTGCGCTAGCCCCATCCCTTCAATGTCCGAACATTCAGCATGTGCAAAGGGCCGCCAGTGCCGCGTGAGCAGCTAGTAGGCACTCCACATGATTGGGAGTCCTGATTGTGCAAGACTCCTGACTGTACATAGGCTCCCCTCGGAGATGTCACAATGTGCATGTGTTGATGGGGCAGGACTAGTAGGGTGCATAACATCAGGGTGGGGCCAGCAGCATGGCTCTACCGCCCCCTTCTCCATGCAATTGCCCTGTAGGGGGATTTCACATGAACTGGGGTGCAAGAATCAATGGAACAGCAGCAATAACCATGCCCATAGTTAGTGCAGAGCTTCCCCCTCACCCAACCCCCAATCCTGATGCATAAAACCTCTAGAACAGGGGTATTGAACCTCTATCAGCCTGAGGGCCAAATTCAGTTTTGGAGAAGCTCTGGGGGTGTGTGTGCATTCCAGTGGTGGGTGGGGCCAAAGGCAAAAGGGGCAGGGCCAAAAATGCCATATTTTAGCTTAAAGCTCTTAGTGCCAGTAACTAAGCCTTAGGACAGGCATTCCTAGCTTTTAGAATGGGGGGGGGGACCCTGAAGAAGCCAGGAACCCACCAAATGGTTGTGGGAAAGGCAGTGGGGCTAGGGGAAGGGGGTGTTGCAGTCTGAGGAACCCCAGAGGGCCAGATTGCGACCCTGGGTGGGCCATATTTGGCCCATGGGCCAGAGGTTCAACACACCTGCTCTAGAAGCTGCATGGAAGCCAATCTTCACTTTGCAGCAACATCATAACTTCACGGCTGCCTGTTTATTCTCCCCTCCCTCTAAGCCAGTGCAGAGCCCTGGGACAGAGATCAGCTTTACATGCTGTGATGTGGCAACACAGTGTTCAGGTCAGGAGGGCTGCAGTGAGAAGTGGAGGAGAAGGGCTCAAAGCCTGATCCCAGCAGGTGGTGCTGTTTTCTCCTCTCAGTCCATCTAATATTTTCAGTACAATTCATACCAGAGAGGCAGCAGGAGCATCCACAACATCCAAATCAGGGGTGGGCAACTTCCACTGGTCCGGGGGCAATTCCTCCTGGTACTCAGAGGGGGCCACAACCTCGTGGGAATTGTCTCACACCACCGAATTTGCAACCAAAGTTCGGTGGTCCGGCAATAGAAGAAAAGGTGCGGTTTTGCTATTAAACAAGGTACACAGAGAGTAAAGTCTCTGGGGAGCACAATTTTGGTTTAAGCAAGCAGTGTTTGCTTAAACAGTGAAATCATGGCTGTTTTACTGCCACTGTGCTGCCATGCAGCGGGGTGGAGGGGGAGACCAGAAAGGCCAGGGGGCCACATGCGGCCCATGGGACGCATGTTGCCCACCCCTGATTTAAATCATTATTTTGAACTGGAAAATGCAGGGAGCATGAGGAGAAAGGAGCATGGTCACTGGCCTATGAAACTACAAGGACAAAGCAGGCAACCCCTGATCTCATGCAAGAGCATCTTTGTGGACTGATATACTGTAACTAGATGTCATCATTGTCAATTATCATTAGCTTGTTTACTATTGTGGCTACATCTTCTGAAAAATAATAAAAAAAACACCATTAAAGCAATGCTTCTGGGAAGGGCTGCTTCGTGTTGAATATACATCCTTCCTCTGACAGAGTCAAATGACCTCCTGCCGCCTTCCCAGAGCTGACAGCTGCTGAGAGCTTCGAAAGAGGTCATTCCGTTTTGCAGCTCCAGGTCTTGTAGTAGCCCAGCTCTTAGATACATGGCACTGAATAACAAAAAAAAGAAGATTTACATGCATGGCTATACAATTGGTTTCTGGAATGATTATGCCAAATGTTGCTTCATAAAAGTAAGAAAAGAATTTATTCTGACATTTGCTGATGTGAAGAGTAGTTTTAAGGGGTGATGGTGATTATAAAATTCTAGCACAGAGAAAAATGGGTCTTTTGCATGGGAAGGAGAGTTAGCAATCAGGACATGGCTGGAATGCATTCTGCAATTGATTTTCCACTTGGTGGCAACAATTTTTATCCCCACAGTTGTAGCTAGGTGGAGAGAGAGTGATTTGCCCAAGGCTACCTAAGAGCTTCAAAGACTAGCAAGAATGTAAATGTTTCTCTCTCAAGTTTAAACCCAACACTACCTACTGAAAGACACTGGCAGGACCCAAATAAAGAAAGGATACAGAACATACGGAAGTGACCTTACACTGAGCTCAGACCACTGGGCTTCAGGCAGGATTTCTTTCCTAACCCTACTTGGGGATGTCAGGTCTTGAACCTGGGACCTTCTGCAGGCAAAGCAGGTGCTCTACCACTGAGCTGCAGCCCCTCTAAGTACCAAAGAAGAAAGTAGTAGGGAATTTCTGAAAAATTGCCCTGCCATTGGTCAGCTGGTTTAGAGAGAACATTTATACCCAAATAATACATATATCTATGAGTGGGGAAAGGCAAAACTAATTCTGTCCCTATGTGGCTTGGGACCCCAATACCTCAAGGACTGCCTCTTCCTGTATGACACTACCCAGTCCCTGAAGTTGGCTTCAGAGGCCCTTCTCTGTGTGCCCTCTCTAAGAGAAGCCAGGCGGCGGGGGGGGGGGAGTTTGGGAACAAGCTTTTCTGTGATAGCCCCATGTTTGTGGAACACTCTCTCCAAGGAAGCTCACATGGTGCGGACACAGCCATCTTTTCGGCACCAGGCAAAGACATCCTTATTTCCCCAGGCTTTTGGACCTTAGTTATGGCCCAGTTGTTGTGAGCTGCTTTTGTGGTGTTCATTCTAGGCTAGGAGAGGGCAGGGGAGATTTTGTGTATCGTGGATGAACACTTTTTGTATTGTATTGTTTCTCAATTACGTTCTTATGCTGTTTATTTTTATTTGTATTATTGTGATGATTATGGTTTATATTGATTTTGGGTTTTCTGTTATATTAATTATGGATTTCTGTGTGTGTGTGTGTGTGTGTGTGTGTGTGTGTGTAAGTTGCTTTGAGACTGCTTTATGTGGTAGGAAGCAATGCATCAACTTAAATTAATTACAGTGCAATCTAACGAGGCTGCCCGTAACCCTCTGAACTCGGAAGATTACTGGCATCCTATGCATGGCGGGAGAAATGCGGACGTGAAGGTTGCCTCTGCACTGCTCCCGCCATGCAAAACACTTAGACCAGCTGTCTAAGTGTGGAGCCAAGGAGTGTGAGGAGAGGAAGCTGAGGTGCTGCCAGGATATTGCAAATGCTGGCAGAGCCTGTCTCCTCCCCAACTCACCCCTCTCCCCGACCCTAAAAGTTGGTCTCGACCTCAGAGCCATAGCTGGTGCAGTTCTTTCCACACTGGCTGAGAGGGCAGGAGGAGGGCACTCTGAGTTTCGGGTCCCAACTCCAACCTCAGAGCAAGTTTCCGAGGTTGGAGCTGGAACTCTGAATTATCCTATGGCCGTCTAGACTCTGTCTAGTGGGCATAGGATTGTGCGGCTTGTGCCCTTAGTTAAATAGATGATGATGATGATGATGATGATGATGATGATGATGATGATGATGATGATGATGATGATGATACCACAACCACCACACAGGGACTCCATTTCAGGTTTCTGTGGGAAGCAAGAGTCAGGGTTCTTCTAGACAGAGGACTCCTAGCGCTATTAATTAGAAGGCATTGTGTACCTATCCTGTCTTTTCCTCCTGAATGGATCTTTTTCTGGAAAAAAGATGGAAGAAGTGGTGAGAAAACACAGGAGGGTTAGAAACAGAAGACGATGGTGTCTGGCCCTTGCCATAAAATTCTGTGTTTGAGGCAAGGCGATTGGAGGATAAAAGTCTCATCTGAAAACACCCTCACAGGAAGTTTCAAAGGCCTGCTCTTGGATATATTCAAGATAAAACTGTTTGGACCCTGCCTAAATTTCACCTCTGAAGCACACCAAGTTACAATGACATCATTCCTCAGTCATTTACATTAACCACTTTGCTGAAGAGAGCTGTTATTTTTAGCTGCTTAAGTAGATTTCCACTGCCATGGCTCCCTTTTGTATGCCTCTTCTTCAGGATTAACAGAGAAAATAATTATAGATAATGACATGGAGACAATGATCTATGCTTTTAAGCTATAGGGACACTGAGTCTTTACACTGACAAAATACACTTGCTTCAGTGATAAAGTGTTTAAAATCTACATCTCTTGTCCTTCCTTCTTTTGGGTAAAATGCTGAATTACTTTTTCCTAAAATGTTGAATTACTTTTTCCATTTATGGCTTGTTATTGCAGCCAATAGTTTGGCCCCCTATTCTCCTGGGGTGAAACCTTCCTCAGCCAAAGCACATATGACGGCTTAATATTCCATTCTCCAAGCTCCAGAGAAGTGATTTAAGTTACTTTCTATGAAACTTAAACAATGTGCTTTGAATGGCTATTTGCTCTACAATACCATGTCGATGTCACTGCCCAAGGTGGACTAAATGATACAAGGATACCACTTCTTTGAAACAGCAGGGAACTCTAATCTCCTCAGCTCCCTCTGCATTTATTATGGAAATTATGTCCATTCTTCCTTGCTTTCATGAGATAGGCGTGTGCATTTGTGTACTGCCCGGCAAAATGTTCTAGTAATCATAAGGAATAGGAAGGATGATAAAAGACCCAAGAAAATTGTGCCCTTTCATCTTTCTACATGTTGTTTCTTTCCATCTGAGTGTATTCTGAAGACCCCTCGCCGGATCGTCACCTTGAAGTGGTGAGTGGGCTTGCGTGTTCCGATGAATCCTGTGAGCAATGCCGTCGGGAGCTATGTACTCCCAGTAGGGTCACCCATGGCGGTAAGGTCCGGGGAGAGGAACCAGACAAAGAACGATCCAAAACATAAAGTCCTCAACGGCAGAACAGGCGGAAGATAATTAAACCTAAATTACAACGGCTGTGAAGGCGGATGAAGGCTGCAGCAGAGAATGGTTTTCCAATCGTCCAAGCCCCTAGTCATGGACCAGCACATGGGCGGTGGATGCAGACTCAGTCGCCCTGTTCAAGGAACGAGGTAGTCGAGCAGCTCGGCAGCTGTATCCATGACTGAGCAGCCCTATTTAGGATCCACTCTGCTCACCCCGTATGGGGAGGGGGCTAGAAAAGGTGCCCTAAACATAGTCTACCTCTTTCTCCCCTGACTGGATTACCGCGTCCAGTGGGGTCACCATTTTAGCGGTCGAAAAAGACATTTGAATTTTGGAACATGGAATATACGGACATTGCTGGATAACATAGACAGTGAACGCCCTGAGCGTAGGACTGCTATTATTGCAAGGGAGCTGAGACGGTTTAAAATTGACATAGCAGCACTTCAAGAAACTCGAAGGGCAGGAGAGGGACAGCTGAAAGAAGAAAAAGGAGGTTATACCTTCTTCTGGAAAGGACTACCTGAGCAGGACCGACGAATACATGGTGTAGGCTTTGCCATCAAAAATGAACTAGTGAACTCTTTGTCAGAAGTTCCTACTGGCATTAACGAACGCCTGATAACTCTTCGATTAAAGCTCGCCAATAACCAACAGGTAACTATTTTGAGCGCTTATGCACCAACATTAGATGCTGATGATGACATCAAGGAAAGTTTTTACAGCCAGTTGGACACTCTCCTGTCAGAGATACCCAAGGAGGATAAAATTATCCTCCTGGGCGACTTTAATGCAAGAGTCGGGCGTGACTTTGATTTATGGCCAGAAACTATTGGAAAAGACGGAGTTGGTAATAGCAACCCGAACGGACTCTTACTTTTGTCTATATGTGCAGAGCATAATCTCACTATTACAAACACGCTCTTTCGACAAAAGAATAAGTTTAAAACATCATGGCAGCACCCACGGTCAAAGCACTGGCATCTTCTGGATTATGTAATTGTCCGTGTTAGAGATCGCCGCGATGTACTTCTTACTAGGGCCATGGTGAATGCTGACGACTGCTGGACAGACCACCGACTAATCCGGTCCACTATGGTTATCAACATTGCTCCCCAACGTAGGCTTCAAGGAAGGAAACCAAGGCGTAAAATGAACATCCACGCCCTTCAAGATCCTATTAAGCAAACTCGTCTTCAATCACTTCTTAAGGAACATCTACCTACGGAACCTCCTGACAACATTGAGGACCATTGGTCTAAGCTGAAAACCTCCATTACTGCAGCTTGTGAACAAACTATTGGATATGAAACTAAGAAACATCAGGATTGGTTTGATGAAAATGACAATGAGATTAAATATATAATTGACCAAAAAAGGAAAGCCTTCCAAATATGGCAAAATGATATTAACTGCGCTGCCAAGAAAAAAACCTACGCTAGCGCAAAGGCTGAGGTCCAAAGAAGAACAAGAGAACTTAAGAACGCTTGGTGGAAAAAGAAAGCTGAAGAAATTCAACAACTTGCAGAATCCCATGATGCGCGGGGCTTTTTTAAGGCCACAAGGGCCATTTATGGACCAAAAACCTATGGTACAAACCCTTTACAATCAAAAGATGGCACCAAACTCTTAAAAGACAAAGAGTCTATTGCACTGCGTTGGAAAGAGCATTATTATGACCTTTTAAATCGTAAATCTAAGGTGGATAATGAGATTTTTCCGCAAATCCCGCAAAAACAAATTAAAGAGGAACTTGCAATACTCCCCACTTTGGATGAAGTAAAAAAAGCCATTAATCAAATGAAGAACAACAAAGCTAGTGGACCAGATGGGATTCCTGCTGAAATCTTTAAAGAAGGGGGCCCCGAACTTGTACAACATCTTCATAAACTCATCGAAAAAATCTGGATAAGAGAAGAGATCCCAGAAGACTTCAGGGATGCCATAATTATCAGCCTCTTTAAGAAGGGTGATAGAACAGACTGTGGAAACTATCGGGGCATTTCTCTCTTAGCAACCGCAGGTAAAATATTTGCTAGGATTCTCGCAAACCGTCTTCTATCTATTTCAGAAGAGATCCTCCCTGAGACTCAATATGGTTTCCGCCCCTCTAGAGGGACAGTAGACATGATTTTTACTGCACGCCAGCTCCAAGAAAAATGCCGGGAGCAAAATCAACCCCTTTATATGGCATTTATCGATTTGGCTAAGGCCTTTGATACTGTAGACCATACAGCTCTCTGGACTATCCTTATGAAAATTGGATGCCCCAATAAATTTGTGAATATCTTGCGACTTCTCCATGACAACATGACGGCAACGGTTTTGGACAACAACGGCTCTCATGGTGCTCCATTTAAAGTGGGATCAGGTGTTAAACAGGGATGTGTTATCGCCCCAACACTATTTGCCATTTTCATCACCATGGTTTTACATCTTGTCGAGGGGAAACTTCCCACCGGTGTGGGAATTATATATCGAACAGATGGAAAGCTTTTTAATCTCAGCAGGCTGAAAGCAAAAAGTAAGGTAATTACAACCTCCGTTGTGGAACTTCAGTATGCTGATGATAATGTGGTCTCCGCACATTCAGAGGATGATCTCCAAACTATCCTAAATGCTTTTGCAGAAGCATACGAAAAACTTGGTCTCTCACTTAACATCAAAAAAACCAAAGTGCTTCATCAGCAAGTGCAAGCCAATCCTTTGGTGATGACATCTATCCAGCTTGGCGGGACAATACTGGAAAATGTCGATCATTTCCTCTATCTTGGCAGCTATCTTTCTGTTACAGCTAACATCGACAGTGAAATCCAGCATCGTCTGAGCTCCGCAAGTGCCGCATTTTCTCGAATGAAACATAGAGTGTTCGAGGATCGGGATATTTGTAAGAAGACCAAAACACTGGTTTATGAAGCCATTGTATTACCAACTTTATTGTATGCCTGCGAAACATGGACTATCTATAAACGTCACTTCCACCTCCTTGAAAGGTTTCATCAACGTTGCCTCCGGAAAATCCTGCAAATTACTTGGGAAGATAGGCGAACAAATGTCAGTGTACTGGAAGAAGCAAAGACTACTAGCATTGAAAAAATGATCCTTCAACGCCAACTTCAGTGGACCGGTCATGTTGTTCGAATGCCTGACTGCCGTCTCCCAAAGCAGTTACTTTACTCCCAACTCAAGGATGGAAAGCGGAATATCGGTGGTCAATATAAGAGGTTTAAAGATGTTCATAAGGCTAATCTAAAAAAATGCAATATAAACATCGAAAACTGGGAAGCTCTGGCCCATGAACGATCTAAATGGAGGTTGGCCTTTCACAAAGGTTCCATGGACTTTGAAGAAGCCCGAGTGCAAGGTGAAAGGGAGAAACGTGCTAAGCGAAAAGCACGTCAAATGAATCCTTTACAGGACCATCTTCTATCTGGTAACCTGTGTCCTCACTGTGGGAAGCTGTGTGGATCTAGAATTGGCCTCCACAGTCACTTACGGACCCATCGCTAGAGTCTACACAATCTTCTTTAGAATTTCCTCCTTTTATCCCGGAAGACAATCTTACTCGGTCACGAGTGATCGCCTGATGATGATGATTCTGAAGAGACAGGGGTTCTTAATCTTGGCCTGAGGGAAGCCAATGTGTAATGCATAATTATCAGGCCGTAGTTGGAGCCGGACAACCTCCTGCTGTTAAGACTCATTGTGCAAATGCAAGGTGGAAATCTGCTTGCCTGCAAACCTTTAGGTTCGGGACCATTTTCGCAACCATCTCCCAGTATGGTAGCCTATGCAAGCACTGACGATAAGCCACGCTGTCTGTGAAATCGGATGGGCAAGTTAGGGGCAACAGGATGGGTACAAACAAACCCTGTGCACATTGACCATAACACATCCCTGCACATGGTCGGTTAGCCCAAATTTCTGTGCTCTGTTGCCTCCCAACAACTACTTCTCATCATGGAAGTGGTATCTTGCAGAAGCAGGGGCATTATTCCAGGTTTCAGTTGGGGGCAGGTGAGATGAGAATGTTTTGTAAGAACACATAAAGGAAAGGTAGCTGTGTTTGCCATAAGCAAAATATCAAATTACATATTGGTGCCTTTACTAGGCCGACCAACCAATCACGGCAAATGTGCAAGCTTTCGAGATCTCCAGATCTCTTCATCAGGCAAAAAGTTACAAAAATAGGTTGAGTGAGGGGGAGAGAGAGAGAGAGGAAAAAAGCTGACTTGATGTTAAAGTCATGATCACAATATTTATTATTTATTTATTTATTATATTTATGAATCGCCCATCTGGCCAGACAACCGGCCACTCACCTGAACACGTGTGGGCTTAAAGTGGGTAGAGGATCAGGGCTGTAGATGCTGACCCCTCCCCCTATGTCTCCTGGCACACAGGCCCCGCCCACCTCAGTTCAGACTTTGCCATGTTGAATCTGTCTGAAAGTGAACTTGCATTCGTTGGAAGGCAGGGGTCCATGATTCGTTGGAAGGCAGGGGTCCACGTGGAGCGTTCTAGTTGCATTCACTTGATCAAGTGAACGCGAGTAGAACTCTCGTTCAGACCTTGGCCGATTCAATATGGCAAGGTCTGAACTGAAGGTGGGGGGGGCAGCGCCCGGAGATTTAGGAGGCAGGGTCAACATGCACAGCCCCAACCCTCTACCCACATCAAAACCTCACGAGTTCAGGTGAACACCTGAACAGGGCTAATCTTGAGAAGGAGTGGAGGAAGAAGGGTCTGCAGACATTCAAATAAGGCTCTAGGATGTGACGTGATGGTTTTAGGTTTCATCTGGAGTTGCTGGAGCTGACCCTAGAGTTGCTGGGAGGAAGAGAGGCAAATGTTTGATCCTCCATTTTTGGAAATATAAAATTTAGCTGTTTTCTCAGAAACATCTCCAACCCACTTTTTGTAACATCTTGCCTGATAAAGAGATCTGGAGATCTCGAAAGCTTGCACATTTTTTGTGATCTTTTGGTTGGCCTAATACAATTATTACACTAATATGTAATCAGCCTGCTCCTTCAGGGGTAGTGTGACCCCATCCAGAGTTGGTTGCACTTCCCCTATCCAGACAGAGGAGCCATCCACCAGCAGAGCCTCAGTCTCGTCTGGACTGACCTTCAGCTTTATTGACTCTCATCCAGTCTATTACTGAGGCCAGACACAGGTTCAGCACATCCACTGCCACACCTGCCTGAGATGAAAAGGAGAATTAGAGCTATGTGCCATCAGCATACCAATGACAATGCACCCCAAAACATAGCAGCTTCATGTAAATGTTAAACAACATGGGGGACAGAACTGACCCTGGAGGAACCCCACACTGGAGGCGCCATGGAGCTGAGCAATACCCCTAAGCACCATCCTCTGGAAACGACAGTCCAGGTACAAGTGAAGCCACTGCACAGCGGTGTCCCCAACTCCCAACTCAGACAGCCATCCAGAAGGATACCATGATTGATGGTATTGAATGCCGCCGAGAGATCAAGGAGTATCAACAGGATCACACTCTGCCCTCCCTCTTCGATTGATTATATGGAATCAATCAGACAGCCTTAAAGAGGAAGGTTCTTAAGACCTGCCTAAAACCCAGAGTTGAAGGGGAAAAGCATTGGTTAAGTGGAGGGGAATTCCAAAAATTTGAGGCCACCACAGAGAAGACCCTACCTCTAGCGCAGTGGTGGGCAACATGTGGTCCACAGGTCACATGAGGCCCTCGTGGACATCTGCTCTGATGTTATCACCTGTAATTGGTACATTGCTTTGGGAGGGCAGAGCCTAAAAAGTGGCTTTAAAATATTTAAATTACAGATGGAAATCCTGTGAATGTTCTATATATTAAAATATTAGAAGCGCCATTAATTAAAAAAAATCAGAAAGTTCCTTGGTCATGCTCTCAGGGTCAGGCTTTGGATTTGTCCCCCAAACAATTCCAAAAGCATGTGTGTCTGTGTCTGAAGTAGTTCATGACAGAGGGAGCGGGAAGCTGATTTTAAAAATAGCATTTAAATCTACTTGCAGTTTGGCTGTAAGCAGATTTGAAGTCTATTTAAAAAGCTTGCCAAGTGCCTCTCTTACATGTATTTCAGTGACTTCAAAGGCAGCTGCCTTCTTTTGGCTGAGGTTTCTTTCTTTATAAATTTCTCATTATTGTCTGAATGCAATCAGCTATCTCCATTGTAGCTAAATATATGGGGTGAAAGCCACACTTGCAAGCCCAGAGACTGAGAATTTCTACTATCACAACTGCTTCAATCACCAGAATGAAACACAATGGATTCGACTGAATGGAACATTGCCCAACATCTGGGATAAAGCTGTATGTGATGTGCCTGTTGACAGGCTATATTCATTTATTTAAACATCTGTCTCCAGCCTTTCCTCAGCAGACCTCAAGGCAGTGATCAACAATAAAATTAAGAGTGCAATCCTATGGATTGCTCTGCCGATAGAGCCAGGCAGGGAAGGAGGAGGAGGGAGGTGTTTACATCCTCTCCTTCTTCCGATGTTGTTGTTTTGAGCTAGATGGACCTCTCAGACCATCTAGTTTCCCTACCTTCCAGTGGGCGGGGACAGGTGACAGAGAGGCTTCTGGATCTTGTCAATCCATGCCTCTCCTGTCCCCTCCTCTCCCTGCCAACTGGCACACCTCCTTCACACCCTTCCCGACCTCTTCTGAGGTCGCTGTTGTGACCTCTGAAAAAGGAGCTGCCGTAGAGCTTTCCGCAGCAGCTGGGAGTGGGGGAAGATCCATGACTGGATCTCCTCCTCCTCCACTCTTGTAGCTCTGTCTACAGGCACAGAGGAGGAGATCTGCAACATCCTATGGAACCCCAGATGCTATCCTTGGGAGGCCCTGCTGGTCTATGACCGTAATAAACTGACTTTGACTTTATCCTTGGGAGGGAGTTCCAGAGCCTGGATGCAGCCACTGAGAAGGTTCTTCCCCTGGTCCCAGTTAGATTTGCTTCTGGGGGCATTGGGACACACAGGAGGGCCACTCCACTGAAGATCTCAGTCCTACGGAAGAAGGCAGCCCTTCAGATATCCTTGTCCCAAACCATGAATGTGTTTATAGGTGTGGAGAAAGCCCAAACCCCAGTACACACACGCACACACATTTCCCCAAGGGAGGGGGCAAGGGAGGAGGGAGGAGGTCACCAGGGAGTACCCAGACAAGTCATCAGCCCCAACAAAGGAGGACCTCGGCAGAGATCCACAAACGTCCAGGAAGGACCATCAAGGACCATCAACAAACAGGGCAGTCTCAAAGAGCTGCAAAGTATCAATACGTCACCGTCTTCCCAGGCAGGAATAAGCCCATATGAACGAAGGGGCAGGCACAAGCCCCCACCTGACCCAGAGGGCGGGGGGAGCGGGAAAACCGGGGTAGAAAACCCCTCTCCCTTCCGGTAGTGGGTTGTTGGGAACCACGGGGCCATATCCTCCTAAGCAGAAGCCGTCCAGGTGCACCGTTCTCCGCTAGGAAGCGCCGATCGGGAGCTGGGCTGAAACTGACTAGAAGTAGTATCTTTGATCTGAGGATATTGACCAGATTTCATCTACTAGCCACGGAGCCCGCTCATTGGGTAAGACGCGGGTCAGCTAAGGTTGTGTTGACTGTAAACGTGTTCTTAGAAGGCTGATAGTTCCGATCTAATCATTGTATAAACAAATAAAAAGCCTTATTTGGGCATACAAAGGGTTGTGGTTTTTCCTATTGTACTGAAAGCCGATACGAGCTGTATTGCTCTGCCGGTTAACCCTAGAGTTGCCGAACTCACGCAAAGGATCCGGTTGCTGATCCTTCACATGGTGGCAGGCGACGGGACAATTGGAAACCACATTTGACAGTCGGAACTAACAGGACTTCGGGCAGGCTAGTAGATTGCTGGGGAGCGCTCAGAGCAAGGAAAAATGAATAGTCTGAGCCAAGAGCAGGTGGAGCTAGTGAGCAGCCCAGAAACCCCAACCCAGACCTCCACAATGGAGTGGGTGGTGTGGCCGAAGACGGCAAGGCAGGAAGGGGGGGAAGCCCCCTCACCGTTGTTAGGAGGGCAGGGACCCAAGCAGTGGGGTAGCCCCAGCCTTACCAGTAGCGGCCGGAGAAGCGAGAGAAGGGACCCAGAGGCGGAAGAAGACCTCGGCAGAAGGGTTGCTGGCGGAGCCATGGGGGGAGGAGGGTTGGATGCCCTCTTTCCCCAACTCAATTGGCAACAAGCCAAGGAGTTGATGCAGCATCAACAAGAAATGTTACAGATGCAGCTGGAGTTGGCCAGGCTGACCAGGGGCACCGGACAAGGGAGAACCCCTGCACCCCAGGGTGGGGGCACCACAACCCCCAAATGGGACAGGAAGCAATTCCCCACCTACCAGTCGGGACAGGACGTACTGATCTTTTTCACCCTGTTCGAGGCTGCCTGCCTAGAGCAGAGGGTGCCGGACAACTTAAGGATGTCTGCCCTGAGGACTCAGGTCAGCGGGGAACTGGCTGATCTCCTGGGTATCCACACCCAAACTGCTCCCTTGGACTATGGGGCGTTCAAAGAAGCGGTGAGAGAGAGGTTTGCCCTCACCGCTGAGCATTGTCGCCGTAAATTTCGTTACGGGCAGCCTACCCCAGGGGACACGTATGCCTCCTGGATGGCGCACCTGGGGCAGGTGTGGGACGCATGGATCGGGGCCACCGGGAAGACCACTTTAGCGGAGGTGCGGGAGCTCATGATCCAGGAACAATTTTGTGCCACTATCCCTGAGGACCTAGCTACGGCAGTGAGGGATCGGGACCCCCCAAACTGTAGGGAAATGGGCAAATTGGCCGACCAAATGGGACTGTATCGGCAGCCCAAAGGAACAAAGGGGGGCAACCTCAATCGTGGCGGGCCAAAGGGGAGCGTGGAAAAGGGCAACTCCAAACCTCGGGAGGGAGCCCTGGGCAAGTCCAAAGAAAGCCCCAGCGCCAGCGGATGTTTTTATTGTAAAGAGCCGGGGCACCTCAAGAGGAGCTGCCCCAAACTCCTCGCGAAGAGCCGTAACGCCAAGACGTCGCCGGGCAAGGTGGGGAGGATGCTGGCTCCAGAGTCCCGCGAACCGGAGGAACACGAGGAGGATCAGCAGTCCAGCTCGTCCCTCGAGGAAGACGGGGAAGATGCAGCGCGGTCCCTGAGGAGCGGAGGACAGCATTCGCTAGGGGCCATCTCCCAGGCATCATTGATGCGCATTGCCTCACCGGAGCAGCTGCGGTGGAGCCAGGACAAATTCTGTGAGTCCATCTCTGTAAGCAATGTTTCCCATGTGGGGTATAGGGACACTGGGGCGGACATCACTGCTTTACCTCGGAATAAGGTGAAGAAGAGACAGTTGCTAAAAGGGCGCACCTGCGCCATAAAGCCCTATAACTCTCCCAACATAGCCGTTCCCCTCGCCCGGGTCTGGGTCAAGTATAAGGGGTGGGAAGGGGAGATTGATGTTATAGTGCATGGACAACAAGACTGGGGAATCATCATTGGGAACGACATTGCGTTCCAGGCTGCCCAGGTCAAGGTGGGGGTGGTGACCCGGCGTCGGGCCAAGCAAGCCCCTGCCCCTGCCCCGCAGCCTCCCAGGTCCCCGGTCCCCTCCCCCGGTCGCAGTAAAGTGGCCCCGGCAGAGGCAGCCAGCCGGCCCCCGCCGCTTCCCGTGGTTGTGGGGAGAAAGGAAGACCCCGGGGGGTTCGCGCCAATGGCCCGAGATTTTGGGACTCAGAGGGCGTTTCAAGAGGAGCAACAAAGTGACCCATCCCTCCAGGGATGTCGGGATCGGGCCAGTCAAGGGCCCGGGGTAGGGGACCAGTCAGAGCAGTTTTTGTGGGAGGCAGGGGCCCTCTACCGAGAATTCTGCCCAAGGACTGAACCGGGTCCCCAACCAAGAAAAAGACAATTAGTTGTGCCTGCGAAGTACCGCCAGGCTGTGCTGCAGCTGGCCCACGATGTAGCGTGGGGGGGTCACTTGGGACAGAAACGGACATTGGCCAGGGTTACAGAAGGGTTCTACTGGCCCATGGTGGCAAATGAAGTGCGGGAATATTGCCGGTCCTGCGATGTCTGCCAGCGGGTGGGGCATAACCGGGACCATCCGAAAGCCCCCCTACAACCCCTACCCACTGTGGGCATCCCCTTTGAAAGGATAGGGATGGATATCGTGGGACCCTTGAATCCCCCCACCAAGACAGGGAAAAAGTTCATATTGACTGTGGTTGACTTCGCCACCCGTTATGCAGAGGCTTTTGCTTTAGCCTCCATCTCCGCCACCAGCCTGGCTAAGACTCTCCTCTCTCTTTTCGCCCGCCTAGGAATGCCCCACACGGTGGTTTCGGACTGCGGCACGGGCTTCGTGTCCAAACTGTTAAAAAAAATGTGGGAACTGGGGGGTGTGGAGCACCTGACTTCGGTGCCATATCACCACGAGACCAATGGGTTGGTGGAGCGTTTCAACCAGACTCTTGAAAAAATGATCAGGGCATATGCGGCGAAGCACCCTGGGACTTGGGATCAAGCCCTCCCCTACTTGTTGTTTGCCTACCGGGACTCCCCCCAAGAAAGCCTGGGATTCTCCCCCAACGAACTGATGTTTGGGAGGGAGCTCCGGGGACCTTTGGCTCTGTTGCGGGCGGAATGGGAGGGGGTTGCCGCAGAAGCCTCCATGCCTGTGCATACGTTCATGCAACACCTCCAGACTGTTCTTCGAGAGGTGAGGGAGACGGCGCAGCAGCATCTCGAAACGGCCCAGCAGCAGCAGCAGAGCGCGTGGTACAACAGGACGGCTGTACCACGGACTTTTGAAGTGGGGGACCAGGTGTTGGTACTGCGCCCCCAAAAGACGGACAAATTGTGCTTGAAGTGGGAGGGCCCAGGGACAGTCATTGGAAGGTCGGGGGAGGTGAATTATCAAGTGGCTTTCCCGGGGCAGCCGGGGAGGCAGAAAGTTTTCCATGTAAATATGTTGAAATTGTATGTAGAACGTGTAACGAAGGTGGGGGGAGTGCAAGAGTGTGTGGAACCGGGAGACCCTGACGGGGGGTTGTTGGCCGAGTGGGGGGAAGGGGGAGGAATGGAGGAGATCAAACTGTCCCCCTCTCTGTCCGAACAGCAGCGGCAACAGATCACCCAGGTCTTGGAAGATTTTCAGCCCATGTTCTCGGACCGTCCGGGGTGCACCACACTCACACAACACACCATCGACACAGGGGATAGCCCCCCCATCCAATCCCTACCCTACAGGGCGGTGGGGCCCCATGCCCAAGTCGTGGCCGAGGAGGTCCAAGCCATGCTGGACTTGGGAGTCATTGTGCCCAGCTCGAGCCCCTGGTCCTCCCCGATCGTGTTAGTAGCCAAGAAAGATGGGGGTGTCCGATTCTGCGTAGACTACCGGAAAATAAACAAGGTGACCGTTCCGGACCTCTACCCCATTCCCAACATGGATGTGCTGTTGGAGAGGCTTGGGGGGGCCAAGTACATCACCACCCTGGATCTGACAAAGGGGTATTGGCAGGTTCCGCTCGATTCGGATGCTGCCTTGAAGTCTGCTTTTGTGACCCACCTGGGGTTGTTCCAATTCTCCACCCTCCCTTTTGGGGTCCGCAATGGTCCGGCTACCTTCCAGAGGTTGGTAAACGGAATGCTAAATGGGCTGGGGGAGTTCGCCTGCGCGTATCTGGACGACATCGCCATTTTTAGTTCCACCTGGGAGCAGCATTTGCAACATGTCCGCCAGGTGTTTCAGAGGATTCAGGACGCTGGGTTGACGGTAAAGGCGAAGAAATGCCAGGTTGGGAGGGGGGAGGTGGAGTATCTGGGACACAAGGTAGGGGGAGGTAGTGTCAAGCCCCTAGAAGCCAAAATAGAATCAGTGCGCACCTGGCCCCAACCCCAGACAAAAAAGCAGGTCCAAGCTTTTTTAGGGCTGGCTGGCTACTATCATAAGTTCGTGCCCCATTTTAGCCAGCTAGCCGCCCCCCTGACTGACTTGTGCAAGAAGCGGCAACCCGTTAAGGTCCAATGGTCAGCCGCTTGTCAGGCAGCGTTTGAAGGACTGAAAACCTGCCTGATGGCAGCCCCTGTGCTGCAAGCCCCAGACTTTGAAGCCCCTTTTGTTCTGCAGATGGATGCCTCGGAAGCGGGGATGGGCGCCGTCTTGCTGCAGGAACGGCCAGAGCAGGGGCTGTGCCCGGTCGCCTTTTTAAGTAAAAAACTTTTGCCTCGGGAGCGGAACTTGGCCACTGTCGAGAAAGAGTGCCTAGCAATAGTGTGGGCAGTGACCAAGCTTCGCCCCTACCTGTGGGGCCGCCGGTTCCGACTGCAGACCGACCATTCCCCCCTGTGCTGGCTGGATAGGGTGAAGGGGTCCAATCAGAAGCTGTTGCGGTGGAGTTTGGCCCTACAGGATTTCGATTTTTCGGTAGAGCACATCAAGGGTAAGGACAACATCGTGGCAGATGGGTTGTCCCGGGCTTTCTCAGTAGAAAACAGTTAGATAGGGATTGGGGTGGTGGACCCCAATGCCATCTTCCCCCAAATGGGAGGGTGTGGAGAAAGCCCAAACCCCAGTACACACACGCACACACATTTCCCCAAGGGAGGGGGCAAGGGAGGAGGGAGGAGGTCACCAGGGAGTACCCAGACAAGTCATCAGCCCCAACAAAGGAGGACCTCGGCAGAGATCCACAAACGTCCAGGAAGGACCATCAAGGACCATCAACAAACAGGGCAGTCTCAAAGAGCTGCAAAGTATCAATACGTCACCGTCTTCCCGGGCAGGAATAAGCCCATATGAACGAAGGGGCAGGCACAAGCCCCCACCTGACCCAGAGGGCGGGGGGAGCGGGAAAACCGGGGTAGAAAACCCCTCTCCCTTCCGGTAGTGGGTTGTTGGGAACCACGGGGCCATATCCTCCTAAGCAGAAGCCGTCCAGGTGCACCGTTCTCCGCTAGGAAGCGCCGATCGGGAGCTGGGCTGAAACTGACTAGAAGTAGTATCTTTGATCTGAGGATATTGACCAGATTTCATCTACTAGCCACGGAGCCCGCTCATTGGGTAAGACGCGGGTCAGCTAAGGTTGTGTTGACTGTAAATGTGTTCTTAGAAGGCTGATAGTTCCGATCTAATCATTGTATAAACAAATAAAAAGCCTTATTTGGGCATACAAAGGGTTGTGGTTTTTCCTATTGTACTGAAAGCCGATACGAGCTGTATTGCTCTGCCGGTTAACCCTAGAGTTGCCGAACTCACGCAAAGGATCCGGTTGCTGATCCTTCACAATAGGTTATCACCAACACTTTGAATTGGGCCCAAAAACAAATTAGAAGCCAGTGTAGTTGTTTCAATAAGGGAGTCACAAGCTCCCAATAGGTAACCCCTATTAATAGCCTGACCACTACATTCTACCAAAGTACCAATTATTCTTTCTGGACATTTTTCAAAGGCAGCCCAATGCAGAGCACATAATCCAGACGTGATGTAATGAAGGCATTCATCCATGCATCACCATGGCCAGGTCTCTATGCCTGTTTAGTCAGAGAGAAAAAGGCCTACAATTCCCTGCATGCTGGGAGTTGTAGGCCTTTTTTCTGTCTAAATTTGCATAGGATTGTGCCCTTAAGAGGGCAGCTTCCTCTCTGGATAGTTTGTGCATACGCAAAGGTCATTAATACATGAAGTAACTGATTAACTTCTCATGGCATATGATTTGGGAATGACTGTAGTATACCTGTACTTGAAGTGCTATTGTTAACTAAGGTCCAGTTATACTATTTACACAATTATGTGGTACTTGTTGGAGGGAGATAAATCCTTTAAGTGCTTCTTCGGCTAGATGGCCTCCTGCTGTGAGGCTTCTCCCAGGTCACCCAGTAATACATTTCAAGCAGAATCTTCTTCAGTGACAAGGACCTAACAGCCATCCCTTAGTTTAGAGCTATACTCCCTAGCCCACATAACTGTTGGGTTGGCAAGTTTCTGAGTAGCTGGCAACTTTTCCTAAGCAGAGTTATTTGTAAGTAACTCATCAGTGAGTAATTACTTAGAAAGTTCAAGACGTTTGGCTCATTTACAATGATTTCGCATTGGTGCCACTGAAGCAACAGGCCTTAAAATAATACCTCTAGACATTCATGAAAAAAATGAAGGTCCTCCAGATAAACAGCATGAATGATTCATTGCTTCAGTTAAACTATTTAGAATTAGGAAAAGCAAGAAGGAAAACAGAGCTAACCGTTACTGCCTAGAAAAACATAAACAAAATAGTTTGCTTATGCAAAAAGCAAGCTCGCTCTATTTTGGTTTCTTTGGTTGTGATGGAAGATTTCACTGTCGTGTTTGTTTCCCTTCACATTCTACTTCGAAAGGTCAAGAACACATACCGTATACTGTTTTTAGCATTCTCTTAGCCCACATTTTTTTTTTTTACTGAAATGAAGGTTATCGGAGGGTTTTAGGGAACACAGTGGGGCTTGCTAGGGATGCCAAATGCAAGGCCTTGCTGCTTTATCATGCCCTTCAGTGGGTTCCCAGTGTAGCCCGTGGCACCCTAGCCCACTCTAAGAACACAAGAAGAGCCCAGCAGGATCAGACCACAGGCCAATCTATTCCAGCATCCTTTTTCCCACAGTGGCTAACCAGTTGTCACTGGGAAGCTCACAAGCAGGGCATAAAGGCAAGTGCCCCCTCCCCTTGTTCTTCCCTAGTGGTACGTGCGACGACACGGTCCCTTACACTTTAGTACCAGGCGCATAAACCCTTCTCAGGCTAAGCATCAACACTTAAAAACCTGAGTGGAGGGTCAAATGAAACCTTTCCCCTACTAAGGAGGGGAAAAAATAATTCTGGTTATTAAGCATCTATTTTTAAATTTATGATGCTGTGGGTACAAAGGTGTGTGTGTGTAGATTTAAAAGTAATGCAGGTTAATAACGCCAAGCTGACAAGTAGTATTTGGGTAGCAAACAAAATAAAAATAAGTTTATTTTAATTATCAAAATCTTAGTTCCAGAAAATAAACCTGCCTACACCAAACACTTTATAATTAACCTAAGTCCCTATAACTCCAAATACTCTCACTCCTCATACAATCACTGATTCCTCTTAAAACTCCTGACAAGACACAAATAACCCACCTAACCTAACTCCCAAACTCTCTAACACTCCCAACACACTACAACCAACCCAACAACTCCTTTAACTCACATAAAACTAACTGACCCAGACATTACTCAAACACTCCTTATATACTCCTCCCCCCACCCTTTCCAAGACATCACAAACCACACCCACTTGGTTCAACATTCTATACTCACTAAATATACTAAAACAGACATACACCAGGGAACTGAATTGTGGGGTTACGCCACAGCACGCTGCCTCTGAACCTGGCTATACTAGGTCTACACAAACTGTTGCCCGTAGTACGGCAGAGGGTTCTGACCTAGCCGTTGCTCCTACTGCATGGCATCGTGCAGGGGTGGGCAACTTTTGGGAGTCCAGGATCCATTTTTGCTCCTTCCCGGACCCCCACCCCTTGGCAGCAAACTACTATGAAGAAAGAAGCAGATCTCATTTAGCTTGAGAACATGCTAAATTTGAACTTTTTACTGTTCCACACTGGTAAACAGCTTCATCTTCTTTCTTTTTCTTTTTCTTTACCAATGATGGCAGCCACTCTGGGAAGTAGTGGGGGCCACATGGGACCCATCGGCCATGTGTTGCCCTGCTGTGATATGAATCACATTCACCAGCTGTGGCACAATGTTTACACATGGAAGGAACAGAATGGCGGTAAACAAGATTGTTGTGTCTTTCTAGAATCTTGTGCTCTCGCAGGGGTTACTAAAGTGTGGGAAACATTACGAGCTAGTCACATGGTTTAGATGTTCTGGTGACGTACTGACTTGTTTTTCTGTCTGGAGCCATTTTAGAGAGGAGCAGGACTGTTCTCTCTTTCACTCTTTTCTTCTGACTATTGCTTGCTGGACTTATGCAACAATGTAGCATCTTTGCTGAGGTGGAGTAAAGCTCAACCTACTCCACTGGAACTAATGCTTGCTATGCATTGTACTCTGCACATGGACTGTAACTAGGAATGTATACTCTGTAGAATATTACTTGCTAAAGTAAATAAACAGGTAGAGAAATAGACCTGTGGAGTTACAGAGTGTTTCCTTGCTACATGGATTAATCTGCAACCGGGGGAAGCTGAGCTGGTGTCGGATTACAGGCAAGCTGGCTGGCAGCTGCAAACCAACACGCTGGAACGCTGCGCAGTGAGAAGGGGGTGAGATCTGGAAGATCTGTGTGTAGAAAAATGGGCTTCTGACACACAGGCAGGATTTTAATTCTCCCATCCAGCACGCGCGTGTCTCTGCTTTCACACACGCACCTTCATGCCCACCCCTGGAATAGTGCATCATTTCTAAAAATAGAGATCCTGGGTTTCGTAACCTGTGTGAAAAGTCCTGCCCCCTCATCCCAGGTGTGCAGGCAGGGGAGGCTGGTGATTCCTATTTCGGCGGGGCTCCTCTTCCATTGCAGGTTTTGCGGCAGCCTCATGATGCCTCTCTGTTGCCAAGTCTCCCCCCCCCCCCGAACCATTAACTCTGCAGCTTCTTCCTTCGAGGACAAGGGGTCAGAATTTGATGAGGGTTCAGGGTCCTGATCCTTGACAAGACTTTGCCCACTTGATCCATGCTCATTTTGGCTAGTGGTAGCTTGTTGTGGGTGGTGGTGGTGAAGAATGTCTCACTGAGAAAGGGGAGTTGCCCTCTACATTAAAGAAGTACTAATATGCACCTGTAGGGATTAGGAGCTGGGCCACCAGCCCCCATTACCCCTCCCGTAAAAATGGCCTGTGCCTTCTCACTGGCGACTTCCACTTTATGGAACTCCCAAAAGAAATCTGCCAGATCAACACCCTTGCTCTTTTCAGTGCTCTCAGCAGTTACATGCTTCGCTATTCTGTCGGGCCTTTTAAGCTGCTGATGATCTTTGGTTGTGTATGCTTTGTACCATCTCCTGTTGCTCTTTACGTATTTCATGGTTGTTGCTTGATTGTTCATCATTGCTTTTATTTTTATTCCTTATGATGCTCCCCTGTTAGAACCACATCCGGCACTCTGCATAGATTGAATTATTCTGTGTGAAATATAGTGCCCTAAGAATTTTGCAAACTGTAAAGCTGAAAGTGGCATGTAATGAATGAACTAGTAAACAAACACAATCCTCAGGTAAATCAGCACTGCTGTAGTTCCCTTATTTTTTATCAGATCTAATGAGGTTAAACATCAGCTGGGTTTGCAGAATAGTTTTCTTGGGGCTATATTTCAATGTATATTTGATTGTTTAGGAAGGCCTCCACCTGAAAAATGTTTCTCTCATGATGGCTGTTTTCCTTTGGCTGTGCCTTCATTTTGGTTTTCTAGGCTTATGTTGCTGTTTTTGTTAATTGGGTGGTGGTGGTGCGGGAATGATGTTAGTATGTTTCGGTGAACTTTAATGTATTTTATGGATTTGGTTTTATGTTTACTGTTGTAAGCCACTTTGAGTTGCTCTCGGGGGGGGGGGGAAGCAGGACGTACGTTTTTTTAAAAAATAGGTGAGATCTACATAAAATTGTTGGGTGTTGTTGTTTTTTTTAAAAATCTTTTTTATGGCTTTGTTTTGCTTTGTTGAAATTTACAATTTAAAAATTAGTAAAAATAGGTAGGTATTTCTCTACCTACATTTTGAAAACGGGAAAGAAAGTAACTGCAGAAGCAAGTGTGTGTGTGTGTGTTTGATGTCAGAACTGAACATTACACTTTGCCTCTGTAGAGCAGGGGTGTCAAACCATTTGGGTGTGTGTGCTAGATTGCCCTCCCCTGGACCCCTTCATGGGCCAGATGACATCACGACAGGAGGCAGGGGCCCTTCCATGACATCAGGGATCCCTGGCCTCAGTCAAGGAGCCTGCCTCACTCTGCATGGGCTTTTCCCAGCGGGGGAAGCTCAGATGGAGTGAAGCTGGCTCCCTGACCAAGGGGCTGGCTGGAGAAGTGCTCCTCCAGCTGGCACTTCAGTCCAGGAGCCGGCTTCACTCTCCTGGGGCCTTCCCCCGGTGGAGCAAAGCTCACTGAAGAACTGCGCAGGGAAGGTGATGGAGGAGTGAAGTCAGCTCAGTCTTTCCCCAGTGAAGCGGCTCAGGGAAGCTGATGGAGGAGCGAAGTTACTGAGGCGGCTTCACTCCTATGAGGAGGAGGAGGGGCCTTGCCCAAGGCCCTGCAGGCTGGATGGGCTGGGCTGGCATGCCAAATTTGGCCCACAGGTTAGAGGTTCCCCATCCCTGCTGTAGAGAATCATTGAGTTTACAAGTTCCATATTTCATCCACATTTCATACATTCCTGGTTGACAACTGTTTTTTAATCGAGGCGATGTTTTGAAGCAAGCAGGGGCTGAATTGCCAGTATTATTGGTTCTGCACTCGTGTGCAAGCAAAGCACTCTTTAACCCTCTCCACCCCAATGTGAGCAGAAAAAGAAGCTCTATCAGTGTTCTTTGCTTATGCTCACTCCTATTTGCCAATTTCTTGGCTTGTACATGAAAGTCAGCAGATGAGATGTATAGATGGGAGAACTCTGAAAGAGACTGCTGCTATTTCACACCTAAGGAGGGAGGGGCGACAAAGCTTGTTGCATAATAAAAGGAGGATTCAGTAAAAATCTTTGCTATGATTTACTCTAGGGATGAAGGAGGTTTGGAGCGGTGAGACCCGGGTTCCAATCCCTGCTGGGCCATGAAGCTCACTGGGTGATCTTGGAGCAGACACTATCTCTCAGCATCTCGTGAGGATTATTGTGAAAATAAAATGGGTGGGGAGGGAGAGAACCATGTACACTGTTCCTGGCACCTTGGAGGAAGGGCAGGATACAAATGTAATAAATCAACAATAATAAGATCAAGAGACTTTTGTCTGCATCTCCGTTTATGTGGTAGAAAAATACTGAGATGCGCTAGAAGAAGGGGTGGTTCTTGGGATCAGGGACTATAATGAGGGTCTGATGGGACACTTCAACTGTGTGTGTGGGGTGGGTGGGTGGGTGCTGGGACTGCAAACGCAAACCATGCATTTCTTAGGGCACTATTTTTCACACAGAATAATTCAATCTATGCAGAGTGTCGGATGTGGTTCTAACAGGGGAGCATCATAAGGAATAGGAAGACTTGTGACAGATGTAGTGAATTAAAAACCAACCACAAGATAAACGCAAAGTAACTTTCAGGGCAGAGTGACATGCACTCCCCTTGATTCTCCTTTCCTTAGTTTGTGGGAGAAAACCTAACAGGCATTTGCTAGCTCGTTGACCTTTACCAAGACATGGCTTCAATTCTACTCTATTCTACTACACTATTAAAGGCTTTGCTTCCGAGTGTGTGATTTTGCTCTCAGTGGCAAGCAGGGCTTCCAGTGTAGAAAGTAAAGGCTGGTTCTAGAGATATGCTCAAGAGTATACCCTTTAATTTACGAGGGTACCCAATGGAATATCCCTGTAGCTCCTGTTTACTCTTCTCTACAAGAGTTGCTCACCAGTAACAGTTAACTCTAAATATCTCCTTAGTTTGTTTGCTGACAAAGCTGTCCGAAAGATTGCTGAGAGGAATGTGGCAAGCCAAGTTGGAAACAGCTTTTGCCATAGCATCAGGAAAAAGAAAAAGATCTTCTTGGACTTTTTTTTTTTTTAAGGTAACATTAAACTATTTTTACTTCATTGATATTTCATTAAATTTAACACTGGGTAGGCAGTTTTGAGGGTTTGTGATCTATGACACTGCCTGCTGCTACTTCTGCTGCTGTTGCAGCAGCCACCAGCCAAGGAGCTTGCCTCACTCAAGGTCAAACCATGCTGAGGGAAAAATCTTCAGCTGGAATCCAAGCTGCTATTGTAGGCTTTGTGGCAGAAGACAATTAATGGACTACAGCCTGCATTGTAAGAGGATATTGGTTTTCATCTGATGCTTACTATCCTGCACTCTAATACCTTCTGTGATATAATGAGGATTCAGTTTGTGTTTGTGATATAGTAGTAGTAGTAGTAGTAGTAGTAGTAGGCGATCACTCGTAACCGAGTAAGATTGTCTTCCAGGATAAAATTACAAAAGAAAATTATAAAAGGAGGAAAATTCTAAAGAAAATTGTGTAGACTCTAGCGATGGGTCCGTATGTGACTATGGAGGCCAATTCTAGATCCACACAGCTTCCCACAGTGAGGACACAGGTTACCAGATGGAAGATGGTCTTGTAAAGGATTCATTTGACGTGCTTTTCGCTTAGCACGTTTCTCCCTTTCACCTTGCACTCGAGCTTCTTCAAAGTCCATAGAACCTTTGTGAAAGGCCAACCTCCATTTAGATCGTTCATGGGCCAGAGCTTCCCAGTTTTCGATGTTTATATTGCATTTTTTTTAGATTAGTCTTAAGAACATCTTTAAACCTCTTATACTGACCACCGATATTCCGCTTTCCATCCTTGAGTTGGGTATAAAGTAACTGTTTTGGGAGACGGCAGTTCGGAATAAAGTAACTGCTTTGGGAGACGGTAGTCAGACATTCAAACAACATGACTGGTCCATTGAAGTTGGCGTTGAAGGATCATTTTTTCAACGCTAGTAGTCTTTGCTTCTTCCAGTACACTGACATTTGTTCGCCTATCTTCCCAGGTAATTCGCAGGATTTTCCGGAGGCAACGTTGATGAAATCTTTCAAGGAGGTGGAAATGACGTTTATAGATAGTCCATGTTTCGCAGGCATACAATAAAGTTGGTAATACAATGGCTTCATAAACCAGCGTTTTGGTCTCCTTACAGATATCCCGATCCTCGAACACTCTATGTTTCATTCGAGAAAATGTGGCAATTGCGGAGCTCAAATGATGCTGGATTTCAGTGTCAGTGTTAGCTGTAACAGAAAGATTTCATAGATTTCATAGATCATAGAGTTGGAAGGAGCCTACAAGGCTATCAAGTCCAACCCCCTGCTCAATGCAGGAAACTAGAGATAGCTGCCAAGGTAGAGAAAATGATCAACATTTTCCAGTATTGTCCCGCCAAGCTGGATAGATGGCATCACCGAAGGGTTAACTTGCACTTGCTGATGAAGCACTTTGGTTTTTTTGATATTAAGTGAGAGACCAAGTTTTTCGTATGCTTCTGCAAAAGCATTTAGGATAGTTTGGAGATCATCCTCTGAATGTGTGGAGACCACATTATCATCAGCATACTGAAGTTCCACAACGGAGGTTGTAATTACCTTACTTTTTGCTTTCAGCCTACTGAGATTAAAAAGCTTTCCATCTGTTCGATATATAATTCCCACACCAGTCGGAAGTTTCCCCTCGACAAGATGTAGAATCATGGCCATGAAAGTAGCAAATAATGTTGAGGCGATAACACATCCTTGTTTAACACCTGATCCCACTTTAAATGGAGCACCATGAGAGCCGTTGTTGTCCAAAACCGTTGCTGTCATGTTGTCATGGAGAAGTCACAAGACATTCACAAATTTATTGGGGCATCCAATTTTCATAAGGATAGTCCAGAGAGCTGTTCAGTCTACAGTATCAAAGGCCTTAGCCAAAGCAATAAATGCCATATAAAGGGGTTGATTTTGCTCCCGGCATTTTTCTTGGAGCTGACGTGCAGTAAAAATCATGTCTACTGTCCACAAGGGCCATTTATGGACCAAAAGCCTATGGTACAAACCCTTTACAATCAAAAGATGGCACCAAAAGATGGCACTCTTTTAAAAAAGAGTCTATTGTACTGCGTTGGAAAGAGCATTATTATGATCTTTTAAATTGTAAATCTAAGATGGATAATGCGATTTTTTCGCAAATCCCGCAAAAAATTTTTAGAGGGGAACTTGCAATACTCCCCACTTTAGATGAAGTTATAAAAGCCATTAATCAAATGAAGAATAACAAAGCTAGTGGACCAGATGGGATTCCTGCTGAAATCTTTAAAGAAGGGGCGGGCAAACTTGTACAACATCTTCATAAACTCATCGGAAAAATCTGGATAAAATCTGCCATAATTATCACCCTCTTTAAGAAGGGTGATAGAACAGACTGTGGAAACTATCAGGGCATTTCTCTCTTAGCTACCGCAGGTAAAATATTTGCTAGGATTCTTGCAAACCGTCTTCTATCTATTTCAGAAGAGATCCTCCCTGAATCTCAATATGGTTTTTGTTATATAACCCATAAAGCCAATGGTAAACAGAATCTAAATTTTGGTAGGACCCATTGGTGCCATTATGTACCATTTATACATACAAATAGCAATTTCCCAACAGTTTATCTCTTTGCCAACTCTAAATGTTTTAAAGAAACAGAAAGTGGACCTTCAGTTCAATCATATACACACAGATGTCTCATTGGATTTAGTTTGGAGTAGAAACATTGAAATCAATAGGATTGTTCTCTTATGCTTTTAATTCTGGTAAGTAGAATAGACAATTTAGGTCTTATCTTGGTTATGGCTTGAGCAATAAAAATCATGAATGACTAACTTCATTGAACTGCTTCTAAAATGTGAGTATTTGCGGACTGTTCTGCAGTCTAATGGCACAACTGGACTGCAAATTGTTGCTGTCACTCAGATTAGCTACTTAGAAATTCTCCGTTTGTAGCTGGAAGGCCCTCAGTCTGGGCAACTGCTTTCTAGGTTTCTTACAACGAAGGCTGTTTACTAAAATGCATTATTAATAGTAACCTTAACAAACAATGCCATGGCAACTTGCTTTAAGATATAGCAGTGATAGTTGCTGCCAGAAATTAATTTAATGCAGGAATTTAACTAATGACCGCCACTAGAGTAAGGTGAAAATTGCTGTAATGCTTCATATTAGTTATGGCTGGAATACCACCCCCGTTCTGTCATTTCCCTCCATGCATTCACTGAACTAGTAGAGACGGGAGTGGTACCGCAGCACCTGCTAGCCATGCCCCCAATTTCTGTGCATAAGATCTTCAACACGATTTGGAATCCCGACCAGACCTCATAGGGTTCCTCATCATGTGGAAACCCCAAGAATTATATGCACAAAAAGGCCCTTTTCACCAATTCAATGGAACACACTTCTGTATGTGTTCAGTATATGCACAGGGGGCAGAGAGAGACACACACAACTGAACAGGGCTATTAGAACACTGTGATGCCATCAGTTAATAGAGAGTTGGTATCATGCAGTCATTAAAACTCTGTTGTGTGAGCTTGGAAGTTCCTAGTTCAAATCATGTCTCAGCAATTAACTCACTCAGTGGCCTTAGGCAAGCCACAATTTCCTCTTCTTCTGTCTAATGATACTGATCTACCTTAAAGGGTTGTTGTAAGGATTACTGAGATAATGTAGTAGGTGAAACACTCCAAAGTATATTAATAGCAGAAGCAACTCAATATTTTTTTTTAAAAAAAATTCTTCCTCACAACAGTGTTCTGCAGAAATCAATACTCAGCAAGACATTTTTTCTGAAGATCCAAATCTTAAAGCAATATGTCTGAGTTAATAGTAATGGTGAGATCTATATCTGTTGGATAATTGTTCAGTGGCTGGGTGGCAAGAAGCAAAACAGAAGAATCTCTCCTTCCCATAAAAAAGAACAGAACAGAAGAACTACAGAGGTATTTGAATGCAGATACATCAGTGGGCTGGGGGAGATTTCCAGAGATGAAGTAACAGGCAGGAACAGATGCTAATCATAAGATCATAAAAAGAGCCATGCTGGATCACACCAAGAGTCCATCTAGTCCCCGGCATTCTGGGGAATCCACAAGCAGGGCATGAGTGCAACAGCACCCTCCCACCCATATTCCCCAGCAACTGGTGTACATGGGCATGCTGCCTCTGATACTGGAGGTAGCATATAGCCATCGGGACTAGTAGCCATTGATAGCCCTCTCCTCCATGAATTCGTCCAATCCCCTTTTAAAGCCACCCAAATTGGTGGCCATCACTACATTGTGTGGAAGTGAGTTCCATAGTTTAACTATGTGCTGAGTGAAGAAATACTTCCTTTTATCTGTCCCGAATCTCCCACCAATCAGCTTCATTGGATGACCCCAGGCTGTAGTACTTTAGGAGAGGGAGAAAAATGTGTCCCTCCCTATCCACTTCCTCCACACCATGCATAATTTTGTACAGCTCTATCATATCTCTCCTTACTCACCCTTTTTCTCAGCTAAACAATCCCAGATGTTGTAACCTTTCCTCATAGAGAAGTTGCCCTTAATCATTTTCATTCCCCCCCCCCCCCCCGGCTAACTGACATCAAGGGCCCTGTGGGCAAGAAGAAGGAGTGAAGGTGGCAGGAGCAGGCAGAGGGGACATCAGGGCCTGCTCCGGTTGGACTGCCCCCCCCCCAGGGCTAATTGACGCTCTGTTTTTTCTTGTATTTAATTAGAGTGTACATCACTCAGAGTGGCCGGATGACTGGCCAGATGGGCAATTCAAAAATATAATAATAAATAAATAAATAAATAAATAAATAAAATTGCCCTTTTCTGCACTTTTTTCAACTCTACGAATGTCCTTTGTTAAGTGCAGTGACCAGAACTGTACACAGTATTCTAAGTGTGGTCGTACCATATATTAGTATAAGGGGAGTATGATCTTGGCAGTTTTATTTTCAATTCTTTTTCTAATTATGCCTAACATGAAATTTGCCTTTTTCACAGCAGCCATACACATGGTCAAATTTTTAATTGATCTAACTACCACAACCCCAAGATTTCTTTCTTGGTCAGTCACTGCTAGCTCAGATCCCATCAGCTTATACTTGAAGTTGGGAGCTGTGCTTGAGGCAGGGCAAAAAGTTCCATCAAACCTCCCCACCACCACCAATTCAGTTCGTTTGCTGCTACCACCTGCTTCATGTTCCTGTCACTGGCAGTAAACGTACTTCTGGTTACTAGTGAGTGACACTTTTTTTTTTTAACTTCACAATTCTCCAGAGTGATAACTTGTAAAAAAAAATTAAAAAATGGCACCCAACAGCAGCCCACAACAGAGTCCCCACCACTGGGGATTTTGCCCCATACTTCTCCCCTGTTCATGGTCTTCCCAAATTGTGACAATGCTCCCCCTCAAAAAATTGCAGCCTGTGAACACGCTAGTAAAATTTGGGGGAGTGGGGAGAGATGTTCGCACAGCACTTATTAGGCAGTTGGTGGTTTAAAATCTGTACAAATCTGCACTGCCTTTAATAAACAATACTGGCCTTTAATAAATTATAATGCCAAAAAAGTCATAATAAAAATTATATTATAGAAACAAATCAAAAGTTAAAGAAAACACAAGAAATAAACAATGTATTTGTGGCATTCCACTTTTCAGAGAATTGTCTCCCAAAGCTGCTCATGTCAATAAATGGGGGGGGGGGGAGTTTTGCTATCATGCTTGCAAACTAAAATGACAAGACACTCAAGGAAAGGGGAGTGGAGGGGAAAGAAGAGGGCGGAGATGAGTGTTTCAAGGCCCGAACAAAGTTGCGAGCTACAAATGGGCCTATAAATCCACTTTGAGCCAGGGTGATCTTCCCTTGTTGGTGGTCTTGCTTGAGTAGCAATTTGGCCAATGGATGGGGCCAGAACATTCTTTCCACTTCCTTCTGCAGTCCCATAGCAACAGGCAGTTGGAGGAGCCAGAGTGGGTCCAGTTAGCAGGGATGGGGACTCGGACTCCAGGACTCGACTCGTGAGTCGGACTGAGTCCCCCCTCTGACTCGAGTCAGACTCGAGTCCCAATATTTTTAATGGGACTCGAGACTCGACTCGGGACTCGAGACCAAGGACTCGTGTTCCAAAATTGTGTTCCTCAAATGCAACATGGATAGGTTTTAGGAAGTACAGCAAGCTTATTTTTTAAAATCATTTCCCTAAAATGCAACCTTTCAGACATTTTGGGTTTGGCTGCCTCTGCCTGCCTGTTTGGGGTTCCTTGCCTCCTCTGCCTGCCTGGTCTCTTCTTAACCAGTTCCACAGTTTGAATTGTCCAAGACAAAGGCCTCTGCCTGCCTGTTTTGGGGTTCCCTGCCTCCTCTGCCTGTCTGGTTATTTTGGGTTTGTCTGCCTGGTCTGTTCTTGCCAAAATCAGTTGCAGAGTTTTGAAATAAAAAGGCACACTTGTGCCTAGAATTTATTTAAGCCACACATCTGAAGGAGCCTCATTTTGTTGGGAAAAAAATCCATTGATTTTAATAGGTACTCGTGGAGTCAGCTTTGGGAGGGACTTGTGACTCGTGAGTCACCATTTTGGACCAAGGACTTGGACTCGGACTCGAGACTCGGGTCCAAAGACTCGTGACTCGACTCGTGACTCGAGACCAAGGACTCTTCAACATCCCTGCCAGTTAGTGGCACCATCAGCTGCTGAATAATGACAAACAAGTATAGAAGTTTGGACAGGGGACTAGAAACCAAGACTGTCATTTCTGCTAGTGAACCCTCACTGGTTGTGAGGAGAACTTTCCTCTAGAAAGAGATAGGGCTTAGCTACAAAATAGCAATCAATGGAGATTTCATAGATGTCATAGATCATAGAGTTGGAAGGAGCCTACAAGGCTATCGAGTCCAACCCCCTGCTCAATGCAGGAAACTAGAGGGGGGGTCTCCCATCCAAGTAATAACCAGGCCTGACCCTGCTTAGCTTTCCACACTCAGACAAGCTGAGCCAAAGCATCTCCACAAGATGCACACAGCAGCAAATTCCTGTCAAGCTTGGAGGTTTCAAGTGGCTCCAGCTCAGTGCCAGCATATAGAGCACAAAAATACTGCAAACCAAAGTTCTCACCTTCTTCCCACTTTGTTCCAGGCTGGAAAAGCTGAGGGAGCTTTTCCAAAAGAAGACTGACAAGGCTGGACCAGCAGAATCGTCCAAACCCTGGAGGATTCCTCTCCTCCCAAAAAAGAAGACGGTTCCTACAGAAAGCGCAAAGTTCATCCCCTGGTCTCAAAACAGAAGAAGTACCAGCTAGGTTCCTGTTTCATCATTGAGTGGCTAAAGGCCTCAGAGAGGGATAGAAGCAATGCTTTATTTATTTATTTATTTATTTATTCAATTTATATCCCGCCTATACATAAATGCCCTAGGCAGCATACTCCTTTAGGTGAGGAGATGCCCAAGGCTCAAGGGGAATTGTTGGGAGGGTGCCAAGAATCTGGCCAATTGGGTAAAGGTATATTTGATTCAAGAAGGTTCAGGGGGAAACATCTGCATCCATTCTGAAGAAGAAAGGAGATACTCATGTCTTCCTACCACTTCCATGTCTTTTCCCACTGTTTCATCTATGCCTTTTCACACTGTTTCATCAACAGACATACTGGGACTCTTTCATCCCTCTGCAATCCAGTCAGAAGAGAGCATCTTATCAGGGACACCAGCTCAGGTCTAGGGGAAACAGCATGAACACAAATATCCCCTTCTTCACTGCCCTTGAAGTGAAAACCTGTGTTTCCAGAACAATTTCCATTACTTTTGTTTGCTCCATGGGTCTCCAGAGTGCCTACTTTTGTGGTTTTAAATTGTACTCATTTTGTACTGCCTTTAATAAACAATACTAGTCTTTAATAAACAATAAGACCCAGAAGGTCATAATAAAAATATAGAAGTGCATCACAAGATAAAGGAAACATGAGATGCAGAGTTTCGCTCTCAGCAGTTGCAGGGAAACAGTCATAAAAATATACAGTAATGGACTATAGAGAAATCAAGTGATATACATGTATGTGTGAATCAGGCCTGAGAGCAGGGCCGATGCCAGACCTCTCCCTTGGGCATGGTGCCACTGAATGTTCCCACTGACTCCTCCCCCCTGCTTTTGCTGCCTGCCCCTGCCTCAAATTAAACCTTGCAGCTACTACAAAAAAAATCCTAACCAGTAATAACAGAGAGTCTTGTGGCACCTTAAGGACTAATAAATTTATTCTGGCATGGCATAAACCTTCGTGGACCATAGCCCATACGCCATGCATCTGATGAAGTGGGCTATAGTCCACAAAATCTTATAGAATCATAGAAAAGTAGAGTTGGAAGGGGCCTACAAGGCCATCGAGTCCAACCCCCTGCTCAATGCAGGAATCCAAGTCAAAGCATCCCTGACAGATGGCTGTCCAGCCGCATCGAGAATGCCTCCAGTATGGGAGAGCCCACTACCTCCCTAGGTAATTGGTTCCATTGCCATATTGCTCTAACAGCCAGGAAGTTTTTCCTGATGTTCAGCCGGAATCTGGCTTCCTGTAACTTGAGCCGATTATTCCATTTCCTGCATTTTGGATGGTTGAGAAGAGATCCTGGCCCTCCTCTGTGAGACAACCTTTCAAGTACTTGAAGAGTGCTATCATATCTCCCCTCAGTCTTCTTTTCTGAAGGCTAAACATGCCCAGTTCCTTCAGTCTCACCTCATAGGGCTTTGTTTCCAGTCCCCTGATCATGTTTGTTGCCCCCCTCTGAACCCTCTCCAGTTTGTCTGCATCCTTCTTAAAGTGCGGTGCCCAGAACTGGACACAGTACTCAAGATGAGGCCTAACCAGTGCTGAGTAGAGGGGAACTAGCACTTCGTGCAGTTTGGATGCTATACTTCTATTAATGCAGTCCAAAATAGCATTTGCCTTTTTTGCAGCCATATCACATTGCTGGCTCATATTCAGCTTGTGATCTATAACAATTCCAAGATCCTTCTCACTTCTAGTATTGTGGAGCTAAGTATCCCCCATCTTGTAACTGTACATTTGGTTCCTTTTTCCTAGGTGCAGTACTTGGCATTTATCCCTATTAAATTTCATTCTGTTGTTTTCAGCCCAGAGTTCCAGCCTATCAAGATCACTTTGAATTTTGTTTCTGTCTTCCAGGGTATTAGCTATTCCACCCAATTTTGTGTCATCTGAAAATCTGATAAGCATTCCCTGCACCTCCTCATCCAAATCATTAATAAACATGTTGAAGACCACTGGGCCCAGGACCGAGCCCTGTGGTACCCCACTCATTACCTCTCCCCAGTTTGAGAAGGAACCATTGATAAGCACTCTTTGAGTCCGATTCTGTAGCCAATTGTACAACTGCATTAGAAATATTAATACAAAATAAATGTTGCAGGAATATCTTGGTTAAGATTTATTTTTTAGCTAACATGCAAACGAATCAGACCTGTGAACAACATGAATGTTAACAAGCAGCCTCATTATTAGTGGGATCTTAATAGCATCTCCCAAGACTGAATGCCAGACCCCTTGGGGGATGGCCCAGATGCTTGCCTGCCTGCCTGCCTGCCTGCCTGACAGAATCCCCAAGGATGGGTCTGGATGCTTGGCTGGCTTGCTCAGGACTTGCTGATAGACACAGCACATATTAGCTGACTATGTCTCATACCTTTAGGCTGGCAAAATAAACAGTTTGGTTTCTGTGAGACAACAATCCTGCTTCTCATGAAAAATGTAATATTCAAAAAAATTGTATATTGCTATTTTTATACATTATCTCAATCACCCTTAATAGATCAGTATTTATTGTTATCATCTCCATATTGCAGATGGGGTGGGGGTGAGGACTGCGGCTATGAAATAGCTGCCTGCCAAAGGCTACCTGGTGAGTTCATGGCAGAGGCAAGATTTAGACCAGGGATCTCTGACTACGTTATTTCCACCTACTCTTCTCATTCTGGCAGGACTATGTCTAAAGCAGGGGTGAGCAACTTGTGGCCCTTCAGATGTTTTGGTCTACAACTCCCATCAGCCTTTACCAGCATAGCCAACAGTGAGGGATGATGGGAATTGTGGCCCTCAGGATGATTTAGCCTACATTTTGCCCACCCCGGTCTAAAGGCACATGATGCAAGAAAACCTTGATGAAACTAGGAAAGTCTGGATCTGGTCCTGAAACAGGAGGCCACCTGGGAAACCTTGTGTATACCGCTTTGAGTTTCATTGAACACAGGTAGATGAGGATGAGGATGAAGATGAGGATAATAATAATAATAATAATAATAATAATAATAATAATAATAATAATAATAATAATAATATATTGTGCTCTACACCAGAGTACAGTACAGTATACAAAATAACTCAAACAATAATCATTAAAATTTAACTAAAACTACATTAAAATACTTAAAATGGGCTACAATCCAAGTAAATTTAAATTAACAACAAAACAAATAATTAAAACCATCAGTCAATAAAACCAAAATCACAGCAATTACCCAGTTCACACTAAGTCTAACACCTATGTCTCCGAGTTGAACAGACAGGTTTTCAGGTCACGCTTGAATTTACTTAACTCCGATTCCATCCGAAGGCATAAAGGAAGAGAGTTCCACAATTGTGGAGCCAAATGAGAAAATGCCCGGAGCCTAGAATTTGCCACCTTCATCCAAGGCATTTCCAAAAACCCTGAGTCTGCAGATTGGGTTCTCCTAAGAGGTGTGTGCCATGTGACCAACTCAGCCAAATAATTGGGAAGGGAAGAGCGTAGTGCCTTAAATGTCAAGACAAGAAGTTTGAAATAAGTCCTTGCCCTGACCGGCAACCAGTGCAACGCTCTATGGTGACAAGAAACATGGGAATAATGAGGCAGGTCAAGAACCACATGTACAGCACTGTTCTGCACCAAAATAAGGGGATGAAGCGAAGAAGGCAAACCCGCCAAAAGACTATTACAATAATCCAAGCCTGAAATGACCAAAGCATGGACAAGCAGCTTCGCAGTCTCCGGGGTCAAGAACCAATGGATCTGTCGAATGTTAGCAAGATGGAAGCCACATGTCTTCGCTGTCATATTCACAAATGGACGAAGTGACAACTGATCATCCACCACAACCGCAAGATCGATGGCCCTCGAGACAGGGGTCACCTGGCAGTCCTGAAGAAGGAGGGGAGGACAAACCAGGGGATGGCCAGGACGATCAGGATGAAAAACCGAGACTTCAGTCTTGTCCATGTTCAGTTTTAAACAATGAGAGGACATCCATGACACAATGTTCAAAAGACAACTCATCAGAGAGGACCAAACCTCGTCACTGAGTTCAGGACAAGACTGGTACACCTGGGTGTCGTCAGCATAAATGTGATATGTAATGTTTAAATACTTTGTGTGACCTCTGTGAGGCTGTACTCTGAGTAGGCCTGAGGTCTACCCTTGCTCCTGTATGGCAGGCCCATATAGGAGTAGTGCTTAGGGACAGTTAGGGGGTTGACAGTGGGAGTTGACAGCTGGAGTTCCGAGGAGTATGGTGTATGAGGAGGACCAGGAAAAAGCTGAGGGGAAGGTGGATAGCTGATGTCTGATTATCAGTATTCCCTTATGTACAAAATATCTCTTTAATAAACAACCTGTTAAATAGTTCATACTCTCTCTAGTGTTGGTGCCCATCTCACACCTAAGCCTCTTATACCAAGCTACGAGCAAGTTTTAAAGTATTCCAAGAGAATTGGTGGCAGTGGGAAAGGGTCAGTTTGTGGAACTCTTTTGGAGTTCAACTCCCATCAAACCCAGCCAGCATGGCCAGGGGTCAGGAATGCTGGGAGTTATAGTCCAAAACATCTGGAAGGCACCAGGCTGGGGAAGGTTGTGTTATTGTGTGATCCTGAAGATGCCTCTTAAAAGGACTAGCAGAAGAAGCAGCCACTTAAAGAATTGCAATTATTACTCCAGCAACCAGCCCCGTTCAGTCACGCTTCTCTCACCAGCGATTCCCTGGTGAGGGAATGGCAATTCAGTCATTCTTCCTTCACCAATGATACCATATAATAACTGGCCCATGCCCCTTATAATATCCCCTGACTGGCCACTGGGCACACAACAGAGGGGGTGGGGCCAGCAACCATGGCCCGCTTTCCCCTTCATGTGATGGTAATAATTACAGGCATGCCTTGGATTGAGAGCATAATTTGTTCCGGAAACGTGCTTGTAATCCAAAACACTCTTATATCAAAATGAAATGCCCCCCAAAAAATTTGTACAGAGATTTTTAATTTAAGCCGTACTACAGTACTTGTATTGCAAGACGTTGCTTGTATATCAAGTGAATTTTTTAAAAATAAATATTTAAAAATTTGCTTGTCTTACAAAATGCTCTCAAACCAAGTTACTTGCAATCCAAGGTATTACTGTATGTAAATAGTTTTAACCGAAACTCAGTAATCTATATATATAAAAGAAGAAGTCCCGATTGACTGACTGACTCATCAATGCCCAGCTCAAACCGTTTAATCTAGGAATGTGAAATTTTGAAGGAACATTGTTTTTATGATGTAGACACCCACTAAGGAAGGATTTTTGGAAATTCCATTCCTAAGGGGGTGAAAAGGGGGGAATTTGCCCCACTCTCATATCTCCTATGGGCAAAACAACAGGGGAGTAGTTATGCAAATCGGCCTCACCTCATAATTGGTGCAGGAGCCAATAGGAGCAGTTATGCAAATAGCCCATATGACACTTAGAATGTTTGTATGAATTGCTGCAGGGGCCAATAGGAGTGGGTATGCAAATCTCCCCTAGGCCATTTAGGATGTTCTCTGAGGGGGTGTAAAGGGAGGGAAACTTTTTAAATGACTGACTGCTGTGTGTGGGGTGTCGTCGCATAGGCTCCATCACGTTTTGACGGATCTACCCCAAACTTGTCACGGTCACCCTTCATCACCTGTAGACTCTCAGGATTAACCTGATTTTTCTTTAAGAACAGATCTTTCTGTCAGAAAAGATTTCTGCTGCCAGCACCCAGCCTAAACATTACACTTTCAGTCAGAGACACTGCATCTTTTCCATACAGCTCTCGCTGGCCTTCAAGGAGAAAAAACAAAAAAAAACCCTTTTCATTTTTAAACCTGTTTTTTTTATTTTTCTTCTTCTCCATAAACAAAAAATTCAAAATGCAAATTGAAAATTTAAATGTAAATGGTGTGATGATACCACACACAGTCGTACCAATTGTAGGCGATGGAGCGTGCTTATTCTGGGCACTATCTTTCATTATGTGTGGCAGTCAAAATCTAGGTAGGGAGGTACGTGAACAAATAGTTGATCATGTCATTGAAAACTGGGATGAATTCTCTATAATGTCCCACGACAGTGATGGAAACAACTATGCGAGTGCCGATGCATACTTTGACAACATGTCCCGACCCCATACTTATGGTGGTTTGTGCGAGTTGACAGCGGGTGGACAGCTTTTAGAATTAGTTTTTGAAGTTGATCGTAATGGTGAACTTCATGCAAAATTCGGTAACGAAGGTAACCCTGTAGAAACACCCCAACTAACGTCTGTAATAAACATTGCTTATTACATTAAGACATCAACCTGTAAATTATATTTTGTACAGTTTGGACAAAAAACTCATGTTTCTTTTAAAAACAATTGTACCAACTCCTAAAATCCATGCGAGTGAAGCCACGGGCAACAGCTAGTAGAACCATAACACTAACTGAAAATTCTAAAATTAACAATTTTTGAAAGCCGGAGAAAACGAAAATATTTTTGCCTGGGACCTGAAGGATAACAGGCAGACCTTTCTGGGGAGGATATTCCAAAGGCAGGGAGCCATCACTGAACACAAAATACGGGTGTATTGCTTCTCTCCATCTAGGTAGTAAATGTTGCCAAAGGGAATCAAGTTGCAATTGTTGTTTAAGTACAGCCAGATCCATTAAACATTCTTAAGTTAAAACATACACACACACACACACACACACACACACACACCCTAATGAGGTATCCTGTTCCTGCCATCCCTGCTATGACAGCCAGTTCCTACCTTTATCAGGATTAGTTCTATGGTTCAAGGACCAGGAAGATCAGGCTAGCAGGGGAGCTGTCCAGCAGCAAGCACAGTGAGAAAGATGTTGCTTCAGCGAGGACTAGGCCCCAACTGAGCAGCTGTATAGAGAACGCTGATGCTCCACACTCCTTCCTGGCTTGTCAGTATGTCTCCAATCCAGAGCATGTTTTCTTCTCATGAGTAGGGCTCAAAGACAGCTGATATACAGCCAGATGGGCACTGTGTCTCCAGCTCTGGGCTTCTGTCCATACTTACTGCCATCTTTGTTCCTGGGGTCCTGGGGGTGATCCTGGTAGACTTGAAGGAGGGGGATGGGACCAGTGCTTAGGTTCTTCCAATCCCACAGCCTCCTCAAGTGGAGTATTGCTCCCAGTGGTGGTCTCAGAAGGGCTATTGGGATCCTTCAACTTCCCCTGGCCCTCGCAAGAGTTGCAACCACTAGGACTGATGGCAGGATCTTCCTCCTCTTCCAAGGACTCCTCAGGTTCCAGGGCTATCCTGGAATAAAGGTGATGGGACATGTCATATTGTCAGGTTACACATTTTTTCTTCAGAAGCCACTGCAGGAAAAAAAACTACCGCAGCCAAAATGAAGCCAATATGCAACAGGTACAGAAGAGTCTTCAGCAATGTGGGGCTCAGGCAGACTGGTGTGATGACAGCCAGGAGTATTACAGCCACAAAAGCTTGTCCCTGTTTTCATCTACATTTTCATCAAATGGTGTGTATAGAGCGGATCCCTGCAGTCACGGAGAGAACAGACATACACCAGTTTGCCTTCCATTTTTATTGGCAAAATATTTAAAACGTATGGAGTGGATTCCTGCCATCGCTGCCACTCTGCCCCTTGCCAGGAAGTTTTACTGGCTGAGTTGAAAAGTGCACTTGAAATTGGGAAGCCATCTTGTTCCTAGCATTCCCCTAGAAATCTGTTAGGTGAAATAATAATAATAATAATAATAATAATAATAATAATAATAATAATAATAATAATGTGGAGTGCTTTTGCAAATAAATGAAATGGTTCTCCCTTGCACATTTTGAGGTTCACCTCATTGTTTGTTGTCCAGTGTTTCATCACGTGAAAGTAAGGGTGCTTCCAGATGAGGCTTTTCTCATGCCAATGTCCTGCTTTGTCCAGGGAATTTTCAGGGGGCCCAGACCTCATTGTTGTCTTCCACTTGTAACCCTCCTGTGTTTTCCCACCACTTCTTCCATCTTTTTTCTTACTGCAGAAAATCTGTTAAGGAGAAAAAGACAAATAGCTGCGCAGTGCCTTTTGATGGGTAGCACTAAGAACGGTTGGTCTGGAAGCACCAGTGGTTGTTGTGGAAGACTGAGGCCTGTTTTTGACAGTCTAATTGATGTTTGGCTTTGCATGCCTGCTTTCATGCTGGGGGAGAGGAGTATTAATCTCCATACAGCTATTCACTTGCTATTCCTTTTTTGATGGCATGCTATTCCTTTTATGATGGTGGTTACTACTGCCTAGAAAGTAAACAGCAATGAGTTTCTTCTCATGGAAGAAACCTGTAATTGGTCTCAGGGAGATGTTTCTAGAATTTAAAGCTGCAAAACAGAGGAGCAAAGCAAATAATAAATTCTTTGCTCTCTGAACAAGCGCAGCTAATTTAGTTGGCAGAAGTAGGGATGGCAGAAGGGGAAACTCAGCTCCCTCAGATTCACCCCCCCCCCCATAATGTCACTTGTTAGCAGTCAAAACAACCAGCAGTCAACAACCAGGATGCATTTGTGCATCCATATATGGCTTGCAGAAAAGAAAAGCAACTTAGGGCAGAAGGATCCTCCACCCCAGCTTAGTTCTGGTTTCAGAGCCTGGCTTGGCAAGGGGATTAAAAATTGGTGTGGTGGGAAGACACTTTCAGGGCAGAAATGGTGTGTGCGGTGTGGCAAGGTTAAGTATCCACTTCCCACCCATGTTTCCCACTGAATGGGTAGTTCTGCCCTATTGATCCCTTGAATAATATCGTATGTGAGTACAGCAGAACACTACACTTTCTGCCTTTACCTTGTTTTCTATCAAGTCCAGCTATTCTTATGCAAATCAGGGCTAGGAGGACATGATTCACATCACATAGGTTTGGGATAGGAGAAGGGCGCTTGCCTAAGCTTTTGCTGACCTGATCTCGGCCTCCCCCCACAACTTTCTCCTCTCATCGGCTGCTCTTCCCCCACTTCATGTTGCAGACATTTTCATCGCAAACACAAATCAGGAAATGGGACTGGGGGCAAAGCAGTTGGTAAGGAAGAGCAAGGTTGGGGAGGGGGAGGTGCGATGACACAGTCCTTACACTTTAGGACCAGACGCATAAACCCTTCTCAGGCTAAGCACCAACACTTAAAAACCTGAGGGGAGGGTCAAATGAAACCTTTCCCCTACCAATGAGGGAAAAGATTAATACAGGTTATTAAGGATCTATTTTAAATCTATGATACTGTGGGTACAAAGGTGTGTGTGTGTATAGATATAACAGTAATGCAGGTTAATAACGCCAAGCTGACACGTAGGATTTGGGTAGCAAACAAAATAAAAATAAGTTTATTTTAATTCTCAAAATCTTAGTTCCAGAAAATAACTTTAAACCTGCCTACACCAAACACTTTGTAATTAACCTGATTAACCTAAATAACCCTATAACTCTAAATACTTTCACTCTTCAGAGTGCAGACAAGCACTGATTTTTCTCAAAACTCCTGACTGACAAGACATGAATAACTGTAAGAAGGAAAAGGCAACGACCCGACTAACCCAACTAACCTAACTCACTCACTCCCAACTAGGGATGTAACTGCTTGCCTTGAGCGGGCTGAAATCGGCCCCGCTCAGGCCCACCCAAGGCGAGTGGACCTTACCGGGTCCCGGTCCCCACTTGCCTCTATGTGGCTGAGCCGCCCGCGACGGTCCCATCGTGTCACTTCTGGCTGGCCAGAAGTGATGTGCTGGGACCCTGCGCCAGTGTGCTGGGGCCCCGCGCTGCATGTTTTCCGTAGAAACCAGGGCAACGGCTTAAAACAGCCCTGTTGCCCTGGTTTCTATGGAAAAGATGCAGTGTGGGGTCCTGGCGCGCCAGCGCAGGGTCCCGGTGCGTCACTTCCGGCCAGCTGGAAGTGACACAATGGGATCATTGCAGCAGGCGCGGGCGGCTTGAGCGGCACGGAGAATTGCTCCGCGCCACTGAGAATCGAGCGGTGGGTGGGCCACCACGGAGAGGAGAGGCACCCCCCCCCAGGTACGTGTACACTCCTACTCCCAACACTCACTCAACACATACAACATACTAACACTCCTTATATACTCCTCCCCCCACCCCTTCCAAGACATCACAAACCACACCCACTCAGTTCAACATTCTATACTCACTAAACATACTAATGCTATACTATACATACTATACTCACTAAACATACACCAGGGAACTGAATTGTGGGGTTACGTCACAGGAGGAACCATTAGTCAGAGTAAAGTTGAAGTACCTTCCTTCTGTCCAAAGCTCCTGGGTTGCAAATCATGGCCTCCCGGCCCCAACTGGCATAGGAGAAGTAGTAGCCAAGCTTTAAATGTTAAAGATTAAAGACAGGAGGTTGAGACATGGAATAGTGTTTTTAAACGCATGTCTCCTCCAATTGAGTAATGTGGCCTGCAGCACATCACAAGCAAAGTCACTAATAGTGCAGCTACACATCTACTCAGAAGTCTTAGTGCGATCAATGGAGCTTACTTCTTAATAAATGTTTTTAGGATTGCAGTCTAAATAAACAATTTTACTGTGTTTTCCTCTATGCCATCCCCTCCAGTAATTTCTAGATTCATTACTTTACATTGCAGTTTCCATGAAATTTCGCAAGCACAACTTGTTAACTATATATTAAGATCGATATTAATCAGGTCTATTAAATCCATCAAACATGAACTTGCTTAGAAGATTCAGTTTACCTGTAAATGTTGTGCTCTTATTACCATCTGAAATCCTTAGTGCCTTTTTTGCTTGCATTTTCGCCCATTCACAATAGTTTTGCAGTGTTTTTTCTGAACCACATTTAATTAAGGCACACCAAAACGGTATTCAGATGACTGCGGGCACAATAATAGCAACTACTCTCACAGCCTGGCTTATTTTCAATATGAATAAGCAGTGATCCTCTTCAGAGGAGGTTAGCAAATATAATTGAGGGGAGAACTGTTGATCTGTTCCTCCGATCACTATTTCCTCTAACAACTTCATACACAACAAGCATAGTCTGTCAGTAGATGGAACCAGTGGCACGAACGATGTGTGAGCATCGTAGCATCAGCAGCAGCATGGGAGGCAGGAATAGGAGGCCAACTTTGTCATTTCCTAATGAAAAGCAGCGATTCAATTAGCTCCTGTTGGTGCCATCGCTGCCTCGTGCAGCATGTGACGGAGCTAGATGGCCCCAGACAATAGGCCCATACAGATGATTCACAATAATTCTGTGCTCGAATTGTCTTCGCAGCACCTGCTGCAGCTGATGGCCCCATCTGTGCTCCTTGGAGAGTGTGTGACATGGCAGCACTTAACATGCCTGGTGTCATTTCACTTCCTGTGCTCTTGTTTTGTATCAATGAGAGTGAGTTCTGAAATGGAAAGGGATGCATTTGCACGCACGCACGCACGCACGCACACACACACACACACACTTAAGCCTAATTGGAAATGAAAAGAGAGTTGCTATTCTATAACAAGCAAGCATAAGGTGCAACACAGATGGGAGCAGAGAGGTCCAAATCTATTTATAATGGGACACTTTCCATGCATTATGCTAAAGATGAACCCTCTGTGTGAACAGGGTTGAAAAGGTTCATTTTCTTCACCTTTCTAAATGCATGCATATATTTGTATGTGAAGCAGCAAGAAAAGGGTAACAAAAGGAGATGGATGCAAACACACGCAGGCTTTCCAGAAAGGAAGTTTGAATATTGCTGTAAATTGTCAAGCCCATGCAACCTGTAATTTGTATCTTCTAGAGTTTGGGGACCAGAAGGTAAATAAGATATTGCATTTCTTACATTGCTCCCAGTCTTATGTCATCCAGACTATGTATTGTGAAATGAGCAAGCAGCAGAGGCTGGCGAAGCCAATGTTTAATTGCCCAAGTGGCAGGGCAGAGCCAGCCCTGCCAAGAGGTAGAATGATAGAACAAGGCAAATACCGAGGACAAAAAAAAGTGGGATGTTAATATGGGGCAATATATTGTTGTTGTTAACTACAAGGGCAGTGTCATTTGGATTTTTTCACCCAAGGCTTCATCCGACCCTGTATCAGTGCTTATAAGCTTATTAAAACATACCAAAATGGCTCAAGCAATTTTGGTACAAGCTGCATTCATATACAGTCATGCCTTGGATTGAGAGCATAATTCGTTCCGGAAACGTGCTTGTAATCCAAAACGCTCTTATATCAAAACGAAATTCCCCAAAAAAAAATTTGTACAGAGATTTTTAATTTAAGCCGTGCTACAGTACTTGTATTGCAAGACGTCACTTGTATATCAAGTAAAACATAAATAAATAAATATTTAAAAATTTGCTTGTCTTGCAAAACGCTCTCAAACCAAGTTACTTGCAATCCAAGGTATTACTGTAGTTCTGTAAAGGTAATTCAGCGGGGCTTGATATTCCACTGGTCACACAAGTTTTGACAACCTCTATTTGAAGGGGATAGTTCTCTCTTTGGAGGCGTCCTTTGAAGGGCTGTGCAGCAGTGGTGCAGTTAGGTAATTTTAGTCACTGGAATTAATGGTCTTATGGCAGGCCCCTTTAAATAGTTGTATGCATCACGTCAGTTGTGAAGCAACCAGGGATGTTGAAGAGTCCTTGGTCTCGAGTCACGAGTCTTTGGACCCGAGTCTCGAGTCCGAGTCTGAGTCCTTGGTCCAAAATGGTGACTCATGAGTCACGAGTCACTCCCAAAGTTGACTCCACGAGTCCCTATTAAAATCAATGGGGGGTTTTCCCAACAAAATAAGGCTACTTCACACTCAGAGCAGCCACACAGAGTAATCTCAGGTCCTTCTTCTGCCTCTCCCAAGTACGCAACACATCAATCAAAATAAATCTTGACACACTGTTGGGGCTGCACTCCTGGTAGCTGTCCATAGTGGCCGAGCAGCGGCACACCCCGCTTCCATGCGCTCTTCGCTGGCAATCAAGCTCCTCTCCACTCCTTCTGGCACAGCCCAGGGATGTTGAAGAGTCCTTGGTCTCGAGTCCCGAGTCGAGTCTCGAGTCCCATTAAAAATATTGGGACTCGAGTCCTGAGTCGAGTCAGAGGGGGGACTCAGTCCGACTCACAAGTCGAGTCCTCGAGTCCCCATCCCTGGAAGCAACCAACTAACATTTCTTCTCATCCCCCAACCACCATTCATTCCCTGTTTTACAGCTGCTTCTACATTGCTGATATATTAGAACAACAACAAAATTGTCTACCAACCCTGATTTTTTTAAAAAAATAATAATGATGATAATACTTTGAGCATGTGAAGTCTTACATTTTACACTCACGTAAATCATAGCACCATCCTGACTACAGGGATAAAATGCAGTTTGCTCCTGCTGCCCTGACCACTTTCTACCATCTGGGCAGCTGTGGGTGGGGTGGGGGGTGCTTGTGCTGCAGGGCTCTGGATTTTGGCCCCAAGGTCTTACCTTAGCTGCACCAGCAGAGCTCTCCAGTCCAAGTCTGGTTTAAAGATAAAGAACTATAAGAAGGGAGAGTGAGCAGGGGCCTGGACATTGCCCACCAGTGCTAGCTTCTGGGCAGCAGGCTGAGCAGGCACACAGGTAGGTCACCTGTTCACAGGCTTCCCCACTAAGGCGAGACGTATTGTATTTCTATATAAATTATAGCAGTGTTCTCCAACCTTGGGTCCCCAGATGTTTTTGGCCTACAACTCACAGCATGCCCCAGCCAGCTACGCTGGCTGGAGCATGCTGGGAGTTGTAGGCCAAAAACATCTGGGGACCCAAGGTTGGAGAACACTGCCCTAAGGTCTGCCCTAAGCATCTATTGTTCAGGAGTACATCAGAACTCCTCTGAACATGCTAACTTAATTTGGTTATGTCATAGTCATTGATAGACTTAGGGTACAATCCTATGGCGATGAGCGTAAGCCCCCGAACCTGGAGGCTTACGCTCATCTTCTGCAGGGCTGGAGGAGCGGTGGAGGCAAAGATTGCCTCCCTGTCCTCCTGCCCTGCATTTTCTCTAGACGGACTGTGGAGAGAAAGCCTGACAGAACACACATTTCGGGGGGGGGGGGCAGTCACCTGCATAATCTCTGCCCAAGGCAGAGGAGCTCCGTCCCTGGCACGCATTTACATCTAGATAGTTTTTGCCAAGTACCCTCAGTAAGTTGTCAAGTCTGGGACACACATTTGCATTGGCTTCAATGGTCTTCCCCCAAGGATTCTCAAAGGGCTGTCAAGTACCCTCAATCACCCTACAAGCACCCGTGAGGAGCCATAAGCAAAGTGGCGCCAAAGAACCTCAGCACCCCTCCTGCCTGGCTGCACTGGTTTGTCCTGTCAACAAAGGGAGGGGACGGGGGATGAGGGGGGGCGAGCGAGAGAGTAAAAACAACAGCCCAGGCTCCGTTGAGGTTGTTGGGAACAAGGTGAGAGGCAGCTCGGAGCGGGTCGTCGGCTCAGGCCAACCTGGACACTCAACCACCTGGGTACTTTGTCATAAGTCCATTGGAGTTACTAGTGTTAGTAGGGTAGATTCTTCAGTGTTAGATGAGACTAGCGTAGGTTCTTTTTTGTTTGATAGTTCTGTCTGTGCCTAGTAAGCTTCATCTCCTTTTGTGGATTGCATTCCTTGGCTTAATTGATTTATTTACTACAACTTCCCTTATCTCCCTGACCTGATTCACTCAATTAAACTCTGTTAATAAAGTCAGTTTCACTTTTCACTGAGCATAGTTTTGTTATGACTTGGTGCTTGATCCAGTGCGTTCGACCTAATTTGACCCAGGGAGTGTGAAAGGGAGCTCTGAGCTGTCAAATTAACTGCTTAGCTCCTGAATTCGCGGTAAAGGACCCGCCGGCGGTCCTTCACACGGACTTTTTTGCTTGTCTAGCTGTGGTGCATTGGAGGAGGAGGCTGGAGAGCCATCAGGACAGCTCGTATCCCGACGTCCCCAGTCTCCTCCCCTCCCTGCCCCCCAGAACGCCCCCTCCACCCCCTCTCTGAGGTCATTTTCCCGACCTTGGAGAGGCAGCCGGTGCAGTTTTTTTCCTGTGCCGGCTGCGAGGGGGAGTGGGTCAGAATTCCAATTCCCAGCTCTGAGATTGGAGCACTGTCTCCAACCCTCAGAGCTGGAAATCCAAAAGATCTTATGGCCCCTCAGACACTGTCTAGGGGCCATAGGAATGCTTCCTTATCTCCAGGAATTTGTATAATTGTCACCGTGTATTATTCATAAAAGCACCTAAAGTTCATGAATAGGCACTACACATGAATAGAAAGCACAAGGTCCCTGCCAGTGCCTGCAAGGTTCACAATCCAATTTTTAAAAATCTTTTTGTTTGTTTAAGCATCTCAGCTAGTGACCATCCACTGGTTGTGCCACATGTTGTGCCAGTGAATTCCCTACTCCCCCCGCATCCCATCTAGCGCAATAAATTATTGAACAAGAACTTGGACCATCCTTTCTTTTCGCTCACTCTCTCACCCAAAATTGGGCAAAAAAGATTGCTGACAAGCTGCAATCTACCCTTCCTTCATTCCATCTTCCCCGCCCCAGCTTCTTTCTTTCCCTCTCCCAAAGTCAATTTTTCATGTACGGTAAGCTACTCAGTAATTTCATAGATCATAGAGTTGGAAGGAGCCTACAAGGCTATCGAGTCCAACCCCCTGCTCAATGCAGGAAACTAGAGGAGGGGTCTCCCATCCAAGTAATAACCAGGCTTGACCCTGCTTAGCTTTCCACGCTCAGACAAGCTGAGCCAGCGTAGAAAGAGTTGTTTTGATTTTCCTCTGCTGGTGTGTGTGTGTGTGTGTGTGTGTGTGATGTTAGTGCCTCTGGAAGAGGTTTGCTGAAGAACCTGATTAGAGACAAGTAAGCAAGCCCCTTGGTGAATTGAAGAAGGCTTGTCTAGAGGCTCTTGTTTCTTATATCACTATTTCTAAACCTAGTGGGGCGGGTGGGGGGGGGGATGGAGCCACTGTGAATGCCCAAAACCTGAAACACATATTACAGGATTCCACAGACATAGGCCATGAAGCACAAATCATCCTCTTGGCACCAGCTGCATGCATTTCTGTGAAGTTTGCAAAGGGCTTTGAAGAGTCTCTGTAATTCACGGCATGCCCCAAGCTCTGCTTCAGGCTTGTTCTTGCCTTACTCTGAAGAGGCAATACTTTGTTTTCTTGGGGTACGTTCAGGATGTGTGAATAAACACTTGATCAAGATGATGGACTGAGAAGTACCCAGCATAAGGTGCTTGTTTCCTCTAACCTGGCTCTGTTAACTTGTGCTGATGTGCAACTGACCCTTGTGATCTGCACTGCGCCATGAGCTGGCACTGCACCTGAACGGATTTGAGCTGGGTGCAATTGTATGGTTTCTTGCACATTCAGTCGAGTTTTGTTTACCAAAGTGGATCACCTTCCAACACATCATTCCCAATTCTAATGTTACACTGCAGTTTGAGGAGGCCCTCAGCATGGGTCACCATGGTGAGCTCCTGGCTGGGGGCCCTCATGCCAGTAAGGAAGAAAACAAGCCCATGTTTGTAGGCAAGCCCTCCCACAGACTCCTGCCCTTTATTTTCACCAGACATGAGGGTGTAGAGATGGGAAGGAGGATGAAGAGAACAGTGATAGTGGCACTCTTCCAGTGAGCACCAGGCAGCTGCCACCGTAATTGCCCACAATGCACTGGAGTAACATGGCATCATTGGAGTGCAAGAAAAGGAGCCCCAGGGCAACGGTGGCCCCATAGCAGCTAACAGAGGATGCCACCTGCAGATGCCATGCTGGGCTACAGTCTGTCCTCCAACCTCCCCCCACCCCATTTGCTCTATGAGCAGTGAACAACGTGTAGCCTTCTAGATGTTTTGGCCTACAACTCTGCTCAAATGCCTATGCTAACTAGGGCTGATGGGAGTTGTAGGCCAAAACATCTGAAGGGCCACAAGTTACCCACCCTTCCTCTATGACATTTAATTTCCTGCCACTGGTAGAAAGGTTTTAGGTCTGTCCTGCTGCTACACAGGTTGCACACCACATTTTCAGGACCAGGAATGTTTATTTATTTATCTGAAAAAAAATTAAGTCTACCTTTCAGGGCTCACTGTCCTTACAAACTGGCTTACAATATTACAAAAAAAGAACACACCCATACAAATTACAATTAAATGCGTGTACACAGCAGCCGCATTTTAGGGTGCCCTGTTGGCACAGCAGTGCTTGAATTCCACAGGGGGCAAAGGGGGGTTGCCCCCTTACCTTTGGCAGCAGCCCCCATTAGCGACTGTTTCTAGAAGACTACAGGGGAGCATGAGTTGACTAAAATGGGGGGGGGGGTCAGGAGGGGAGGCTTGTGAGTTTGTAGGAAGGCTTGTGCCCCTACAATGTCTCCCATAATGCAATGTGCCAAGGAGAACAGGGCTCCTGTCCCTGTTATAGTCGTCTAGAAGATGGCAGTTTGACAAGTGTGGCTTGGCCTGCAGGCATGAGAAAAGCCGTACCTGTTGAAAAATTTCTGAAGTGTGAATGAAAACAGTCTATTTTCCTGCAGTTATTATGATGTTGTTCTCTTACCTTGATGTCTCGTGTTAAAGTAAAAGTAAACCCTGCTTTCAAGGGTCTCGATCCTTTATTAAATGGCAGTCTGTGTGTGTGTTTTTTAAATATAAAGTTGATTTTCAGCCAAAGCAATTAGTCCAGATGGGTTTACACAGAAAATGTCAGGCAGCCAAATAAGCAGATGCAAACATTGGATCTAAGGAGACAGGTCAATGCAGATGACAAAAGTTATCAGCTACATTGTAAAAAGTGCAAAATGCTTTGACTGTGGCATGATAGATGCACTTTATTTGTTCAATTACTGTTGGGGAAATGGGTTGCATGTTTTCAAGACTCTGTAGGCCAGGGGTGAGCAGCTTGTGTTCCTCCAGATAATTTTGGATTATAACTCCCATCATTCCTCACCACTGGCTATGCTGGCTGGGCTTATGGGAGTTGTAGGCCAAAATATTTGGAGGATCACAAGTTGCAAATCCCCTACTCTAGACTATAATTCAGGCAAAAATTAAAATCGTACACTCAGTTTGGACATAATACTAAACCACTGTTTAGTCATGCTACATGAAAGAGCCTGCTTGGGCCTTGGGATCAAGAGTTCTTGCTCCCCTTCCCCCACTCCTTTTGGTGCATAGCAGAGGACAAGATGGAAGCATCCATGTCTGGTTTTAAATTAACAGTGGAACTCCTCCCCCACACCCCTGAATTTTCTGCTGAAATTTGATGGCGTGTAGCAAATAAACTGCACTTTGTCCTTAAAACAAGATGCATCCCTCGCTTTGAAGCAAAGTTATGCCTCTGGGAGGCTTCGAGGAGTGTGACTCTGTCTGTTTCAAGGTGTGCAAGGATCATGTGCCTTGCTTTAAAGAAAAATCACCCCTTTTTTGCCGCCACCACCACAGCGAATTCAGCGGCAGTGGGGGCCACAAGGAAGACCAGAGGGAGACACCTGCCGCTCTGCATGTTGCCCACCAATGCACTGGCTGGGGCATGCTGGGAGTTGTAGGCCAAAAACATCTGGGGACCCAAGGCTGGAGAACACTGCACTAAACTATGGTTCAGTATTATGTCCAAACTGGGCTATAGTTAGAGTGCAATTCTTTGCAGGCTTAGCTGGGAATTAATGCCATTAAACCAGGGGTGGGGGACCAGTGGCCCTCCAGATGATGTTGGACTCCAAAACCCATTAGCCCCAGACAGCATTACCAATGGTTGGGGATGATGGGAGTTGTGGTGCAAGTAAGCAAATAAGTCAGCAACATTTTCAAATAGCATCCCAATTACTAAGCTTCTGCATATCTGCTCAGAAATAAGCATGAGCAGCATGACTACTCACAAGCAAGCAGGGTAAGCCTCAGAGGTAAGCAGGACTGAATCACTCAGCAGCTTCCACCCCCTCTCCCCAGCAGGGAAAAACTCTTATCTCCAATCAGCAGTGCATCGTCCTAGTCCAAAAGCATCCGGAGAGGCAGGTTCCCCACCGCTGCATTAAACATAGTGGGGCTTCTGAGCAAACATACATTGTTAGTGGTATAGTGAAGGGAAAGAGAAAGTGAATTCTGAATCACAAATGAAATAGAGTTCATTAGCAATTGGTTACATGGTTTTAATGTTTTTGTGATCCTAAGGGTCCCGTCCAACACCCATGGTTTTCAGTCACTGCCACAAGTCATGCTAGATTAAAATCACAAGGTGGAAACAGTGCAGGCATTTGTCTGCCCATGAGAACTGCCCAAATATGCTGAGATCTCAGGAGCTATCAACTCATATGCACATTTTCTTGCCAGTAGTAGTAACCTAGTATTTATGTAGGTCAAGTGTTCAGAATTTGAGAGGAATCCTTCCACTGGGCTGGTTTGCATGACATGAGAGCCCAGCATGAGTTACTTAACCCGCAGGGGCTGTCGCATCATGCTGGGTGCCTGCAGGCACCATTTTTGTATGGTGCCTGCGGGTGCCAGGTTGTCATGTCATGTGAACCCAGGTAGCAGGGGTTGCTTAAGGGTTAGACAAGCCTCAAATAACCATGGCTGTGTACATCACTAAATTTTTATTTATTTATTTATTTATTATATTTATACCCCGCCTTTTTTCCTGAAAGGAACCCAAGGCAGCTTACATAATCCTCCTCCTCCTCCTCTCCATTTTATCCTCACAACAACTCTGTGAGGTAGGTTAGGCTGAGAGTCAGTGACTGGCCCAAAATCACCCAGTGAGTTTCATGGCTGAGCAGGGACTCGAACCCGGATCTCCTGAGTCCCAGTCCAACACTCTCATCACCACTATGCCACACTAAAGGGAAAATGCTCAACAGATATAACAAACTAAAGTTTTCACACATCAGAATATGTTAAAAAAAACAACAACCCAACAACGTAAAAACACTCCTGTTTGCAATTTTTTTAAAAGTGAAAAAAGAGGAACTGATTGCAAAAAACTGCAGCCAAATCTCATTAAAAAAAACAGAAGAAAAGCAAAGACAACCCATACATTGGTACAGGTTATTCCTGTATAAAATGAATTTGTGGCTCGTTCCATGGTTAATTGACAAGCTGTATAGGCTAATTCACAACTTGTATCTCCAGTTAAAAGCAATTAATGGATGTGCATCGAAAATGGATAGACATTATGCCTATAGAAATCTAGCACTGGACAGTTACTGGCTCCTTGCCTTTTCATGTTCCTATTCTCACACCGCTGCTTTCTGGTAATCCCTCACTGCCCCGGGGTTTTCTCTGTAGCTAAAATAAGACATAAAGCCATATTAGTCACAGCATAATAAGTAATGCATTACAGCTTTATTTCAGTCCAAAGCCCCATCTTTTGTAGCCAGTCAATACCAGCAAAACTTAAAGATACCAATGTTCTATTATAGCTTTATTGGAAGCTGCAATACACCCTTTAAAAAATACCTCTACTGTAAGTATAATCTAGATCCACAAACCAACAGAATACTTGGATTTAATATGATTTATTTCAACAGGAGCTAGCTAGGGTTGCAATCCTATGTATGCTTACCTGAGTAATTCCCACTGAACTTTGCCCATTGCTATTTGTTTTCTTGAGCACTTTAGTTCAGAACCACTAAATTTCTTAGGTAAACCTATGACAAAGTATTTTGAAGCCCAACTAACTGCACAGGATTGCTGTCCACCACCATTAAATCATGAAGTACAAAGCTGGCCCAGGGCTTCAGGGAAAGCTAGCAAGATGATTATTTGACACATAGGCCAACTGTGATTAATTTGGTATAAAGCTCTGGGGGAGGGAGTTTCCTTGCTCTTGTCTGATGCCTCAGCAGTGAGATTAAGGTACTTGGGTTGGAGGCTAGCACCACAAATTATTTTTCTGTCAGAGGCTCTGGGCCTTTAAGAGCCACCTCATGGGCAAAAATGCAACAGGCAAAGCTTTTCCCCATCACTTTTTTTTCCGTGCTGGGGAAAGCTTGAATTTTGGTCATGAGTAGCTGTTAAAGGCTCAAGAGACCTGTCAGGGTGGGGGAGATGTGACAACTATACCTGAAGTTAATTCCAAACCATGTGGCAATTGTCTATGTTGGCTGGATACAATGATTGCATTTAATTGCTTCAGAACTAAAGACCGGCTGAGACAGTTAGCCTGGTGGGAATCTCATTTGTATTGTGAAGAGTGGGCCTTGGGAGCACTCTCTCTCTCTCTCTCTCTCTCTCTCTCTCACACACACACACACACACACAGCACCATATGGAAGATATCATGAGTGAGTCTGGCATTTGCTAGTACAAATGTACACACGCCTTGCCTGAGGGCCAAAACAGACATTGCTTGAACTGTACATCTATTAGCTATGTCTTTCTTTCATTTTTACTCTAGCATAGGTGCAGGGCCCACAACCTGGATCTTAAATGTCCCCCTACCTCCCATGCTAGGAGCCCAGTCCAGATTAGGCCCCCTGCATCTACTTTAGAGTAAAAATGTCAAAAAGATGCAGCTGCTACATACAGATTTAAAGTAATGTCTGTTTTGGTCCTGATAGTCATGATCTTACCACACATTTGGGTGCAAATGCTAAGCTCACGTGATATAATTCATAAAGTGCCAGCTACGTACCCAGCTAGAAGCCCAGGACCACTCCCTGCCCTTTGAAAGCTATTACTGCCTAGGCTGGATGTCTGAACCAGTTTTCAATTTCTCTGTGTCAAATTTGAAAAATTCAGAAGTAAATTCCACTTCCAGTGGCACACTGCAGTTTGTATGGAAGTTCTGCACTGCTAAAATAAAGGGTAGACAGAAATATGTTTATTGAGCTCAACATATTTTGCAACAGAATCAAGTCAGTTGTGCCTAAGAATGCCCCTGAAGATATTTATTTATTTTTATATTTGTCCCACCTTTTTTCCTGCAATGCAGTTTATTTAATCTTCCTCCTCCTCTTCTCCATTTTATCCTCACAACATCCCTGTGAGGTAGGTTAGGCTAAGAGTCAGTGACTAGCCCAGAGTCACCCAGTGAGCATCTCCCAAGTCCCAGTCCAACTAGTATGCCACACTGGCTTTCTCATATTTAAAATGCATATTTCTGCACACCTGAAGGCTTCCTCCCCTTTCCCCCTGCATTTGATACTTTCCATTTCACTCTCTTCTTCTTCTTCTAAATGATAAAACATAGTAAGCCCTTATCATAAATAGAATACTTATTTCCTCAGGACATCTCTCTCTTAAGGCCTCCAAACAGTAAGGCCTCAAATACTGCATAATAAACCTGGATACCCTTGGCTTCTCTACAAAGTGCTAAGCAGCACTTACAGGACCAGCCCAGAACATTTTTCTGCCTGAGATGAAGCATAAGATGGTGCCTTCCCACAAAATAAAAAAGCCATGTACAGAAGCTGACTGGATTGGCAGCTGAATCTTACTTCAACACTGAGGGGACGGCATCCTCCACCATACCTGAGGGCAGCAGCCTAGCCTAGGGGGCACAGGGCAGGCCTGCTGCAGAATTTCACTGCCATCTGCCAGCTGCCTCACTCTGCCTAATGGTAGGACTGGCCCTGAGCACTTAGTCGTAAATAACAGACAATTTTGTTCGGTTCACCTCTGTTGTATATAATGACACAGCTCTTAAAGGTACAGTAGATCTGGCAACTCTATTTCCAGATCAGAGGGTATGACCTCCCTCTGAGCAGGGTGGGGTGGGTGGAGATTTGCCCTTTTCATTTTAGAAAGCAACTCAGTCATATATCCACAAAGAACCTCCCAGATCCAGTCTGTACTTATAGGATCAGGTGGCAGGTGATGGGAAAGACCTCTGCCCTCTGAGACCCTGAAGAGCTGCTGCCAGTCAGAGTAAGCGATATTGTGCTAGATGGACAAATAGGTCAGGTTTGTACATAATGCTAACCTATGGTTTGGGTTATTGAATTCTGGGTTGTTGTGAGGTTTGACTGTGCTGCCATAACAAACCATGGTGTATTAACCATCAACAGCCCAGAAAGAGAACCCATGGTTTGTTGTTGGGTTGTGAACTCTAGGTTGCTTAAACTGTGGGTTGTAGTTCCATGTGAACCCAGAACCATGGATTGTTCATGGGTTGTTTCATCACAGAGGAGGCAGGCAAGAGTAGTCAAAACCAACCCACTTTACATGCAGTATTACAGTGTCGCCAAGGCTTTTGGGATACATGGAGGGAGCAGGTGAAGGAGGAAGGAAACAACCTAGGGATTTAAAAAAACAAATCACAGTTTGTTTGATTGTCTGCCAGACAAACCCTGGGTAGGACAACAAACCATGGACTAAATAAACCATGGGTTAGTGTTATGTGTGAACCAGGCCATAGTCTGACCTGGTATAAGTTGGCTTCCTACATGCCTAGAAATTAAAGGCTGAATATTCTGTAATAGACCTAGCATAACAGACCTCGTGTTCAGACGCTACCTAAAGAAACAATAATTAGTGTGTTATTTCTAACAATATACATGTTAGTTTATAAACTTTTAAGTATGTCAGTGAAGGATCCTGCTCATCCATTGAGATCTGGCAAGGAGACCATGCTCCATGTTCCACCACCATCTGAAGTATTGTTGATGACTATGCAGGACAGGGCTTTCTCAGATCTGACTCCCAGGCTCAGGAACTTCCACCCCTGAAAGCCCACCTTATCTCTTCAATTTCTGTTTTTCAGAATATTTAAGTCTGAGTCTTCAGTTTGGAATAAATTGCACCTCCCAAATAAATATAAAATACAGATAATGTGTGTATTTATCTGACTCTTGATTAGCTTGCGTCTTCTGCTATTTTTTAATTAATGCATTTTAATCATTGAATTGTAATTTCTTTGGGGACAGCTGCTGAAAAGTGGCCTATGCCTTAAAAAAAGGAAGAAAGCCAGCCTGAGTTTTAAGATTCTTGAGAGAGGCCTTTATTTCTGTCCCATCACCATTAGAGGCACCATCCGAGGGCCTGCTCAGTGGCTGCTCCTAGGCTCTCAAACTATGTGTGCTGTATTGTTACAGTGATTACCTCCGCATATACAAGAACTTTGTAGGGATTGGGCCCAACACCTCTGCAGATGTGCCCCAAGACAGCATGGGAACTGGATCTGAGTCAGACAAGAGGTGGAGGTGGAAGGTGTTGTTGAGGTGCCAAGGGTATGAGAGCAGGAGACCAGAGAGAATAGCAGAGGCAGAGAGAAACAAACCCAGCTGTCATCTGATCTTTCAGAAGACAGCCAAGCTGGGCCCTCTGAACCCATGGGAATGCAGGCTCCTAACGAGGAGGGGTGGAAATATGAGACCCAAGAGTTAGGCATCAGGTGAAAAGGGAGGGGCAATGCAGGGTCACACAGTGCTAAAAGAAACTTGCATCCAGGGAGGTGGCTCACACTGGCTCAGCTTGTCTGAGCATGGAAAGCTAAGCAGGCTCAGGCCTGGTTATTACTTGGATGGGAGACCCCTCCTCTAGTTTTCTGCATTGAGCAGGGGGTTGGACTCGATGGCCTTGTAGGCCCCTTCCAACTCTATGATCTATGAATCTATGAGGTGACCCCATGGAAAAACCCACCCTGAGGGAGGGACTTGGTAGCCTGCTCAGCTTCAGAAGGGTGAACTGTAGTAGAAGACGTCAGTTTCATGGCAACTCTCTTTCATGAAACTCTAACCCAGGGAACTAACTGAAGCTTACAGGGTACTGTGTTATGCAAAGCCTGCCTGGAATTTTTGTCTCTTGGCTGCAAGAGGATACTGTCTGTAACCGGAGGCCATGCTTGCTTGTTTGTAGTTCGCATAGTAAAGGTAATTGACTAGAAATATAGCTATGAAGAGATCCGGGGCCTGGGCACTCATCAGCCTTGCACATACAGAAGACCGGACGTTCTGCACCTATCTCTTTAAGATATCTTTTTAACTTATGCAGGACCCCTTGTGGGTTTCAGTGTCCAGACAAATGAACCATGGGGGCCATCTTTTTTGCCCTGCATGTAGCAGGGGTCCTTAGGATGGAGTGGTGGGGCTGCATTTGTAGAACAGCAGTTCTGTACATTCAGCACACCTATCACATGTGGAACACAATCGCTGGATCAGGATGATTATTAAGAAAATGATTGTGAGGATTTTGATCCAAATCAAAAAGCTCGTTTGTGTGCTGCTGGAAAGACAATGTCATTATAATCAAAGCCATTAAAAGTCATAAATAAAGTGGGCTGAATTAAACTACTGGCGATGAAGACCAGCCCACTGAAAGCAATTGCCAATTGATTCTGATTAACAGTGATACAGCATATCTGTCAGGGGCAGGAACCTCAGCATTTGTCAAGTCTGTACAGTGAGGTATATACTTTGGTGGCCTGAAAACAGAGTTCATGTATTTAATCAGGAGGAATATGAGAAGAAACAACAGTGTCAGTTCTATTCCCAGATCCCTCTAATTCCCAGCTATTCTGCTGCCTCTGAGTACAGCTAGAGTTATTCATGCCCTGGTAGCTTTTTGTTTGGATTATTGCAATGTGTTATATATGGGTCTGCCATTGAAAATGGTCCGGAAACTTCAGCTAATATAAAACGGGGTGGTTAGATTGTTAATAGAGACTGGGCGATATCATCACATTATGCCAGCACTATGATTGCTATCTGCACTGGCTGCCAGTTGCTTTCTGGGCCTAATTCAAAGTGCTGATTTTTACCTTTAAAGCCCTAAACGTCTTGGGTCCAGCTTACCTGAAGAAACATCTCCTCCCATATTTACCTACCTGGACCCTAAGGTCATCATCTGAGGCACATCTCCAGGTGCTATGCCAAATGAGGTGAGGCAAGTGGCTATAAGAGAGAGGGCCTTTTCAGTGGTGGTACCCTGTCTGTGGAATGCTTTCCCAAGAGAGGCTCACCTGGCACCTACCTTATGCTCTTTTGGGCACCAGATGAAGACCTTTTTATTTTCCTATGCATTTTAGGATTAGTTTTTTAAAGATTTTTTTTAGGTTTTATAGATCTTCACACTGTTTTTTGCTGCTGGTTTTACTTCTGGTTTTATTATGTGCTTCTGCTAGTTTTAATCGCGGTTTTTATCCAACTTGTTTGATCACTGTTTTTATTGCCATTTTGTATTTTATGTTTTTAATATGTACACCATCCAGAGCATTTCAGTTATTGGGCAGTTTAAAATTAAACAAGCAAGTAAAGCTGTACTTAAGCCCACCCCAATCCCAAGGCTTCAGCCAGGTTAAAAATAAACAAACAAAAAATCCAATTAAAATATCCCATTGAAACAATTCACAATTTACTGAGCTGTTTAGAAGCAAACAAACCCTCTGCTGGCTTAATCGTGGCCCTGCAAAAGGTGAACCATCATTCCACGGATACCTTGCAGAGCTGATATTTCTAGGCAACTCAAGCAAACGAGCCAAGGTTCATGCTGGAGACGGTAACATATATCCCCCAAGTTCACTAACCAATCTTACCTTGGGGAAAATATGTTTCCAATCCCTAATACAGTAGTCAGATCCTGGGTGTAAAGTAAAATGCAGACACCAAGGGTGGGACCTGATAGCCACTAACCATGTGATAACTTCTTAAACCACATAGGGGCTGCCTTTGAAGACTGTTCGGAAGCTGCAGCTTGTGCAAAATGCAGCAGCCAGGCTTATTGCTGGGACCGGAAGGTCTGAGCACATTACACCAGTTCTGGCCCGTTTGCACTGGCTGCCAATATGCTTCCAAGCTGAATTCAAGGTGCTGGTTTTAACCTATAAAGCCCTACACGGCTTAGGACCACAATACCTGACGGACCGTCTCTCCCAACCGCAATCTACCCGGACACTATGCTCAACATCTGGGGCCCTCCTCCGATTGCCACCTCCAAGAGAGGCTCGGTTGGTGGCAACGAGGAGGAGGGCCTTCTCGGTGGTAGCCCCCCAATTATGGAATCAGCTCCCCAATGAGACCCGCCTGGCGCCAACCTTACTATCTTTTCGGTGCCAGGTTAAGACCTCCCTCTATGTCAAGGCATTTAGTTAGGAGCTTGGAATAGCACGGGGGGGATTGTCACCTGTAGGCTCAGTTTTATTGGCTTTTGTACTGTTATTTTAAACTGTGCTTTTAAATTCGGTTTTTAATTCTTTAAACTATTTTGTATGTTTTTATTGTTGTTTTTATGTATGAAGTATTGTGAACCACCCAGAGAGCTTTGGCTGTGGGGCGGTATATAAATGAAATAAATTAAATAAATAAATAAATGGGGGGGGTCTGTCAATGTGGAGATGGATCAGTAATAAATCTAGTTTTACTGCACCTCCCATAACACAAGAATTGCATTGCTCAGTTAGGCATATCTACTGTAGCATTCTGTTTCCACTGACAGCCATCCACCACCTATGAAAGCTCATAGGCAGAGTATGGTGTCCTCGGCAACTGCCTTTGAATATGGAAGCTCATTTAGCTATCACGTCTAATAGTTTCTATAGTCTATAGTTGGAGGGCATGGTCTGAAGACACATGATGCAGGCGACCTTGCTGCATCTTGGTAGGACTGATGCTGGTCAGGATTTTAATAGACCCCTTGAATGATCATCTAAAATCTACTGCCTCAGCCTGCTTAATGGTGAGGCTGGCTTATATAGAGCAGTATCCAGTGCTGCCCACACGTGCAATGAGAACTAGCGGATCCGGGAGCAACTGGAAACAAGCCAGAATGTGCATTTCTGGAACAGGGCAGGTCATAGATTCATAGATCATAGAGTTGGAAGGGGCCTACAAGGCCATCGAGTCCAACCCCCTGCTCAATGCAGGAAACTAGAGGAGGGGTCTCCCATCCAAGTAATAACCAGGCCTGACCCTGCTTAGCTTTCCACGCTCAGACAAGCTGAGCCAGCGTGAGCCACAGGCCTGAAGTGGTCAACGGAACTTGCAGAATGGAGCTCCGCTGATCTGTTGCCTTCCAGAAACTAGCGTTTCCACGGTTGCTTTAGGAAGCACCAGCATCCTGTTGTGCTAGCAGCAGGTCTCACAGGCACAACAGAACGAGTGGAGGTGCAGCAGCCTTATTGGATACTGACCAAATGGATGTATTTTTTTGTTCTTACAACTTTCGTAGAGATGGACCACTGCAGATTTCCAGTAGTTTACCAGTTACCCTTCTCAAAAACTAATCAGTTTTGCTTGCTTAAGAATTTAGGTTGGGTGTTGCCAGCATTACACGTAGCAAGAAGTAATCATTTCTACCATTAGCCACCTACTATTGAAGCTCACTCACTGGATGACAATGGAATTGCTTGACAGCACAATTCTAAACATGTCTATGAGTCAGAAGTAAGTCCCACTGAGTTCAGTAGGGATGGCTTCAAGGTAAATGAGTATATGATTGCAACTTGAAGCTGTTTGCTATAAATTTGGGGCAAGTTCTAACCAACAGAAAAAGAAAGACTTCAGAAGCAGGCAGAATTTTCCCACCACAACTCCACTTACTTTTCCCTCTTGCTGACTTGTGCTAATTTTTGTTTTTTCTAGTATAATTGACAATGCATTCCTCTGGCTTACTACTCTATTATCTCTTCCCTTTCTGTGTGTTTCATGAAGCATGAGAGTAGCCCAATTCTTGTTATCTTCTTCACTTGCCAGCACCATGAAATATAGCAGCACAGCTATGGGAATAAGGTTTAATTGAGCTTCCCGTAGAGTTATGATGCATGTCACATAGAAGTTACTTTGTCTTTGGGGAATATATTTGTAGCATATGGGGTTTTTGTTTTTGTTTTTAAAAAACCATGGTTTGTAAATGCTTTTTCATCTTAACCATGCTCGAGAATATAGGAGAGCAGCCTTGGTTTCCATGGGTAAGGCTTCATTTCCATAACTTGGAAATCATCAGGTAACCTTAAGAATCAAATTTAGTTGTCTCCCCTGCCCCAGGAAACAAAAATAGTCACACTCAGCACTCCACTTTTTCTTAAAACTCCCTCTCTCAAAAAAGCCACTATTAAGAACTGCTATTTTCATTTTTCACTGTGTCCACTTAGGAGACAGACACTGCAAGTTGAACAAGAGAGCCAGTGCAGCGTAGTGGTGAAAGTGTTGGACTGGGACTCAGGAGATCCAGGTTCTAGTCCCCGCACGGCATGAAACTCATTGGGTGACTTTGGGCCAGTCACTGACTCTCAGCCTAACCTACCTCACAGGGTTGTTGTGAGGATAAAATGGAGAGGAGGAGGAGGATTATGTAAGCTGCCTTGGGTTCCTTGCAGGAAAAAAGGCAGGGTATAAATATAATAAATAAAACAGCTTCCTGGATTGCATCTGCCAAGTCATATTCACAAAGATAATTTAAAATGTGTTCACTAACACCACGCCATTCTGACTCTATAGTCCTATACAAATCAAAAAGTATTACTTCTGAGTAGACATGTATAGAATTGTGCTGTCAAGCAGTTCCATTGCCATCCAGTGAGTGAGCTTCAATAGGTGGCTAATGGTAGAAATGATTACTTCTTGCTATGTCTAATGTTGGCAACATCCAGACCTAAATTCTTATGGAAGCAAGCCCAACATGATTAGTTTTTGAGAAGGGTAACTGGTAAACTACTGGAAAGCAAAATTCGGTAGCCCTGTACAAGTTAGTTAGAATGAACCGAAGTCCCATTCCTATGTATGTTTACTCATAATAAGCCCAGTGTGGCTTGGCTTACTCAAAAGTAAGTATGCATAGAATTACGGCTTTAGTTAGGACTAATTTTACCTGGATCAGGAGTATTTCTTAGTGAACCAATGTTGCTTAAACAACCCATAATCTTTTGAGGTACATGGAGCTGTCCTTTGGGAGAGTATGTCCTGAGGATCAGTGCCAGGACTTCAGTGGGAATGTGATCATCCACCCCCAGATGCTCCCAGGAAATTCTGAGTCAGAGGTAATGGGGTACTCTGGTCAAGGCTGCATCCCTTAACACAGGAGTGCAGAACCTCTTTCAACCCAAAGGCCATGGGGGGGGGGTGCATTCCAGTGGTGGGCGGGCTGAAGGCAAAAGTGGGTGGGGTCAAAATACCAGCTTATTTTAGCTTAAAGTTATTGCTGCCTGTAACTAAACCTTAGGAAAGGTATTTCATCAACCTTTTAGAATGGGGAAAAACTGCACAAAGGCCAGGAAACTACCAAACAATCAGTGGTTGGGGGAAACAGGATGGGCCAGGGGAACTCCAGGGAGCCAGTTTAGGACCCCAGGAGGGGCAAATTTGGCCCTTGGGCCTGAGGTTCTACACCTCTGCCTTAACCAATCTGGACAATTTCCTTGTGCTCCATTAGCTTACCTGATTTTTTCTGTGGTCCTTCTTACTGTGCTTTGTTACGCCACAGACCGAACTGTACATGTGTTTACACTTGTGCAGTTATCTTTAAGTGCCCACTACTTCTTGCATTATTTTAAAAAAGCCAGCATAAACACCACCCTCCTATTGACATCCTCCACTTAATAAAATGACATACATCACATTGCCCCATTAGCTTCCCCCCCCCCCCACTTTTAAAAGACTAACAGCTTTATAGTACCCATGATCTTTTTAATTGCTCTTTTCTATATCCTTTTATGGGTGATGAGACAGCTAGGTAACACCGGAGTCTACATTTTCCCCTTTACATTCTATCGGTATGTTACATTCTATCGGTATGGGTATACTGCATTTTACAGGCCTGGTAAGGTTCATTCATTCATAAACTAGACCAGCACTCCTGAATGTGTTGCCCTCTAGATGTGTTGGACTACAACACCCATTACCTCCAGCCAGCAACAGGTTTGGGAAGGCTGAGCTAGACACACAGCCAGCTACCAAAATCAATTTAAGATGCTGCCTCTCACTCACGAGATCCAAAAACCTATGTCAGAACCTTCCTTGATGTGTCATCACTTATATCCCAAATATTCTGTGAACTAGCAACTCCAATGTACAGTATAACTGTGTTTTAGAAATGGCAACCCATGTACTTAAAAAAAACAAAAAACCTTTGGTCTTTAAAAGTGTATTAGATTCCAACACTTCTGAACAGCAGTCCCTCAAAGCTCAAGCATGCTCTGTACATTTTCTTTCTATCATTAGCAGTAGGAGCCATTTCTCCTGCTGTTTATAGAGACACAACCCTACCATCAGGAGTTACACCTGTATCTCAAATTCTGGGGGAAAGGTTAACGCTGTAATGCACGTGTCTATCTTTGGAAAAGATGTGTGACCTTCAGAGGAAGTTCTCTGTGTCTTTTCTCAGAGGGATATTTGTGCATTCTCTCATTGTTTCTATGGATTCCTGATCATTTGGCAGCATCTTGAACAAGCAACTGGAACAGCAGCAGTCTTCGGTTCATATTTGTATCAGAGATTACCAACTCCTGCATTCTTGTGGGCTTCATTCTTCAGTCAGCCTTCTGGGGACAGGAAGCCACATAACCCAATTACTTTGCAGGTGATTAGGCTCTGCAACAGGGGCGGGGAAGTTACAGAATCAAAGTGAGGGACTTAATAACAGGTTGAATCTCTTCCAACTTTGGAAAACAATGGCCACTTCCTTATCAGTAAAATTATGAGTAATCTTATTACCCTAGCTTGATTAAAAATGATTATGGCCAAAAATATTTTTTAAAAATGATTATGGTCACCAGACCCAAATGAAATTGCTTCAGGGACAAGGTCGTCTGCAGACCACCAGCTGACCATCTGTGATCCATACTACTCATCATAGCTTGAATAAACCACCCAGTAGCAGAAAGAATTCAAAACAGACATGTACAATTGAAGCCAGTCACTTTTTTCAGTATGGACTTATGATCAATCTATTATAGTAACGGAGGTTTGAGGCAAAAAACTCAAAACATGTTTTCCTTTCCTTCGCCATCAAAATCACATTTATACATCTTTCTTTACTATTATCTTGGACTAGACATCTTCAGAAAACTAAAGACTCAGTGCCACCTATTGCTCTGAAAGGTGTACTGCATTTATCACACAATGGACCTTATAAAAGCCTTTATCAAGACTTTCCCTTATCATACTTCTGACTGCCTTCCTCTATACACACCCAGTCAATCCTGAAGATCTTCCAAGGAGGCCTTATTGGTTGTTCCATAACCAATAGAGTGTCATCAGGTAACAGCACATAAGTGGGCCTTCTTGGTAGTGGCACCCACCCTCTGGAACATCCTCCCATGCACTGTTAGAGGGGCAAAAACTGTGGTGAGCTTTGAGCACCTCTTGAAGACATATTTGTTTACACAGGCTTTTCTCAGCCTGTAATGGATTAGGACACTATTCTGTTTCATTATTTTCATATTACTGCTTTTATTGTAAAGTTTTAACTATTTATTTTATAGTTTTTATATCAGTTTTATACCATATGACATATTTATTGTGAAACATTTAATTTTAGGATATTAAATGAGATAGAGGTAGCATAAATATAGTAGTAGTAGTAGTAATAGTGCATAAAAGCTAGTTATTCCAATGAATGAGTTAGCTATTTTGAATTACATAATTGCTTTTGACAAGCATGAACAATTATTTTGCCTTGTGCATCAACTCTCAGTTATTACATGGTTCATCTTCCCATATTTCCCTTATTCCTACAAATTAGAACTCACAAAATGCTGTAAAAGATCAAGGCCCAAAGAAATACATAGCTAGTGTAGCGTAGGTGCTAAACGTGGGAGCCATAAGGCCTCTCATTCAAATCGGTCTTCGGATCCTCAGCCGGTGCAGAAAGAACTGCGCTGGCTGAGAGGGTGAAGGGAGGGCCCTCCAAAGTCGAAGCCCCAGCTGTGACCTTGGAGGGCTTTTCCAAGGTTGGAGCTGGGACTCCAACTTTTCCCATGGCTGGCTAGACAGTGTCTACTGGCCATAGGATTACGCCCACAGTGACTTAATACTGCAAATGCAACCAGCTATTTTACAGGCTTCTAAACAGAAGCTGATGTTAAGGGGCTGTCACATGCAGGTGCAGTCAGCAGCAATGAAAGAACAAAACACCTCTTTAGCTATGGGATGATAATCAAGTTGACCAATGTCAACTCAGTGCATTGCTCATAGGGTCTACCATTCTGCTTGACTTCATACATTCCCATATAGCACCATCTCAATATTCCTCATACCTCAAAACTGCCTACAATTTCAAAAAAGACCAACACACAGTACTTATAAACTGAATATGCTTTATTTTCGCTGCAAATGCATTTTAAATTCATGCTTTAGCTTAAAAAACAAAAGCTTAGAATTGTGCAGTGTGACATGACATCTAGATGTGTGAAGAATATATTCCTGCAAAATACTCACTTGCTCAGCCAACTTTAATACTGCAACATGATTGACTAAATTCACAATAGCCAAGTTAGCTATCCAGGTATATTCCACATGTACAATTTCTGATTGTTAAAAAAATCTAAAGAAAGAATAAAATGCAAAGTGTAGCAATGACATTGTACTGCAATGATCCATTTATTTATTTATTTTTACCCTTCTTGGGGTTGTGTATTATCAGAAACATTTTGTTTGTATTTTGTAACTGGAAATTTCAGTGCTACATGGTCAATCCAGTGTGAACCAAGATGGACGTTTCCTGTTTCTTTCTATGATCCGTTTGCCTTCATCTTTATCTCTGGGTTTCTCTCCTTCATACAGTACAATAGTCTCTATAGTGGGAGCCTTATGTGGTCCTCCTTCCTGTGCCCATATTTGCTTCCTTATTGCAAAGGTTTCCTGTTTAACCTTTTCATAACAATAGCCACAAAGAATATGCTTCTGTTTCAAGTTGCCGCATTGAGGACAGACATCTATGTTTTTCTAAAAAGGCAAGAAAGAACACAATCTTAAAATGTATGATAAAAGAGAGAGAAAGGTTTTACAAATGCCAAGAGATATGTAGGACAATAACTATTAGCATTCATTACCATTTTGATGCAACAGATGGTTTTCCAGCAAGCTGGAATAGCTTTCATGTCAGCTAGTACACAAAGTTTTACATTTTCAAAGAAGTGCAACAGCATCTCATTTTGAAATGAAGCTTTGGCACAGGAGACTATAGATTTCATACCATATTTGCATGCAAAATTCACGATATGTGAGGCAATCTCACATTTTATCATAAACCTATTTAACTTGCTACAGAATACATATTCTGAATTATCAGGGTATCACATGCGGAGTGCTGAATGGTCTTACCTTATTTCACCATTACATATTCAACACACCAGACACTTGCTCAGTAACAAGCTTATAATGTTCCAGCTACACCTGTGAAGCATACTGTACTGTGGGTTGCACTGATACACTTGTATAGGCAACCCAAAATACTTACGGTACTGTATTTCAAGACAGTGGGCTGGATCCAGATTTAGTCATACTCGGTAGACTCACTGAAATGAATAGGTTCTACACTAGTATGACTAGATCTGCATTCAACCCGGTAAGTTTTTATGTTGGGCTGTAAAAATATTTATATCCTTAACTGATGAAGTGTTTTGTGCAACTCCAAAGTTTATGTTCCTACCTGTCAAGACCTTCGCCTAATAAAAGTACCGGTACTTCCCCTAAATATATTTTGCTCAAAGGTAGCAGGTGGTAATGCATTCAAGGCCAATGATGAGTGTAACTTACTTTAGAATCATCAGCACTACTCCTAAATAAATTTGCATGATATCTATAACAGTAACCTTACAACACTACTATTCGTATTTAAGAAACTACAAACATCTTGGGAACAAACAAAGATGAGAAAGCCAACAGAATTGTGACAAATTACCTTTAACTTTATAAGCTTCCTAGGGTTTCTTCGCCTGCAGCGATTCACTTCAATGGTTCGCCTTGACTTTGGGGCTGCCATCCAAAATATGCTGTCTAAAAAGCTTGGAGTCTCATTGCTTTCAGTTTTTTCTTCCACAGGCTCAAGCAAAGAAGCTGGAGCCTGCACAGCCAAAGCAGGAGCTTAAAGATGACAACAGACAACTGCATTACAAATAAGCTACTACCTCTAGTTTGCTAAGCTTTATCATCTTCCATTGATTTTTTTGGGGTGGGGAGTGTGAACAAATAACATTTAGGACTAGCCATACGCTACTCAGCCCTATCACGCTTACTGTGAAACAAATTCCGCTATGTTAAATGGGGCTTATTGCTAAGGCTGCAATCCTAATCACACTTACAAGGGAGTAAGCCCCATTGAAAAGGGACTTACTTCTAAGTCAACATGCATAGGATTGCACCCTAGGGTATGCTCACACCATCCCATTATTTTCCAGAAGGGAATAAATACCCCTCCTGTATTCCTCCTCCAAAACTTTCAATTGCTTCTATGTTTTGCAGCTTTGCAGTTTGAGACAATGAACTAGGCGCTGGTTTTGGCCTTTAAAGCCCTAAATGGTTTGAGACCACATTATCTGAAGGCCCACATACACCTGTAAGAGCCTACCGAAGCACTAAGATCAGCATCAAAGGCCCTACCCTCTGGCCCACCAGCAAGAGCCATTAGAGCAGGGCTCTCCAACCTTGGGTCCCCAAATGTTGCTGGACTACAGCTCCCAGAATCCCTTGCCATTAGCCATGCTGGCTGGGCCCCACACCTTTGGAACTCCCCTCAGTAGCGGCCCCACACCTTTGGAACTCCCTCTTCAAGGAGATATGTATGGCTTGATTACTGCTGTTTATATAGAAGACACATTTTTTAAATTAGTTTCAAATAATATACAACAAAAAACCATACCAACATACAAATAACACGGTGTCCCCTTCACCATACAGGGCCAAAGAATATTCATCCTCTATATTCCCCTATTACTCAATATTCCAAAAAAACCCCCATCATATCTTGACAAGGCATGCTCCCTTTTCCCTTGACTAACACAAAATCTAAAAATGGCCCTCAAATTTCCTTAAAATTATTTCTCTTTAATTGTCCCTTTTTGCATTTAATACAGCAAGTTAACTTATCATTTACAGCAATGTCCCATATAGAAGACACATTCATTTCAGTCTGCAATTACTGCTTGAAAATTATTAGCTGCTACTACTACTGCTCTGTGCACATGTGTGTTTAACTGTAATTTGTATATTCCTGTTTTAATAATAATAATAATAATTATTATTATTATTATTATTATTTACAGTATTTGTATACTGCTCCATATCTAAGTGGATTCCAGAGCGGTGAACAGTAAAAAGACAAACAGATAAAAGAAACAAAAACAATACACTGAAAACAAAGTACGGTAACAATTTCAGTGGTGGTTGGAGAGCAGAGAAAGCTTCGTGGAACAAGGTAGTCTTCAGCAGGCGCCGAAAGCAGCACAAAGTTAGAGCCTGCCTGACCTCCAGAGGCAGGGAGTTCCACAGAAATGGAGCCACCACACTGAAGGCTCTTCTTCTGGTGGACTCCAATTGAGCCAGAGGTCCATGAGGAACCACCAGGAGCATGCCATCTGATGACCTCAGCGACCGAGTAGGTTGGTATGGGAGGAGGCACTCTCTCAGGTAACCTGGTCCCAAGTTGTTTCGGGCTTTGTACACAAGTACCAGAACCTTAAACCTGACCCGGTAGCAAATAGGTAGCCAGTGCAGTTCCTTCAGCAAAGGAGTTGCATGCTGAAAAGGGGCAGCTCCTGATAACAGCTGAGCTGCTGCATTCTGCACTAGCTCCAGCTTCCGGAGCAGCCTTAAGGGCAGGCAGCCCCACATAAAAGCACATTGCAGTAATCCAGGCTTGAGGTTACTAGTGCCTGTATCACTGTGGCCAAGCTATCCCAGTCCAGGAGAGGCTGTAGTTGGTGAACCAATTGAAGATGGTAAAATGTAAGCCGCCTTGTGAGGGCAATGCATCTTGAAAAAGCGGGTTAAAAGTATTTTAAATAAAAAACAAATAAATCATTCACAAGTTTAGAGGCCTATTTTAAGTATCCCCCAATCCCCACCATACAGCTGTGCTCCATTTTAACCAACACCAAGTTTCTCCTTTGTTACAATAACTCCACCGGCTCCCTCTCTGCACCTTTCAGCATGTGCCAGAAGTCTACGGACGGGGCCTTTTTGCACCAGCAAAGAGCAGCAGCAGAACGACTAGTCAGCACTCGGGCCTTCTCTGTGAGTTGTCAGGCTGGGGTGCTTACTCGAGAGGAGATCGAGTGGCGGCACGACTTGAACGAATGTACAGTGGATTGACTATGCTGACTGGGAACCTCCACCGAGTAGCTTGACTGGGGTGGCTGTGAAGGAAGGGCGCATGCAGCCTCCGCCGAGTTCTTGAGGACTAGTTTTCTGCACTAAAGGCAGACACACAATCAACGAACCAAAGACACCTACCCCAAGGAGTGCTGTGGCCACCGAGCTGTGCCCAGCAGCTTCGGAGAAAGCCGCGGAGCATCGGCAAGGGGGATGGGAACACCAGCAACACTGCCATAGTATCTGGCCTTTCGCCTTCTGGGCCCCCTTTCAGCCGACTCTCAGTTTCGAGCCTGAAAGCACAAATGAGCATCAGGCGCAGAGGATGCCGGGAAGCCCAGTATCTTCAGTCCCTTCCGGCCCTTCTCCGCTAAACCACTTCTTTGCCGAAGAGCTGAACTACAATTCCCAGCAGTCCCGGTTAGCTACCGGTCTCTTTCATTTTTGAGCTCAGTACGCACCATGTTGAGGCGAGACTACAATTCCCAACATGCACAGTAGAAAGTCGATGGTTCCTAGATCTATAAAGCTAAGCAATGCAAAGTGTATGGGCGGGGGTTCTATTATAGAGGTGCCATGGGATAGAGCGACACTCGAGAGTCATGGTCAATTGCGGCTTTCCAGTTTCACCGGAAGTTCAGTCTATATGTGCCTTTCAGCGTCTCTTTCCCTCTGTGTGTCGTAATTGTGGCGCTCGTGCCAAGCTTTGAGTGTGCGCAGCCTCAAAAGCGAGAGCCGGCTGTAAAGAGGAGGGGCGAGTGAGAGTGTTCGATCTCGCTCAAAATGGCGGAACGCGGATACAGCTTCTCTCTCACCACATTCAGGTAGGAGATGCTCTTTTAGGGGGAAGCCTGTGAGGCGGGCGCGCGGTTGAACGGGCTCAAGAGGTCTGGGCGACGCAGAGTCAGTGCTGAGGGGGGACTTGTAGGCTGGCCAGGGTTGCCCTGTCCCATTGGGCAAGGTAAGGTCAAGATTGTGTGGAGTCACTGTTGCTGCTTGTCCTGCACGCACCGCTTTGCTGAAGCGACCTGCAGGGAAAAGTGGCGCGGAAAGCACTGTAAAACCCCAAACCGCCTCACACATGAACCCATGTGATACGAAAATTGGGTTGAATATTCGAGTGTAGTCGCGGGTGCCTTGAGTGGCCTTGGTCAAATCACTAAACAGGCCTCGCTTCCCTTCTCCGTAGAAATAGGGGTTGCCTCCTTCATAGCTTTTACAGACTGAGCATATAGGGACAGAGCTCCCAGAATAATAACCAGAAAACTTATTTGCGGTAGAATTCAGCCATATATTTTATTCTTGTGGATTATCCTCCTGAGAAACAAAATCCTAATTGAAAAACGGTAAATTGCACGCAAGTAATGCCACTTTGAATTACAGTGCAAACCTGTGCATGTGTCTGTTTGGAAGTAAGTTCCTCGGAGTTCTGTAGTTAACTGCTTAGGATTGTGCCTTTAAACAATATACTTTTTTGTTATAGCACCACATTAGTGATCGACTTTAACTTTGAATCATTAAAATTTTGTGACTTGTGTTTATACTGTGGTCACAATAAGGAAGTTTTCCTCACTACTTTGCGACATTTTAGTTGGTCTTAATATAAGATCGTACACTATTGTTTTGGGGATTTCTTGTAATGGATAATCATGACTATCTGTAAATTTTGTCTAACTTGATTTACTACTTTTTTATTCCACTGACACAGTGAATAATTGGACTGGCCATAATATCAGGTTAATATGAAATATTAATTGAAATATTAATATTTAAAATATTAATAAGAATGACGGATGAGTAGCCCTATCTGTTTATTCACAAATGCCGATTGATTTTTCCCAAGTAAGTAAAGTTAGGTTGCAATATACACAGGAAAACTAGGGGAAATCAAAACTGAAAGTACTGACACATTCACCATTTTAGAAGCTCACATTAGCTAAGCTCAAAAATAAAATGAAAACAGATTGCATGATACATGCAGCAGCCAATAACTTTTCATTTGGTGTAACAGCTTTTGGTTGTGTTCACTAGTTTCTTGGTTCTCTGGATTCTACTCTTTAATACTAGCTACTAATAAGAAAGTGTTTAATAGCAACACATCATGTAGAGCTTTTCATCTGTTCTCTGGTTGTGTAGACTGGCAAACATGCAGGTCTGCACTGACTTGTTACATGTGTGAGGATTGTATGAACAATTCTTTTATACAGATCCTGTGAGGTGTGCCCTCGAAAACACCATTAAGTTCAGTGGGTTTTTACAGATAATCCCAAATTGGTTTCAATTGGATTGCAGCCTTGCAGTGCTTTCCTATGCATCTTTACTTGGAAGGAAGTCCCACTATGTCTAGTGGAGCTTATTCTGTAGTAAGTGTGTTTACAGCTTTTTCTTAAAAAACAACAGCATGCTCACACATATGAATTAATATTCCTTCAGAAATTAAAAAAGTGAAACTACTTCAGCATTTCATTTGGAAGTTTTTTACTTTGGGATTACCAGGAGCCTGTTGCCTGGCTGGACATGAGGTCATCACTGCATGAAACAACCAGTGCAAACCTAAACATGTTTACTCCAAAGTAATCCCACTGAATTCACTAGAACCTTCCCCCATAAAAGTGTGCATAGGATTGCAGCTGTAGACAATTATTTTGAGGAGAATGTTTTGGCTCCCATCTGCTTGTATGTATTATTTTCTAAAATGTGCTCAGTATCCTCATTTTGAAAAGAGGCCAAGGGTGCTATCCTGTGGCCATCCATCCTTGCCTGGGGGGCCATAACACAAGTCGGGCTCCCTGCTGCGACCTCGGAAATCCCTTCCAAGGTCTCAGAGGGCAGTCTGCCTGCAGAGCACCCCCCCCCCCCCGCAGCCTCTGTGGCTCTTTTGGTGCCAGCTGGGAACTGAAGCTGGAACACCAATTAAGGTTTGGGGGGGGGGTTCCCAGGGGAGGGGAGGAGCAAGGTACCACCAGCTTCCGAGGAATCCAGGCGGTGCCTCAGCCTCTCTTCCTCATGAGGAGGGGTAAAACATTTAGGCAGCCAAAATTGACTGGCTAAATGTTTTTGAGGGCAAGGGAAGCATGATGGCAATCCTATCCACTGCGCTCCTCCCGCCCTCAATTGGATGCCTGTAATCCTCTGGGTTCGGAGGGTTCTGGGCACCCACATAGGATGGGGCTGCAAATGAGTAATTTTCTAGGCTTCTTCAGATTTGAACATATTTTCTTACCAAGTTGTCTCATGAATAAACTGCTTTCTTTTAGCCCGTCTGGGAAGCTTGTTCAGATTGAATATGCTTTGGCAGCTGTTGCAGCAGGAGCCCCGTCGGTTGGAATTAAAGGTATAAAAAATGCTTACATGAGTCAATAAGTCAACAAAAATGTTAGTAGATTGTATGCCCATGTACCTACTTTGATGATTTGTGACCTAAAAGGGGGTGGGGAGTGAACTTCTAAAACTCCTGTCTGGTTCCCTAGAAGCAATTCTTAGTTGACAAAGGAGACAGGATTTGGCTATGACAGTATGACACTCGCAGACCTAAGGCTTAGAGAAAGACAGAGTTTTTCACATGCAAGGGCTTTCCTGTTTATGAGAGGGAAAGTCTTTCATTGCACAAACATTTCACGTGTGGAATTATATATCTCAGATAGAAAGGGAAATCGCTGAATGTTCAAGGTTCTAAATCACATTGTGTGTCTATAAGAAATTAGAACTCTATATAAAAGTTTTTTTATTTAACTGATTATTTATTTTGTTCTATAAGATAATACTGTTACTGATGTTATGGTAACACATAAGTGCACCTATGGGAGAACCTGAAGTAGATCCCATATGTATCAATATAAAGTACTTTATGGAATTTATGTGGTATGATCAGTAAAGGATATTCAGGTAAATGAATTTTTCTAGCTATTGGCTTTAAGTGGAGAAGATCTGAAGGATTGTGAGGGAAAGAGGAAGAAGGCCTTGTAGCCACACTGAGTAAAATGTTTGTTTTCTTTATGCAGCTGCAAATGGTGTGGTACTGGCAACGGAGAAAAAGCAGAAGTCCATTCTGTATGATGAACGGAGCGTACACAAAGTGGAATCCATTACCAAACACATAGGCTTGGTATATAGTGGCATGGGCCCTGATTACAGGTATTGGGGGGGGGGGGGGGATAACATTATGGTGCACAACTTTTTTAGTCCCAAGGGCTGCATGTGAAACTGTCAGGGGCCACACACACATATGCATGCACACACCTACACAGGCATACACGCACAACACACACACACACATTTCCTGGTGATCTTGATACAGATCATTCTTTCCTCGCTGCTAGCAGTAGGGAAAGAGCGATCTGAATGAAAATGTTTGAGGGAGGGAATGGAGAGAACAGACAGGGGCAGAGAAATTCAGTGGTGGGGTTAGGGCACCCATGGTGAACTGCAGTAAAGGCCTTGCGGGGGCTGCAAGTTTTGCACCCCTCTGATAGACTGTTATTATTTGCTCTTGTTCTGCTGTAGACAATATCAGGCCCATGATGCCATTTGAACACTTTACTAGTGTGGTTGAACAGGAGCTACACATTTTAGCCCCTTAGAAAGAGTGGATGTCTGCAAGGGAAAGCTTACATGCGTAGACCTCTGAAAGCTTTCCTTTCACACTTAATGCCTGTGCAGCCTTGAGGGCAGGACCAGCGGTGTGGTCATACAGCACAATTCTGCACTTAATTGCAAATTTGAGTGGGATTCTTATCTCCCAAGATTCTGTGTCTAGCTGTGCCTTCTTCCCTAGCATGCAGCAAGGTAGAAGTGAAGACATAGAAGACCCTCAATCAGTAACAGCTGGGGTATTCTGAAATGCCTGCTCCACACCTAGCATGGTTGAGTGTTTTTGTTGGACTGGGACTTGGGAGATCCAGGTTCTAGTCCCCACTCAGCTGCGAAGCTCACTGGATGACTTTGGGCCAGTCACTGACTCTCAGCCTGACGTACCTCACAGGGTTGTTGTGAGGATAAAGTGGAGGAGGACCACCATGTAAGCTGCCTTGGGTTCCTTGTAGGAAAAAAGGCGGGATATAAATATAATAAATAAGCTATTTTGGCTCATGATATAAATTCATGGGCTAACATCTATGAATCATGCTTGGAGAATCGTGGTCTACCACTTCCCAGGATACTATGGGGTTTAGAGTAGTTACCAATTATTGGTTATCTTCAGCTGATGCACATTAAAGGCACAGGTACAAGGCAAACTGGAAGACAGTGCGAGATACAGAGTACTTTAGCACTAAATTTGCAGAGTTTTGTACTCTACACATCGGCTCCAGATTTCCCAGAGGTATCGTCCACTTTGGAAATAAGTTGCTGGACTCAGTGTGTCTTCGTTTTGATCCAGCAGAATGAATATATTGCTTGCATTGCATATGAAATACATAGGCAAAACTATGTATACTATTAAGCTTCATGAGTGTTCAGGTGAAAAAATACATCTGAAAATGTGTTTGGGTTGGCTTTTGAGTTGATATATCCCAGCACAATATTTTAACAAATTACTTTCATTAACTGGTATTGAAGAATCTTTTGGTTTCTCATTCCAAGCTGCTTTGGATCTTAAGTTCTAATGGATATTCTAACTTCCCTCACTTTCTTTTTGTCAGAGTACTTGTTCACAGAGCACGTAAATTGGCCCAGCAGTACTACTTGGTTTATCACGAGCCTATTCCAACTGCTCAGCTAGTACAGAGGATTGCTTCTGTGATGCAAGAATACACACAATCTGGGTATGCTTTTCCCTAAATCCTACCACTTTCAAATTCACTCTTGCCAGATTTACTGCTTGCATTCTTTTCATCTCGGGGCAATAGTGACCATCCTTTTTGACAAGTGTGCCAGCTGTTAAGGCCGAAGTATGAGCCACTGTCACTCTTGTTCTTGTTAAACTGAAATTTACTAAGGGCTGTACACAGATTAGACTGTACTGTTACGTAGTCCTGAATTACTGTGCCTTGGTTGAGAACTTTGTCTCCAGTCTACTGAGCTGCGGGGGGCATACAGCAAAATAGTTCTGGACATACAAGCAGGCAGGAGTGTAGTTTTGTGTCTGTGCCATAACCAGACTCATAGACTCTCCTGCTCCTATTGTTCTTATACACACTTTTGGAATGCCTTGTTCATTTAATCTAGGATAGTATTGAGTCTGCGGCCTCAACAGCAGTGCCATAATCTCTTGCCAACTGAGCCACTTTTGCCTCAAGTTTTTGTCTATGATCTAGGAAGCTATTCATGCAAAGGCAAATGGAGAGCAGGAAATACAGTGACTGTTGCACATCTGGAGGCCAACTTGTCTCACTGCCCATAACAAATGCCTTTTCAGTGCTCTTAGTGGTATTTGGGCTAAGGTTTATTTGTAACCAGTAGTACTTTGCCAAAAATGTGCTATCTTTTTAGTGGCAAAGGTAGAATTGTTGTCTTTCCCTGCTCCTGCACTTTTAACAGCAACTTGACTTGCTGAAATTAAGTAACATCATCTTTTTTCATCTCTCTATCTCCATGCCAGCAAAATCTTCACCTAGTTAATTTTGGCACGCCACGCTGCTGTTGAAAGGCATATGAACAGAACCAGCAAAACAGTTGAGAGCTTTCAAAGATTGAGAACCAGAGTGTACAAGTTACTTGCATAAGCCATTGTGTAGCTCTCAGGTTATAAAGAGGAGGGGATATGCTTGTAGCAAAGTGTATTTATCAATAGAGTCAGCAGCATACTTATTAGTGAGCTTAAGGGCTTCCCAGATAACTTCTGATGTCAATAACCCTTTTCAAATCTTTTGCCTGATAGAGGTGTACGTCCATTTGGAGTATCATTGCTAATATGTGGGTGGAATGAGGGACGACCATATTTATTCCAGTCTGATCCATCTGTAAGTATTAAAATTGAGGTTTCTTGATAAACTTAAATAGAAAGCTGACATAGTTACTAACTTGAAGATCTCTTAAGTATTCCTTTATTCTCTTTCTGTGAATTAGTTGTTTTTAATTAATACAGATGAGTGGGTGGGGAATGGTAAGCAACTCCAGAACAGAATAAGGTTCAAGACTGTTAGGACATCTTGGCTGATCAGTTTTGAAAACATAAAGGAGGCCAAGGGTACATTCAGTCCAGTATCCTGTTTCCAACATGAAAGCCCATAAAAAGAACATGAGTTACGGAATCTTCCACTGCTATTTGCCCCCTTTCACCTCAGCAATTAATATTCACAGACATACTGCTTCTGAACTTAGAGGTTGTGTTTAACTATCATGGCTAATAGCCGTTGATAGGCCTATCCTCCATAATTTTGTTTAATCCCCTTTAAAGCTATTTAAGCTGGTGGCCAACATATTTCCCATAAATTAGTTACGCATTGTCCAAAGGAGTACTTCATCCTGTCCTGTATCTGCTGGCAGTCAATTTTTTATGGGGGGGGGGGGGGATGACGACACCGAGTTCTAGCATTACAAAAGAACAGCACTTTCTTCTCTCCTTACTTTCTCCATGGAATTCATAACTTTAGAGATTTCCAAGTTATTGGTTCAATTTATGCCCTGCCTTTATTTCCAATGTGAAGTAAAATTTACTAGATTCTGTCAGCTCTCCTGCCTTTTTGTATTGTTGTAACCATCGGGTATACTGTCTTAAAGAGACTACTGTTCCCTTCCTTCTCCCCTTTCATGGCCTAATCAAATCTTAATAGCTGAGATTGCCCTGAGCAAGAATCTCTTCCATATACTGAATCAGACCATTGGTCAGTCTAGCCCAATACTATCAACTGGCTGTTGGAGAGAACTCTGTATTTTCAGGAGCCTTATAAAGAAGTATCTCCTAGCCAGTGGAATATGTGACTCTCCCTCCCCTCCTTGAACATCTGATCTGCATAAAATCTGCTTCTGAAACTTTTTTTTTTTTGGTGGCATGGTGTGGGGAGGGAAAGCATCCAAGGCCTCATGGTTCTTTCCATTCAAAACTTTAAGAACAGAAGAAATGTTAATATATAGGCATTGATACATGTGCACTAGCATGTTTCCTTTTCCATTTCAGCAAGTCTCACGCCAAATCCTTAACCTGTTTTTTAATTCAAATATTTAAACAGCAGATTAGGAGTTCAGCAGGTGGAGTTGTTAAAAGGGAACATCTGGTATAAATGGATCAAGCAAAGTCGTATTTCAAGATTTAGGCTATAGTCCTCAACTTAAATTTATTTTGCCAGAGCCTATAACAATGAAATAGTGTGAAGAACTAAAATATCTCCAAGTAGATAATCTTATATAAGACTATTTTACTGTTTTGGTCAGCGAATAGAAGATCGTTTTAGAATATTTTCTCCTAATTAGTTATGTGTGTTTTTATTTCTCCAGGGGGCTTACTTTGCATGGAAAGCAACTGCAATGGGAAAAAACTATGTGAATGGAAAGACATTCCTTGAAAAGAGGTAATACTCTTCAACCCTTCCTGTGATTGACTTGCAGTATGTAAAAATTCTCAAGATAATAAGAAATTTCTATGAAGACATATGTTTTTGTTAGTAGTTTTCCATTTCTAGCATGCCCCTTTTCTAGTTCTTGGGATGGGTTACAGTTTAGAAACAACTAGCAGTGCTAGAAACACATCTGGGCAAGAAACTGGGCAAGAAAGTAATTTGCCTTGTTCAGTACAAGCTTGTCTTTGTGTGGCTTGTGTAGGTATGGTAATCGATAGAACAGGACATATAAAGCAAGTGCAGTGTGAATTCTTATTGGACTGATGTTGAAAGTGAGTTTCCAAGATACATAGGATGATTCTTTGTGTTCAAACAACTGTGTATTCCATGTTAATTTGGTTTAGAAACTACATGATTATACAAGGCCATGAAAACTTTAGGAAGTAAATTTCATTTTATTTGTACAGTTTATTTGTACCCCACTGTTCCCTCCAAAAGAAAGCCCAAAGCAGCTAACATAATACAAAAACAAATACAGTAAATTTCAAAAGATGTACAGTGTGAAAAATTCCTGGACAAAAATACTACAGTAAACCTATAAACCTTTAATTCAGTACTTTAAAAACATCAATTCAATTAGCAATTGAATACAAAATTCATAAACAAGTCAGTAAACAACAAGGGGATAATAAAATACAACCCATGTTTTAGCAAAAATTAGATTCACTTCTATCCCTATGCCAGCAGTTGATATATTAGACCATGCAGATGTACTGTTAAAACAGACAAAGCCAGTTGAAGCCAAGAGAAGATCATGCTTCTCAGATTCAGGGTAGGTGGTCTAAGCAGTTTCAGCCACTCAGCTCTGGTAATACTCAGGCTTTGAGACTCATGTAATTTGGGAAAGAGAATGCAATTTCTACACTTAAATAAACAGCTGGTTTGGGTACAATTTGATGACATTACCTAGTGGTCAAAGGGCTGGGTGTTTTTGTCCTCTCAGAACAAAGGTGCCTAGGGCCTCATGCCTGCTATAGAATTCCCTTCTGGAATTTAGGAATGTATAGAAGTCACATGTGCCCTAGTAAACTTGATTTTCTCTAAATATATTGGTTGGCATTCAAAGACTTTTGGTGGCATCCAAAGATATTTTAAGCATGTCCACAATCTTGTGTGTAATCACTGGATTTTTTTATTTGAAAAATAGACCCTGCTCCCCATCACAAAATGCTTTTGAGACTCCTTATGTTTCAAAAGGAGTTTGCCATGTAACATAGGGAGCTCTTTGCAAAACAACATACGGCATATATAACTAGTTATGCAGTTCTGTGGATTTTAGCTATTGCAATTACAGTGGCTTTTGAAAGAGTATCTTAAATTCATTAGAAAGTGTTTGTTCTTTTTGCAGGTACAATGAAGATTTAGAACTTGAAGATGCAATTCATACTGCTATTTTGACACTAAAGGTGAGAAATATTCCCAGTGAATTTGTTAAAGCCTTAGTATGTGCATATGTTTTTTTAATTAAGGAAACTGTTTTTTCCCCTCTCTAGGAAAGTTTTGAAGGACAAATGACAGAAGACAACATAGAGGTTGGCATATGTAATGAGGCAGGATTTCGAAGACTCACTCCAACTGAAGTTAAGGATTACCTGGCTGCAATTGCCTAATGTGGGTTAAGGAAAACTGCCAGGATACATACAGAGATCTCTTTTCTTTTCTTTTTTAACTTCAGCCATTTAAATATTTGGCTTCTGCACTCTCCTTTCTACTTTGTTTATCCAATAGATTTTTTAAGAGAAATATTATGGATTCAAATGCTACTGTCCTAATATTGAGATGTGGAATTATTATTCTTAAAACATTAAACACTGTATACAAATATAATAGCAGTTTACACAATCTGAAAAAAATAAACATACAAGTGGTGATGTAATTTCTGGGTAAAACTTCAAAAGACTAACTGTACTAATTTACTTCTAACTTCTCAGATTTTTTTAAGGAAAACATTGTTTTAAAACATCAGTTTTTAATCATTTGGCCCTACCCTCTTATGGTGCAATCCTATGCATATTTAGACAATTGCCAGGGCTGGATGTATGCTGGGAGTTGTAGGACTTTTTGTTATATAAACATGCATAGGATTGCACCCTTAAAGTGCATTTAGAAGCTTTCTAAATGTATAGCTGAGGGTGACTGCGAGTGAATAGTGTTATGCATGGGAACAGTTATACTATGGAGAGTATGTAGCTCAGAGTAGATATTGCATATATGCCGAAGGCCTTTTGTTAAGATAGCTGCTACCAGTCAGAACAGACAGTAATCTTACTACCACATGGAGAGTCTTGAATTTCATTATGATGTGTGTTCAGTGCCTTATCAGTGTGGCTGGATGAGAGCATCTGCTAGATCCCAGGAAATACCTTTGGTTTTTTAAGGATCTTTGCTCTCCATCTGAATTACACCTGTATATGGTCACAGCTGTGCTGCCTGATCTTACAACCCTCACATAACCATCTATATGCTGAAGAAGCATGGTTGTGTAGCTAGGTTAAAATCTAAGTGAGCATACAAAAACCTCTGAAGTTTTGGATAATACTTCATGTTCGTTTTGGATAATACTTCATGTTTTCTTGCAGAAAATCTAAAGTTTAATTAGCTGGTAGAATTATACCACCCATTGAAATGGTACGACTGATGTAATGTAGCTTATGATTTATAGAGTTGGAAGGAGCCTACAAGGTTATTGAGTCCAACCCCCTGCTCAATGCAGGAAACTAGAGGAGGGGTCTCCCATCCAAGTAATAACCAGGCCTGACCCTGCTTAGCAGGGATGGGGACTCGGACTCGAGGACTCGACTCGTGAGTCGGACTGAGTCCCCCCTCTGAATCGACTTGGACTCGAGTCCCAATATTTTTAATGGGACTCAGGACTCGAGACCAAGGACTCTTCAACATCCCTGGGCTGTGCCAGAAGGAGTGGAGAGGAGTGTGATTGCCGGCAAAGAGCGCATGGAAGTGAGGTGTGCCGCTGCTCGGCCACTATGGATGGCTACCAGGAGTGCCGCCCCAACAGTGTGTCAAGATTTATTTTGATTGATGTGTTGTGTACTTGGGAGAGGCAGAAGAAGGACCTGAGATTACTCTGTGTGGCTGCTCTGAGTGTGTTTCTGGTTCCAGCAAGTTCATCACCAGTGGAGCGGGTGTTCAGTGAGGGTGGAATTGTGATGAGATCTCACCATTCCAGAATGGGGGCCAAACATTTAGAAAAAATCATGTTCCTCAAATGCAACATGGATAAGTTTTAGGAAGTACAGCAAGTTTATTTTTTAAAATCATTTTTCTAAAATGCAACCTTTCAGACATTTTGGGTTTGGCTGCCTCTGCCTGCCTGTCTGGGGTTCCCAGCCTCCTCTGCCTGCCTGGTCTCTTCTTGACCAGCTCAACAGTTGAATTGTCCAAGACAAAGGCCACTGCCTGCCTGCTTTGGGGTTCCCTGCCTCCTCTGCCTGCCTGGTTATTTTGGGTTTTTCTGCCTGGTCTGTTCTTGCCAAAATCAGTTGCAGAGTTTTGAAATAAAAAGGCACACTTGTGCCTAGAATTTATTTAAACCACACATCTGAAGTAGCCTTATTTTGTTGGGGAAACCCCCCATTGATTTTAATGGGGACTCGTGGAGTCAGCTTTGGGAGTGACTCATGACTCGTGAGTCACCATTTTGGACCAGGGACTTGGACTCGGGACCAAGGACTCTTCAACATCCCTGAGACAAGCTGAGCCAGCATAAGCCACAGGCCTGTATACTGTGTTACTTCTAATAGAGTTGGGTTGCAAGCATTATTTGTGACCAGTAGTACTGATGACATACACAGCAATGCACATTAAGAAACTTCTATAGACATATATTTGTGACTGTATGGCCATTGTCCCTGTTCCTAATGCATTCTTGCACAAATAACAAACCTTTACCCAGGACTCCTCTACTGACTGCTCTGCACTTTCATTAATACATCTAGTTTTAGCTTCTTGTACTTGGCTTGGAGCCCTTATAAATGTGGGGGGACCAGGAGAGTTGTGAGTGGTTGGTATAGGCAGGCCTTCCACCAGCCAAGAACTTGGGGAGTTGAATGACCCCTAGGAGAGGACCCTGATTCTCATACTGGATTTATGAGGGAAACCTGTTTTTCCATTACCCCTTCATCCCAAGAGATACTGCTTTGTTAAAAGTATTTCTTGGTGTGGATTTAAGAGGAGACTGGAGATGTCTTATTCCTCTTGAAGCCTGCCAGTCCTTGCTTGCAAAGATCTAGGCGCACACTGCAGAACAGGTAAGTGGGTTAGGGTGAGTTTGGGTAGCAAAAGAGTAAAATTAACATTGATGCGTTTTTATATTCCGATGATAGCAACCTTGGGTGTCCTTTCAAGACTGAAGAGTGAGAGATATATTCCTAAAATTTAAATAATGGTGGTGGTGGGGGGGAGTTCAGGCCAGGACCTAAAGTGCTGCCTTTGTTAAGTGTATATGTGGAGAAAGCCCAACATAAGTCTGCACACACACACACACACAGTCTTCCCCTAAGGGAGGGGGCGAGGGAGGAGGGATGAAGTCAGGAGAAGCAGCCAGACAGGTCGTCGTCCCCAGCAAGGAAGAGTCTCGGTGGAGATCCACAAAAACCCAGGAAGGACCATCAAACTATCAGGGCAGTCTCAAAGAGCTGTGAAGTACCAGTACGTCACCTTCTCCCCGGGCAGGAATAAGCCCACCTGACACGAAGGGGCAGGCATAAGCCCCACCTGACCTGGAGGGTGGGGAGAGCGGGAACTCGGGTAGAAAACCCCTCTCCCTTCCAGTAGAGGGTTGTTGGGAACCAGGGTACGTTGGGGCCAGATTCGTCCTTCAAACGGCAGCCTGAGTAAGCCAGTCTCATCCCTGGATCTGCCGACCCGGAGCCAGGCTGAAACTGACTAAGCGTAGAGTCTCTGATCTGAGGTAATTGACCAGATTCAATCCGCTAGCCTAGGAGCCTGTTCATTGAGTAACGCAGGGGTCAACTAAGGTTGTGTTGACATTGTAGTATTCCTGGAGAGCTGTTAGTTCCGCTCTGTGTTTTGTGTAAACAAATAAAAGCCTTATTTGGTCATTTAAAGGGCTTCGGTTTCCTCTTGTGCGCGAAAACCTCTCAGGTGGTAGCCAGCGCTCGTACGGGCTGTAACTCAGTGCTGGTTAACCTGTTAAGCGCCGAACTCACGCAAAGGATCCTGCTAGTGATCCTTCACAGAATAGACCTGAGTAATTTTATTTGACATTCGTATATTTACACTACTTAAGCTCAAGGGTGTGTTAATAAAACAATATTTACATTTTAATGCCATTTTAAAAACAGTTCAGATTCAACAAACTTCAATTCTAAAATGCCCACAGCTTACCAATAAAAGCTACTTTCTATGGGTACCATTCACTTTCATATGCAATAGATGAGTGTTGTACCCTGTCTGGAATACCATCAGAAAGGCAGATTCTGACCTCAGGAGTTTATACCAGAGCTGTGGAACAATTGCAGTGAAAGCCGTGTTCCTCCTGCTGTGTGACAGTTCCACTTCCTATAATAAAACACAGAACATCTGATGATCCTAGCAGCTGTAGGGCGATCTAAAATCCATTTTATATGATGTATTATAACCAGAGTTTAATGTCCTGTCAGGCTACATGACACTTTTACAAGCCTGAAATGCATATTTAGTTTATTTCCATTAACACACAAAATGGTAAGGGGGAAAAACATGTAAGGTCTTTGACATTCTATTAAACCATTTGCCCTGGTCCTACTTCTGTAATGCATATCCTAAATTACACAGGGAATCATGTACACAAATGGCTGCTGTGCAAGTATTCCCAGCCTGATCCAGCAATGAGCTGCACATGTGTAACCCTTTTTAAAAACCTTAAATATCACAGCTATTCAGGCAGGTGAAACAGCTGGATTATTCCTGCTTCCCTCCCCAGCTAATCAGCTTTTCTAAAAGGTTTACATAGACACTGTTGAATTGGAGCCATTGTTTTAGCTTTTTGTAATCTGCCTAGAGAGCATCTGTTATTGGGCAGATTAAAAATGGAATACATATATTATTCCATCACCTTCCTTTACTGTTTGTAGTGGCTGCTGGCTAAGTAATGACTGTAGCCTATCCTGTACATGTTTACTCAGCAGGAAGTCCTACTTTATTCAGTGGGACTTACTTTCAAATATGGTCACACCCGTGCTGCCTAATCTTACATAGGAATAATTTTACATAGGAATAAGCTCCTCAGTTCTCTGAGGCTTGCTTTCACATATGTGTGCATATTGCAGTCTCATCCCAGGCAAAGGTAGTTGTGCCTAAAGCCCCATTTATTTCAATGCTACCTAACAGCAAAGTATTTCATTGCATGTTACACATCAATGGGACAATAATGATGTCTACAAAGGCCCTAGGTTGTTTTTTTTATTAAGCGTTTTACCCTTAAAGGCAGCCCAAATATAATTTTAAATAAAATCAATTTAAAAAGCTGGGGGCTTTTGTACGTGTTACTATGAATGCCCTTTTGTGTCTCAGCACTTCTTAAACAGCCATTCTAATCCCTGTAAACCCTAGGAATGTGACTGTTGAATTTGTATGTTTCTGGTGGATGCTTGGTTCACTGTTCCAGTGTCTTGATTAGATGTGTAATTTTGGTTGCTGACTGCCATCTTTAATAGAAACACCACCACCCCCTCCAGCTGTCTCCCTACAGGTGTAGTCCTTACCTCACTACCAAATAGAGATATTTTAAGAGTACGAAGCAAACATTGGAATGTTTCGAATGTGGTTAATTTCTCGTGCTATTGTGTGGACAAGGACACTCAGAACCTAAATACCTTTATCTCTTGTTAAAATAGCAATAGCTAGAAGACTCTCTACCACATTGATGGAGCTGCATGAATAAATGTATAAGGGAAAGGGAAGAACAACTCCTTGTTATGCTTTAGTGTTCTCAAAGTGGTGGGACTCTGCAGAAGCAAAAGGTATCTGGGGAAAAGGAAGAATCCCTTTGTAAGTCTACCGTAGTCCATCAATCCCACAAGGGTTTGATACATGATTTAGGTTGTGGGACCACGGATGCAGATCTATGCCCTTATCAAGCAGGATGTACACAGTCTCTAAGACTGCATGCCAAAGACAAAGCTGTGTCTGTGCTTTGTTAAGTTTTAGGTTTTTAATGGTTTTTAAAGTTGAGCAATTTAGGGTGTAGTTGTCTGGTCCCAGGGACCATAGGATTGTGTGGACCTTCCTTGGCTGAGGGCTGTCAGCAGTCAGGAGGAGGTCTGCTGCCTTAGGTCTCATGATAGCAAAAGCTTCCACTAATGCTTTGGCAGTAGAGGAAAAAGGGGTGTGTTGGGATGGATTGAGGGAGGCTTTGGATCTACATGATCCAAAGCCCCCTTGTTCCATCAGGATGCCCCCAAATGGGAAAGAAACCAATTACACCAGCCCTGGAGCAGACATAGTGAAAAGGATAAATGGACCTCCCTCTCCTTCTGTGCTGACTGGCACAAGCCTGGCAGGGCTCTGATGTGGCAGTTACTCTGCGATGGACTCTCCCAACCTGACCTCTACTGGATTGCTCTGTTCATTTTATGAACGATATTTGTATAGGCTGTCCTATGTTCTCCAGGTGACTAAGAAAAACATTAATGGACCTGATCCTTTATCTAGGGAGACTGTAATGCCTTCCAGAACAGACTGAATACCATTCTGCTATGTTGACAAGTCCCCCACCCAACAGTACCTGTATTTGCCTGGGCTGATTTGGACATACTTATATAACGTTGTCAGTGTGAATGGTGCGTTACAGAGAAATAAAATGGCTGATTGCTGACCAAGGAGCTAAGCTTAAAATTCTACTGCAGGAGGGGACAGCAGAGGCGAAGAATATGTATTCTGTTCATTTACACATAGGCATAATTATGGTAGTAGAGGTGGGGAACCTGTATCTTTCCAGATGTTGGACTATAACTCCCATCATCTCTGACCATGCTGACAGAGGCTGATACTAATTGGTATCCAACATCTGGAGGGCCATAGGTTTCCCACCCCCTAGGTAGGGGATGAGAAAATTTGCAGGTCCAATGTAAGACAGTACAAAAATACACACACACATATAATGTGCACTCTGATCCTATCCATGTTTTCTCAGAGGTAAATCCCACAGCTTTGAACTTGATGTACTTCGAGGAAAGTATCCACAGGATTGCAATGTTTGTATACAAAACACTAAAATTATTAACAGGATATTTTAAAACAACTAGGATTTCAGATTATTATAATAGGTCACAGCTAACCAGTCTTAGAAGCTGGTGCACATGTGCATGCTCATCACTTGATAGCATGTCACTTTGAGTGGTGACTTGTCCTTGTGAATGAGCTCAAGTGCAGAACTTTAATATCCCCCTCAAAACTGTCCGTCCACACATTTAGCTGTGCACCATCCATTCTTAATATGCTTGTGTTGTAATAGTAAGTAGACTACCTGGACCCACATATCCTGAGTTCGTGTTCACACCCAGTCTTGAAACTTGCTGGGTGATTTTGGGCCAGTTGCCATCTTTAAGTAACCTCCCTTTCAGGATTGCTGTGATAAAATTTTATTAGTATGCATGACATGGAGCTAGTTTATGAATTTAGGTGAGCCATCAAGTGTTGGGGAAACGAGCAATGCATGTGTGTATGAACTGGCTGTTTGGCTGATTGTATGTGCTGCTGCTGCTGCTGCTGCTGCTGCTGCTGCTGCTGCAACAGCAAAAATTCAGTGTGCTTCTGATACCATATTGTATAAATGGAACATTTGAACCATAGGAAAAACGTTTGATGGGAAAGGAAAAGAGCAATGTCTCATTTCTGCTGAATATTTTCCTTGCCTTGGAAACCTCACCCACATGGTAGCACTGTAGTGTATAGTTGGAAATAAGATAATATTCAGCCACCCGGGGATGAGGAAGCTTAGATTTGTCTGGCCAATTGGGATGGATTTAGAGTGCACAGGGCTACAGTCATAATGGTTTTTAGTATAATTCTGGATCCTGACTGCAGTCTGTAGCAATCAGTAGCAATCAGTGCCAAGCACATTGGAATTATATAATTAACTCAAGCTAAGCAGGGTCAAGCCTGGTTATTACTTGGATGGGAGACCCCTCCTCTAGTTTTCTGCATTGAGCTCGATGGCATTGTAGGCTCTTTCCAACTCTATGATCTATGAAAGCAGACAGTGTTTTTGTTTTTTAAAGAAGCTCCCTTTTGTGCCAGTGCTATGGCTTCTGCCCAATAATGTACAATAGAAGCTAGACAAAGAGGTCTCCCTACCACCACCTGACAGGGCTGTTGTGGTGTTAAAATGCCTTGTGACAAGCAGAAATTCAACATATGTAGATGCAGCGACAGGAGAGGTTTTACTCTCTGAATTTCTCTCTGCTATCTAGATTTGAATGCAGGGCCAATGTCGGCACATGGCGTCCCTTGCACAGCAGTCGGGGCTCCAGTGCTGCAGCGGGACCCACTGCTGACATCTGTCCTGTGCGTCTGGAAGCTGCTGTTTTAAGTTCCCACTTAAGTTAATGCCCTGGAGTGATGCTACATTGAGGAAAATTTAAATGGTAGCTCCCAGGCCACCAGGCAGTCTGGAGAAGGCATCTTGATGTAGGAGGGCCCCCGACAAACTTTGTCCTGGGCCTCTTCAAACCTGGAGCTGGTCCTGTTTTAATGGGACAAGGGTGTAACTTACACACAGGATTCTCAAAGCATCAAGTCCCGTATCTGAAAAGAAGGTACACAGAGTTTAAAAATGGGGAGGAGGGATTCTGCAACTCTCAAAGCCCTTTGTGACAGGAAGAAAATCACTAGTTACATTCTTCACCACCACCATGAAGATAGAGCAATGAAGAAAGTTGCATCGGTTGAATTTCTGTCTGTTAGGCAGTCTTCTGAAGGCACAGGAAGTTTCCCTACAGTAAGGGTGGCAACTTGTGGCTCTCCATATATTTTGGCCTACAACTCCCATAGGTCCTAGCCATCATAGCCAATAATGAGGGATGATGGGAGTAGTAGGCAAAAGCATTTGGAGGGCCACAAGTTGCCTATCCCTGCCCTAGAGTATAGCCCTGATCCAACTGAAGATAGGTGTGACTACATCCTGTTGAAAGCAGTGGGACCTGAGTTAGTCCATCTGTGTATATCTGTGCATGCATATGCACAGCCCCAAGCGCCCCCCCCCCCTGATGCAGAATGTAGCCCTTGAGCTGGTAATCCAACACATCTGGAGGGCAGCAGGTTGGGGAAGTCAGTTCTAGTCTAATTAACTTGTTCCATTAGTTTCAATAGAATGCAGTCAAGCCTAATGTTAGGTGGATGGGAGAATATAGCTCTAATGTTGAAACATACTCTAATAAACTCTCAATGACCATTGTACTCTCCTATAAAATCCCAGCATTGGTTCCGACAAAGTGAGAGTGCCTACCATGCAGCTTTATTAGAGATCTGTTCAATAGCTTTTTTAAATTATTATTTTCTTGCCAGATATGTACCGGTATGTCTTACTGCAGTTTCTTCTAACTACCCAAATACAATCACTGTTTTTCTTTTTCTCTGGCAAATCATACCATCTAAGTAGGGAACGAATCCTCTATTGTATTGATCTTGTGATGGTGAAGCCGCTAAACCTGATTGGCCGAGCTAGTGCTGATGACATGGAATGTTCATGAGATTGTGGGAGGGATCCCAGAGACAAGATGGCTGGAAAAGGACACACAGAACAGGCAATAGGCTGAGAAAGGAAGGGTATACAAAGTATACAGTGAGGTGAAATGTAAGGAATTACATCAATTTTAACTAACCAGCCAACCAATACTGTGGTCGTGTAGGCTTCTAGTACCGCGTTCAGCTCCGTCAGTTTGTTGAGTCTGTGACTGCACAATAAAGATTGATTGATACAGCATTTCTTCACCAGAGAAGAGGCAGGACAGACACTGAATTCCCAAAGTTTTTAATAAGCAAAACAAACTTATACAATGAAAGGCAGCTTTTAACGACTATGCCTTGTCTTCTCCCTTCCCACACTCGCCAACCCCACCAAATTCCATTCATTCATTTATAACCCAGAATTTTATCCCAACAGTGAGCAAAATAACCTTTTCAAGGGTGCAATCCTATGCATGTTTAGCCAGAAAAAAGTCCTACAGCTCCCAGCATTCCCCACCCAGCCTTGTTGTAGGACTTATTTTTCTGGCTAAACATCATAGGATTGCGCTCTACGTCGATTATTTCGAAGTACTGCAACGAAAGGAAGATTCTCACTCCGTTTCCTTTCCACTACTCCTGCCCCGCACATGGAGGAGTCTAATCGGAACCGGAAATCTTGTTAGGTGTTTTTTTGTACATCTCTTTGCCGTAATGAGTCTGTCATCTCTCTCTCTATGGTATACAGGGGGGAAGTAGCTGAAATTGCAACCGGGAGGTAGTGTGATGTAGAAGTGATCGGCTTCGTCGTAAGTATTGGTCAGGCTTGCAGTCAACTCATGAGGAATGTGTGTGAGTGTGCGCTTGAAGCCCCAAGTTATGGGGCTTTTGCTTTGTGCTGGGGGTGAGATGCAGACAGGCCCTAATATTTGTTGCCATAAATGAATGTGTGTGTGCTGTGTCTGGTTCAGAAGCTGTGAGAAAACCAGGCTTCTTTTTAGTTAAATCATATTATGAAAAGAGGAAAAAGAACCAACGATCTAAGCACGCTCCAGATACCATGTTAGCTTCCTGGTGATTTTAAAGGTGCCGGGGAAAGTCAGGATTTTGTTTTGCAACTAGACGAGAGATGTGAGCCAAGCGAAATGTTCAATGCATGTTCTTGATGTAGAAATCGCTGTGTTTGCCGGACCAGCAGCCCTTGCGCTTGCAATTGCATCAGATCGTAGCGATGGAATAAGCTTTATTTAGCTCTCCCACGCCAGAGTCCGCATTCTCACGCATTGTGGTTTGTTTATGCCGTGAGTTAGCCGATAATGGTGAACGAGTTTGGGGTGGGTTTCCCCCGCCGAAATTCTTAAAATATAACCGGAAGAGCACTTCAAAATCCATCGGAACCTTAGCTGGGGCAAAAGGATATCCGAGTTTATTGTTGCCATCGGTTAACATGGCCGACTGGCCTTCGCTCCTGTGCATAGAAGCCGTATCTTGCCTCTCTGCCAGGCTCGGAACTGGAACGAAGGACACTCTTCGGAAAGTTCTTTAGCCCTGCTGCTTTCAGGGTACTTCGTTTGCCAAAAGGCCGGATGAAAACGCCCCCTTGCGTTCCTGCCTGCGTAGCTCCACTTCGCCTCGCTTTCCCAAGCTTAACTTCATCTTCTCCTGCATTGAGCAGGGGGTTGGACTCGATGGCCTTATAGGCTTCTTCCAACTCTATTTCTGTGATCTTCTTCGTGCTCTGTCCTCCTACCCCTAGCTGCAGTCGCTCCAGCCTTCCCTAACAGATGTGTTGTACTACAACGGCCAGCATCCCTAGCGGGGGATGCTGGGCATTGGAATCCAACACATCTGGGGAGGGTGCCAAGTTGGGGAAAGCTGAGTTATTCTTTCTCGGGTGGGTGGGTGGGTGAAGGTTGCAAGCCTGCATAAAGTTAAGCTGTTAACGCTGGAATTCTTATACACCCTTACCCAGGAGTAGGCTCCATTGAAACCAATGAGACTTACTTCTGAGTAGATATGTATAGGATTGCATTGTAAATCCTATCTATTTCATGGCCGTAGTTTAAGCAGCCTCAGGGTGTGCAGGCAGCAAGGGCTGCTTTAATGCAGCTCCCTGGACCTGTAAAAATGTGCTGCACCTTCTCCTTGCCTACAGCTTCTCTCCTACCAGTACTCTATGCCAGCCTTTCCCAGCCTGGTGCTCTCCAGATGTTTTGGACTCCCAACTCCCATCTGCCCTAGCCTGCATGGCCAATGGTGAGAGTTGTATGCCAACAACACCTGGCGGGCTTCAGGTTCCCCATTCCCATCCCTGCTCTGTGTCCAGATCTTACATAAAGTTTCTGGCTCCTTCCTTGAGTCTATAGAGGGCTTGATTGATATTTCTGGCTAAGTCACTAGTTCTACACAGAGTGGATATTTGTTCTAAACCAGGGGTGCAGAACCTTAGGCCCACGGGCCAGATCTGGCCATCCAGGGTCCCCAGATAGCCACACACCCTTCCCCTGGCCACAGCTCCTTGATCTAGCTGCCAGCTGTTTGATTGTTTTCTGGCTTTGCTGCAGGTTTTTTTTCTTTCTTCCCATGCTAAAAGGCTGAAATGCTTCTCCTTAGGCTTAATTACTGGCAGTAAGAAGGAGAAGAAGTTGAAGAGCCCCTTGGCTAAATCTTAGCTTTGGAGAAATTGGCTGAGATACATAATTGGTGTTTTTTGTTTTGGTTTTTTGGAGGGGGGGGTTCTTTTAGGATCAGAGGCTATGCAGAGGGTCAAATAGAAGGTCAGATTGGACACTGGACCTCTAGCTGCCTATCCCTAAATCAGTCTTCCCAAACCCAGTGCCCTCCAGATGCGTTGGGCTACAACTCCCAGTATCTGGAGAACACCAGGTTGGGGAAGGCTGCCCCACTGCCCCAGATCAAAATCAAAAAGTATTTGCGTTGCTATCCTACTATCAGTCCAGCAGGTGGCAGTGTCTTGCAAAACTAAAACCATTTCTCTCATAATTACAGGATATTATCATTGAAGTCATTTGATGAGACACTAATCTAACTTTTTACTGTCCTACAACCTGTGTATGTATTTATGTGGCATGAGAGCCTCACTTCTTGCCACATTATGAATGCAAATTGTATTTGAGGGCTGACATCTGGTGGATGATGCTGTGCGTACATATTTTTAAAATAGCCCATTTATAGATTCTTAGATTATAGAGTTGGAAGGGGTCTACAAGGTCATTGAGTCCAACCCCCTGCTCAGTGCAGGAAACTAGAGGAGGGGTCTCCCATCCAAGTAATAACCAGGCCTGACCCTGCTTAGCTTTCCACGCTCAGACAAGCTGAGCCAGCGTAAGCCACAGGCCTGTATGTTTCAGAACCCTTAGCTACCTCGGTTGGAGTAATTTTAACTACGGATAGTTAACCTCTCCTAAAAATAATTCTGCAGAAGAGTCCCTGTCCCCCAGATTTTCTATGCCTATCTCCTAAGTGACTTCATCCCAAATCTCTCAGATCCTTTGTCAGTCCCAGAAAAAATAGTCCTACAAAATCTCAGATTTGTAACTGCATTTTTTTGGTTAAATGATTATTTTTGCTAAAGTGAATAAACATGTTTAGTTTATTTGAAGTCCTGAATTTTGCTTTTCTGCTTGTTGACTTTTTAAAAACAGTTTTTTAAAAAAAGGAATTCTTGCCCCAATTTGAGAATCTTCTGTATCAACATTTGCACAGCTTGAAGTAACAGTACAATTTTTCTTATCTTTCTCAGGAATAATGTTACCAGCATGTCTACTCATTCCTTACTGTGTGAGAGGATTGCTATTGCTAAGGAGCTAATCAAGAGGGCAGAAGCCCTTTGCAGGTCCCGAAAAGGTGGCATAGAAGGGGGATCAAAACTCTGTGGCAAACTAAAGGCAGAGCTAAAGTTCTTGCACAAGGTGGAGGCTGGTAAGGTAGGCATCAAAGAGTCTCACCTGCAAAGTACAAATCTCACTCACCTGCAAGCCATCATCGAGTCGGCAGAGAACTTGGAGGAGGTTGTCGGCGTCCTCCATGTCTTTACTTATGAGGACAAATTTGGTGAAAAGCAAAGCTTGGTGGTGGATGTAGTTGCAAACGGTGGTCACACCTGGGTGAAAGCAATTGGCCGAAAGGCCGAAGCCTTGCACAACATCTGGTTGGGCAGGGGCCAGTATGGTGACAAGAGCATCATTGAGCAGGCGGACGACTTCCTGCAAGCAAGCTGTCAGCAACCTGTGCAATACAGTAATCCGCACATTATCTTTGCTTTCTACAATGGTGTGTCCTGCCCGATGGCAGAGAGGCTAAAAGAGATGGGCATATCTGTGCGGGGGGACATAGTTGCTGTGAATACATTGATGGAGTGCGCTAAGGAAGACCTCCACTTAGATTCTAGCGGATCTGATGATGGAGGCGAATGCCTTCAGGTGACCAAAGTCGATCGGGACACCTTAATAGCTAGTGTTGCTTTTCCTACGGAAATCAGAGTAGACACGTGCAACAGGGTTAACTTGGATATTACTACTCTGATTACGTATGTTTCAGCCCTTAGCTATGGAGGCTGTTACTTCATCTTCAAGGAGAAAGTCTTATCTGAGCAGGCAGTGCAGGAGAGAGATGAGAGTATTCTCCCAATCCTGGAGGAGTTCATGAAGGGCAAGGAACTGTTTGCATGTCAATCTGCAGTCAAAGACTTTCAAGTCATCTTGGAGACTTTAGGGGGGCCAGGGGAGAAAAGTCGAGCTGCATTACTCATAGAAAGAATCAATGTGGTGCCAGACCAGCCCTCGGAGCGTGCCTTAAGACTAGTGCCTAGTTCCAAAATCAATAGCCGTTCTCTGACCATCTTTGGGACAGGAGATGCTCTAAAGGCCATCACCATGACCGCAAACAGTGGCTTTGTTAGGGCTGCAGCTAACCAGGGAGTTAGATTTAGTGTGTTCATTCATCAGCCAAGGGCGTTAACAGAAAGCAAAGAATCTTCTGCCACACCTTTACCAAAGCACTGAGTCGGGTCCTAACAATGCATATGAGTTGTCTTCCCAGATAATAGTTTGTTTTTTGCACTTTCTGTAGCAGAAGCACTTTCACAAACAAAAGGTATAGACACAATCCATCGAAAGGGCAGAACTAAACCTGATAACACCAAAGCATGAACCCTGTGTCGAGATCCACTGCTTTGATGGCGGCCCTGTATTTCTTATAAAATCTGGTACTGCCCTAGTTTAAGCAATTTGAAGATGCGTAGATTTTGCCCATTCCAACACTTTCATGTGGGACTAAAAGTTCTTAAATTTGGCTGGATTGTGTCCTAAAGTTCTGTTTGTGGCATAAGGTCCTGTCTTTTCCAGGATCTATCTTCAGATGAAAAATGCAGGGAAAGAAGAGATAGAATAAGTGGCAGAATACACCATGAGCTAACCAAAGTTAACCACCTTTAAGTCCCATTGATTTAAATGTGAAAGGTTTAGGCACATTTTAAAATCTCTCACTGAAAATGATGGGTCTTAAAAAAAAAAAAAAAAGCAGCAGCTTGCTTTGGTTGGATTGTAAACTTTCTATTTTTGTGGAATCTTCCTGATTTGATGGCTCCACTGTAATTTACTTTACTGGGGATAATTATGATACAATATATGGTACAATATATCATTAAAATTTTACTGTTCAAACCGAAACTATCTATGTGGTCTAAGTACTTGGAGGCTGGCTTTAAGACTTTCAGATTTAGCTGTTGAAATCCTTATATGGCTTGGGGAATCAGGAGAGGAACCTTATATTTTTGTGTGTGCTAGTGTCGAGCGTTGTCAGTGGCAGATTTACACTGGTTGACTTTTCTGTGGGTGGAGGGGGGCTTACATGGCAGATGCTGCCCCCAATGCCAGTGAAGAGGTACCCTCGCTGCATCCTAACCACCATCGGATGGCTGTCCAAGGGAATTAGGATCGCTCTGAAAGCTGTTAATTATATTTAGATTGATATCCTGCCTTATTACTAGTGTTCCAGGTCAAATATTTAGTTTCCCATTCTGAAAAGGAAAACAAAATCGGTCATTCCCCTCAGCATTCCCTTAACAACCCCCCCCCCACATCTGCACAACATTTACATGAATTAAATAAATATGGAAAAAAGTGATAAAAGTTGAAGAATTGCAAACTCCTTCTGTGTTCATTAATACTTGTTCAGCATGGTCATCAGGCCTATGTCTACTTTGGTTTTGTCTGAAAAAATACTGAATACAGCATTTGTTTCCTTATCACAAAATGTGTAGCAATAATATAAAGCACTTGTTTTCCCTCCTAAAGGCTCAGTGCATTATGGACATTTTGCAGTACTTCTCTTGAGTTGTTTGGCAAATGGAGTGGGGAACGGATATAGAAGAGCATGGAGACTGAAGAGAAAGCTGGAGTACAGAAAATGGGTGTGTGGTTATGGTGGGGTCCTGCAGAGTGCACATCTTTTGACTGGAAGTCTTTGCCCATTGATTCAGGCCTCATTCCCCTGTATATCTACCTAGGAATAAGCTGCATAGAACACAGATGAACTTACTTCCAAATAAACATGTATAAGATTGCAGTGTTAGGGAAACCTCTGTAGAGCTTTCCTACACATTAGCAAGCTGCCTTTGGCACCCATGAGGCCTAGAAACTTGGTGTAAGTGTAAGAGGGGTTTTTGCTTTTTTTTTTTTTTTTTTTTTAAATATTTTATTAAATTTTAAAACAATACAAAGAAAATAACATACACACATAACTAATATTGTGCTCCCATCACCATGGGACCAAACAATCCAATAACTCTATAATTGTTCATTATTCCAAAAATACAATATATCTTGACAGGGTAAACTCCCTTTCCCCCTTTTAAACACATATTCCAAAAATAAACCCCAAATATCCTTAAAATTATTTTTCTTTAATTGACCCCTTTTGCATTTAATATTACAAGTCAACATATCATTCAAAGCCATATCCCATACTTCCTTATACCATTCAGTAATAGTGAAAACTTGCTGGATTTTCCATTTCCTTGCTATCATTAGTCTACCTGCCGTTAACAAATTTATGATTAATTCTTTAACATTTTGTGAACCGATCACCTTTTCCGTTATTGTTAGCAAGCTAGTTTATGGCATACCTCTAAATCAACTCCAACAATTTCTGATATTTCCTCAAAAATCATTTTCCAAAAATCCATTACATTTTTACAACTCCACCACATATGAGCATATGTACCCAATTCCTGACATCCTCGCCAACACATTGGAGAACATTTATTATCTATTCTATTTAATCTCACTGGGGTCAAATACCATCTCCAAATTAGCTTATAAAAATTCTCTTTAATTCTTATAGACATATTTTTCAATATTCGCCTATCCCAAATCTTATTCCACTCATCCTTTGATATTTCCTCTTCAAACTCTGTATCCCAAACTATTTTAAGATTTTCTGCTTGCTCTTCTGATTTCTGCAACATTTTATATAACATCTTTGTAAGACCCCTAGCTGATGCATTTCCTTCTACAAGTTCTCTAGACATAACCACCTGCTCAAATGCAGTGAAATCCCTTTCATGCTCATGTCTCCTCTTCATTTCTTACCCCATTGTACTAATTGAATTAAATTTAACCAAGAAATTCTTCCTGCCCCAACCCTATCAATTATTTGCTGTCTTGTCTCCATTTTTTCCAGCCAATCCATTAAAGTTATCACCTTTTTCTCTCTAAAAATTCGTTCTAAATGTCTAACATTCTCGGGAAAATCTTCCATAACCACCACTGGAGTAAGCGGGGATATACCTGGTAAAAATATTTCCTTATTTCTACCCCAAATTTCTAACATATTTTTTAAAAAGGGATTTTCTAATCTTTTGTCATAATATGTCCTTGTTTTGTAAATAAGAATTTATCCACCCTATTACCCAATTCAAATGCTTCTATTTCCCACCACATAAAATCTTTCTAACAATAATATCCACGATATATCTAAGTTGATTAGCTATATAATACCATTTTAAATTAGGGAGACCAAGTCCCCCTATTTTTTGAGCTTTATACCATCTATTCTTAGTAATCCTTGATTTTTCCCCCCCATTACAATAGCTATTTAACATTACTTGCCACTCTTTAATTTCTTTCTCTGATATCTTATATGGTATCATTCTAAATAAAAATTAAACTTGGGTAAAATCTTCATTTTAATCAAAGCTATCCTACCAAACCACGATAATCCCAATTTTTATAATCCTCTATTTGATTTTAACTTCATCTTTTAGTTTTTTAAAATTACATTCCCCTATTTTATCCAAATCTTTTAATATATCAATACCTAAATATTTAATTATATTTTTATCTTTATATCCACTCCCCTTTGTTTAAATCCCCTTTCCTCCAGTTTACTATAATTAAATGTCATTATCTCCGATTTATCCCAATTAACTTTTAACCCTGTTACTTCTCTAATTCATCTAAATGTTTCTCTATCCAATCCCAATTTTCTATAGGCCGTTCTAATGTTAACAAGATATCATCTGCAAAAAGGTTTATCTTACATTTGGTCTCTATTCCTATCCCCAATAATTTCTTCTCCTGTCTTATCGAATTCGCTAACAATTCCATAACTAACACAAATAATACTGGGGAAAGGGGACAACCCTGTCTAGTTCCCCGGCCTAGGCTAATAGTTTCTGTTATTCCATCGTTTACAATTACCGACGTGACATTATGAGTATATAATTGGTTAGTAATACCTATAAATTTTTCTCCAAACCCCATAGTTTTTATTAACATCTTTAATGCAGGCCATTCCACACAATCAAAGGCTTTAAAAATATCCAATGCAAGAACCCCCGCTTTCAAATTATTTTTCTTTATTAAATAAATTATATTCAGAACCCTTCTTGTTAAATCTGCCATTTGTCTTCCTTGAATAAACCCACATTGATCTATCCCTATATACTTATTTAGAAAACTATTCATTCTTCTAGCTAAAATTGCTGTCAATAGTTTAGCATCTTGATTAATTAATGATATTGGTCTATAAGAACCTGGTTCTGCTAAATCCTTTCTTGGTTTCGGGATTAAAATGGTCAAGGACTGTTTCCATGACGGGGGGATCTCTCCCCCCTGTAAAATATCATTAAACAACCGTTTTAACTTCGGAATTAACATTTTTTTAAAGACTTTATAATATTCCGCCCCCAGACCATCCAGTCCTGGCGTTTTCCCCTGTTTTAATTTATTTATAGCACTTTCTATTTCAATTTCTGTGAATGGTTGCTCCATTTTCTCTCTATCTTCATCCTGGATTTTTATTTTTAAATTTTTCTCGATATATCTTCTACTCTCAGCTTCCGACCATTTCCTGCCTTATATAACTCCGTGTAATATTCATGAAAATTTTTCAATTTATCCTTTACTAGATTATATTCTTTACCCCTCTTATCTTTAATCATCCCCACTAAGCTTTTTTCTTTTTTTTTTTGTGCTAATCTACCCAACATTTTAGAGTTTTTATTACTATTCTCAAAATACTCCCTTTTTGTGTAAATCAAATTCCTTTGTACCCTGTCCAGTTCTTTATTCTCCAATTCTTTCCTTTTACCCTGTAATTCTACAAAAATCTTTTTATCCCTCTTCTCTAAATACTTCTTTTCCAAATCCCTAATCTCCCCCTCTAGCTTTTGATAAAAAACTTCTTGTTGTTTCCTCAAATTTATTGCCTCTCTCAATCCTATTCCTCTCATTACACTCTTCATTGTATCCCATATTATCGCTTCAGTACATTCTTCTGTTTGATTAAATTCCCAAATTTCCCTCAATTCCTTCTCTATTTTCTCTGTTAAATGTTTATAACGAAAAATATTACAATTCAATCTCCATCTTTTCGCTTCTCTATAATCCTTATGTATCTTCAAATCCATGTTAACCAAAGCATGATCTGTAACTTTTATCACTCCTATCTCTGTGCCCAGGACCCTTGAAAACAGTGTCCTGGACACAAAAATAAAATCTATCCTAGAATAATTCTTATTTGCTGATGAGTAAAATGTATATCTTTCCTCATTCCCCTTGACCCCTCTCCAAACATCTAGCAACCCTTCCTTACTAATTAACTTATTCAAGATCGTTAGATTATTTCTCTGATCTTCTCTCGTCGGATTGGATTTGTCTTTTCTTCTATCCAATACCATGTTAAAGTCCCCAGCCATAATAACCCTTTGATTTTGAAAATTACCCATTTCTTTAAACACATGTTGATAAAATTCTCCTTGATTTTGATTGGGAGCATAAACATTAACAATAACATATTCTTCCCCTCCCAAGGTCCCATACATTATAATATATCTACCTGTATCATCCTTTTTCACCTTTAGAACATTAAAACCACAATTCTTTGAAATTATAATTGCTACTCCTCGCGATTTAGATGATCCACATGCTATCTCATATATTCTAGACCACCTCAATTTCAATTCATTGACTCCTTTCCTTGCCTGGTGCGTTTCTTGCAAGAATATAATATCTGCCTTATCCTTTTTAAGAAGTGCTTCTATTCGCCTTCTCTTAGTAACTGAACCTAGCCCCTTAACATTTAAAGTTGAAATTCTTAACTTATAATCCATCTATTAACAACATTTTTTCTTTGGGGTTTTTGCTTTTAAATAGAATATGTGGAGACCGTGTGTTCGTGCCAAATATGACTTTAGTCCTCCATACAACACTCCTCTGGTACAGATAGAAGGTGTGAAGGCCTGGAAAAAAACTGGGAAAACTAGGAGGGGGGGGGAGAAACAGTTTTTCCCCTGACTTTTTCTAGTTTTTTCCCCCCCTAGGCCTTCACATCAATACATACAGCAACCACTTGTTCGAGTTGATGCCAATTTTTAAGATTGGGCTGGCTGTGGTAGTTATAAAAGTATTTAATTTTCACAAGTAGGAGAAGGGAAAACCCTGAAAGGTGCATTCTAAGATGGCAACCCTGCACAAAGTCAGGCTGCTTATTCCCATTAAAGTATGATAACTTGGAATTTTAAGCCTGCTAAATTTGTGCAGGATTGTAGGCCCAACTTAGTGAAGAAAGCTGGGTAGAATATGAGTAGGAATCTTAGCTTTCCTGAGAGTCTTCAGTGCTCGCTCCACTAGAAAAGGCTAATTCCAATTTCCCTTCTCTAGTCACTCTGAAATGTGCTTCCTGATTTATTCCAAGTATTCTTCCCCACACAAAGAACTGTGCAAGTGTTCCCCTCAGTGCAACCAGCTTTTGACACTTCTTTTGTGAGGCCATCATCCACTCAAGTCGAGGGCTCTCAAGCCAAACCATGTTTCTCTGGTGGAAACTTGACTTCCCATTCACTTTTGTAGTTCTCTTACTGCTATTTAGTTGCACAATTTTAAATGACATGTTTGCTAAGGGGAGAGAGCCTGGAGGCTTTTTGTTCAACATTTTGGGCTGATTGGCTGTACTTACTTGGTTTGTAATGCTAGTACTAAGATCATGCCTAGCTCACAGGCATTCCACAATTTGTAACATGCAACAGTGGTAGCAGATTTGGGTCGAAGGTTATTGGGAGTAATTTTTGCCCTTTTCTCCCTTATCTCAGGTTTTGTTAGGCAAAAGTCAGTGTCTTCTCTTACCTGCTACTGAAATTTGCACCATCAACTGGTGTTTTTTGCTGGCAGAGTTAAAGAAGGAATGCATACCCTCCAACATTTCACAGATGAAAATAGGGACACACACCAACCCAAACGTGAATTTGTAAGAGGTAGGGTTAAGCAACATGGTGTGATCAAGAGGGTGTGGCCAGGCAACATGAGGGCATGGTCGGGTACAAAAGTTATTAGAGGAAACACACAAAATCATATATTATAATTATTACATTATTATATATTATTTTATAATATTTTATTAGTAGCTTTTGTATATTTTTTTCACCTTACTTAAACCTTTAATTGTTGATATCTGGTGTTTTTCACAGCGGTGGGGGTCAGTGCTTGCAGGGCAATCTTTTTGTTTTAAAATTGTCAGGATTGGTCCTGCATTTTCAGGGCAGTTGGAGAAGGAGAAGAAAAGGAGATGCAGAGGAGGGGGAGCTTTTGGGTGGGGGAAAATACAAAAAGACACATTGGGGTTTTGAGCCCCTTCAGCATTTTGCTCCAACACCTCTACAGCTCTGGTTTTTAAGCACAAGGAGTAACTTTGAGGGGCTGAACAACTTTGTTGTTTGTTATTGTGGAAAGGCCCCAGTTTAATGCACTTTTTGTGTTCTATTCACGCAATTTAGATTTAAAGAAACACTTAAACTGGAATAATCTTACAGAATTTAAGTAACTTCAATTAAGTTAAAACAAACAGTGCAATCCTATGCCCAGTTACTCAGGAGTAAATACAAATGTCTTCAATGGGTCTTACTTACTTACCAGGGGGTCGGGGCAATTGGAGAGTATGGGAATGGATTTAGGTTCCTTCATTTAAAAAAAGGTCCATTTTCTAATATTTTTACAGACAGCTGAGAGTTCATGGTGTGGAGGTTTGTGATGTTATTATCTGGGACAAAATTCCTGTTACTTCAAGAGCCTAGGGCGGCCATCTGTCCTCTTTTACAGAGGATAGTCCTCTATTTGCAGGGCTGCCAGAGGACCATCCTTTATTTGAAGGTGTCCTCTGTTTGAAGGGCTGCCCTGTCCAATTACAGTTTAAAGATAAAAAACCATCAGAACTGCTGTTGCCCATCCACAGTGAGCACCTGAACTGCAGACTGAGCAAGGAGGTACACAGGTCACTGGGTCACAGCCTTCCACACTATGAGATGTACTGTATTTCTCTTTAAATAATAAATCTAAATTTGCATCTGTACTTATAAATTATCATATGCATGTGTTATGCAAATCAGTGTCCTCTTTTTTTTTCTTTTTGGCGACTGCTTTCCTCTTTTTGGGCGATTCATAAGTGGCCACCCTACTTGTAAAGATGGCAGTTCTACAAGCAGTAGCTTTTCTCATCATCATAAGAAATGTGATGGGCTAGGAAGACTTCACCTGCAAAATACCACTTTGCCTGAGGATTTTTAAATGATATATTCCATTCTGCATATGGCTGAGCAGCCCTAATTTTGTGAGTACCAGTGCAAATTTGTTTTTTGGGGTGGGTGGGGAGGGGAGTGTGTTAGTGCACTTACATGAGGAAAAACAAGGTTCTGCAAATAAAACTGTGTCTGAATTTTCACAGCTCCCCTCTATGCATCTGTGTCTGTCTATCAAACACATGCTGGTAAATGAAGCTTCAAGCTTGCCTTGTGCACATTCTGTACCACATGCCCTGCTACTGTAGCAAATGGCCCCTCCCCTAAATCCAACCCTGAGGAGGCAAATGGGACCACAGGCCAACAGGCCATCACACATGTAGCTTGGCCTATGTTATGAGGTAAACTTCATGCCTCACGTTTGGGCTATTAAATGCAAAAATGGCCAATTTTCATACTTTTTGAGGAATTGGCAAGCCTTGATACGCGTGTCTTTAGCTTAAGAACAACCTTAATGATACCCTTGTGAGAAAGTGATACTGTGCTCCTATCCACACTTACATGACAGAAAGCCTCATTGGGCACAGTGGGGCTTACTCCCAAGTAAACATGCCATGGATTGCACAGTCAATATACTAGTAAGGTGCAAGTATATATAATATCTATTATCATCCCTTGCCATTGGCTTGGCTAGCTGGGGCTAATTGAAATTTGAGTCTGACAACAGGGCCACAGGTTGGAGACTAATTGGAAGGCCACAGTTTCCCCAGCTCTGCCATAATCCATAGCCATTTAAAAATGGAACTTGAAGGCTGTAATGTGAAGTATATTTACTTGCAATGGGCAGCACAATCCAATAAGCCTGCCTATAACTCTCTGGAACTCTGAGGATTACGGGCATCCAGTGGAGGCTGGAAGGAGCGCAAAGGTGAAGGTCGCCTCCACACCTCTCCTGCCCTGCAAAACACGGCTGAAGTTGTTGCCCTGGAGTAGTAGTGGAGCCTGTCTCCCCACCCCCAAAAGGACATCTCTGAGCTGGTGCAGTTCTTTCCACGCTGGCTGCAAGGGCAGAGGGAGGGCGCTCCCAAGTTCGGAGTCCCAGCTCCGACCTTGGAGCGAGTTTCCGAGGTTGGAGCTGGGACTCTGAATTATGCTATGGCTGTCTAAACTTTGTCTAGTGGCATAGGATCAGTGGTACTTTATTCCAAGTACATATATGTAGATAGGATTCGGATGAAAGGAGAAGAGAAACAGAAATGGATTAGCAACAGTAACAAAGCAAACAACGAAGGTTTATGATGTCATTCTTTTTAAATTCTAATTTTTCTAAAAGCAGAGGGTGCTGTTATTACGTACAGTGTAGAGAGCCTGTTGCTGACAAGGTGTGGGAGTGTGATCGGAGGGAGAAGTGTGGGTAGCATTAATACAGTATGACTCAAGGGTCCCCAACTGTTCTGGGTTGGTGGGTGCATTTGGAATTTTGAGAGAGTGCTGTGGACACTCTCACAGAATGGCTGCTATGGGGATAGGACTTGCCTATTCATAAAATGGGTGGGTGTGGCCCAGTCACAAAACACTTATTTCCCAGAAGGCGAACTAAAAGAAAAGAAAAAAGTAACTTGCCCAGGAACCGAAGTACAGAAGTGGGATCTGAGCTCCAAAACGCAAATACTGCAGGGCAGCACTTCACTTTGCAGCATGCCAGCCTCTCTCCGTTAAGAATATAAATCTTAAGAAATAACATTAACATTGGGCAGGGAGCCTGGCAGACAGCGAGAGAGGTGTCTGCGGGCACACTGGTTGTTGAAGACCCCAGGTATACAGGTCAGCTGTGAGCTTTCTGATGTTTCACAGATTAATTAACAAAGTGAAATGTGCGTGGGGAGGAATTAATTTCACTGAAACTCAACCAATTGTTTTCAAGCTGGCATGGCTTAAAGCTAAAAGAGACTTCTGGTATTCCCATCTCTTGGAGAGCTGCTTCCGTCAAGCCAAAGTCATCAAGAAGACATCAGTGCAAGTTCTCTTTCTGGATTCATTTTTTTTTCATTCTAAAGACAAAAATATGAAAGAAAGCTAGAGAACAGGGAGAGGCAAGATTGCACAGTAGACCATTTCAGTGGAAATGAAATTGTACAGAGCTTCCAGATTCCGTTAATTTTGCAAATATGAGAATTTCCCTTCCAAAATTTGGTTCAGGGCTAGTCACAACATTGGCACATTTATTTCTATTATCACTAAAAAGCACTGCATTACACTCAGTTGTAATGCAAACTATTTTGCAGTGGCTTGTCTTGAATGGGGAATGAAGACCTGTTAGCTTGACTAAAGACCTGCTCCTGGTGGAGATGAAAACTGCTAGAACTGGTCATCATCCCCAGCCTGCTGTGGTGAGCAGGGGAGCGGCCATAGCTCAGTGGCAGAGCACCAGGTTTGCATGCAGAAGGTCCCAGGTTCAATTCCCGACATCTCCAGGTAGGGCTGGAAAGACTAGCCTGAAACCCGGAGAGCTGCTGCCAGTCAGTGTCAACAATACTGGACCGGATGGACCACTGGTCTGACTCGGTATAAAGAAGCTTCCTATGTTTCTAAGGTGACAGAACCTGGGAGGGAATGAGAGAGAGAAGCTGTGGTTACCTTCTCTCTCCCATTTTGCTTCTCAGGGCCAAGTTGAATGTTATACAAGAGATCCATGACTGGATCCCTTGGCAGTGGTGCAGCTAGGTAATTTTAGACCCTGGATGTAATGATCTTATGGGGGGGCACCTTTAGATCGCCATGTGTATTACTTCAGTTGTGAAGCACACAACTAACATGTCTCATCTTCCCTCCTCCCCCACCGCCATCCTGGATCCATGCTTTACAATGGCTTCTATATTCCTGATTTGTTAGGGCAAAACCCTTGAACAAACAAACTGTTTTCCACCCCTGATAAAAAGAGAGTAAGAAATACTCCGGAGCATGTGCAGTGTCACATTTTAAACTCCCTTAAAATCATGGAACCACCCTGATTACAGGAATAAAATGGAGTTTACTTCTGCCATACACCATTTATTTGGGAATAAGCACCCTCTTGTTGTAAAAAAGGATAATATATATTAAAAATAAAAATAATAAAATGAGCATCTATAACCATATTCATGCTTGCCTGACTACCTGAATTTAATTTTAAAATAAAATAAGAAAAGGCAGGAAGAATGCTGTGGTGAGAGGCATCAGCCCCAATGGGCTGGGCTGGCATGTTCATGCCAGCACCTGCTGTTCTCTAGTCATTTGGGGGGCCCTGGGACCCCAAAAGTCCAGCCCTAACTGCAACACTATCTCTTGAACTCAGTGGGACTTACTTTTGGGTAGACATGTATAGGATTCTGCTGTAAAGATGGAATTCTAAGCACATATACTAAAGAGTAAATCCTTTTAGAAAGATTTACTTCTGAGTAAACATGCTTAGGATTGCACTGTTAAGTTGCTGTGCCTACATTTTAGTATGAAATTGAAAACATCAGCTTGATTAGTTGAGACTCTGATAAAAGTCATTTTTTTCTTCAGTGGGTCCAGTGGAATCATAGGATTAGAAGTCTCAGCTTTATTATTGCTTTGTACCTTGCTAGTTCCCATTTATACAATCTACCTGTGGAAAAAGCATTGCGTCTATTGATTTCTTGCACATCAGCCAATTATAAGGTGGTCATGTGTGTCTATATGTCTATGCTCACATGCATAGAATTTAATTTAATTAGCCACTGCTAATCCACATTTAAATGTGGCACGTAAAAGCCAAATCCTGCACATGTGCACAGTGGGCCAGTAGTTAGAGATGGCCATTTAATAGTGGATTGGTGAGCATGGGCAGAGTTTTCCTGTGCACTGCAAAGAAACAGGCCTCCACAGTATGCAGGAATCCCCAGATCCTCTGGAATAAAGCCTCCAAACACAATAATATAAGCCAATACATTCAACATGAGAATATTTAATAATAGGAATGAATTTCATGTCAACATGTCATTAGGAAGAGCATGTTGTATTAGAAGACAATATCTGATCATTTGTAAGCAGTCCACCTGCTCTCCCATTATGAACAGGCAAGAGCCTTGAAGACTGAGGTCCTTCCTGATGCAAAGAATTAACAGATCCTTCTGTTCATTTTTGCCCATAACTGTTCTGGAAATGTATGAGTTGGTCTACATGTTATACTTGCCATAGTAAGTGGCATCCCCATGTTGAGTTTGTGTGAATTGGGAATGTTACATTGAGTTTATCTAGCCTACTGGTGAACATCATTGACACAGATTGTGACACTGTGGCACGCTCACTCTTTTATGGCCCGAACCCATGAGGTGAGTTGTCCTCAATGGTACAGATGGGGGATGCCAGTCCTCATGCAAAGTGTAATATATAGACCAGATCTAAGAAGGAGAGTTGTTACTAACAAGGCAATAGTAATAACAGAATTAACTTACCGGTACTATCCATCTCTGCTTGCTCTGTACTTGGTCTTGGTTGTAGGACTGATTCGGTGCTTCTCTTTTTGTTTACATCTCCATGTGGTTCTTCACGTGGTGGTACACTTGAAAAGTCTCCTGGTTCTAGGTTGGGTTCCTCACTTGGCTCTGTGCTCGATTCCTCAGTTGGTTCTTCACTTGCCTCTACAGTGGGTTCCCCACTTGGCTCTGTGCTTGATTCCTCAGTTGGTTCTTCACTTGCCTCTACAGTGGGTTCTTCACTTGGTTCTGTGCTTGGTTCCTCTTCTCCACTGGCTTCCCCATTCAGGTCTTCAGTTGCCTGTATGCTGGGCTCCTCACTTGGTTCCAAGCTTGGTTCAGCACTTGGTTCCAAGCTTGGTTCAGCACTTGGTTCCAAGCTTGGTTCAGCACTTGGTTCCAAGCTTGGTTCAGCACTTGGTTCCAAGCTTGGTTCAGCACTTGGTTCCAAGCTTGGTTCAGCACTTGGTTCCAAGCTTGGTTCAGCACTTGGTTCCAAGCTTGGTTCAGCACTTGGTTCAGCACTTGGTTCCAAGCTTGGTTCAGCACTTGGTTCCAAGCTTGGTTCAGCACTTGGTTCCAAGCTTGGTTCCAAGCTTGGTTCAGCACTTGGTTCCAAGCTTGCTTCAGCACTTGGTTCCAAGCTTGGTTCAGCACTTGGTTCCAAGCTTGCTTCAGCACTTGGTTCCAAGCTTGCTTCAGCACTTGGTTCCAAGCTTGGTTCAGCACTTGGTTCAGCACTTGGTTCCAAGCTTGGTTCAGCACTTGGTTCCAAGCTTGGTTCAGCACTTGGTTCCAAGCTTGGTTCAGCACTTGGTTCAGCACTTGGTTCCAAACTTGGTTCAGCACTTGGTTCTTCTCTGTTTTCTTCTTCACTGCTCAGTTCTTTGCTTGACTCAACAGTTGGCACCTCGCTTGGTTCAGTGCTTGGTTCCTGAATCACTGGGGCAAGAAATGCCTCTGGAAAATTAAAAATAATGAACGTTAATACTGTGCAAGATGCCCACTGTCTGTTACTGAATATCAAGTACCTGAATACAAGCATGCAGTAAATAGGATGGTAACCTTAATAGGGGTGGTTTGGCTTCAGCATTGTGCATTCTGCATATTTTTAGAGACTAAAATATAATCTGCCACACTTGATCCCCTAGAGCAGGGCTCTCCAACCTTGGGTTCCCAGATGTTGCTGGACTACAGCTCCCAGAATCCTTTGCTATTAGCCATGCTGGCTGGGTATACTTGGAACTGTAGGCCAGCAACATCTGGGGACCCAAGGTTGGAGAGCCCTGCTTTAGAGGAAACAAATGTGTATTCACCCCACTTATCATTTAGACTGGAGCCATTAAAATGAACAAGTCATTATTAAAAACAAAATGAAGAAGACAGATCCCCAAAGGGTTGATATAAGAATCTTTGGAGTGGCGTAAGCCACCCCTAAGTTGCTCCCTGCTCCCTAGCAAGTAATTGGATGGACATGTGGAAATTTAGATGTTAATCTAGGTAGTAACATTCAACTTTAAGCCATTTTAATGTCACCTTCCTTTTCTTTCAGAGGGAGCAAGTTAGATACAGTAATACCCTGGATTGCAAGTAACTTCGTCTGAGAGCATTTTGCAAGACAAGCAAAATTTTAAAATTTTTTGACTTGATAAACAAGCAAGGTCTTGCAAGACAAGTGTAGGGATGTAGCCGCTTGCCTCGAGCGGGTGTAGCGGGCTGAAATCGGCCCTGCTCACGCCCGCCAGAGACTCGCTTTGATATAAGAGTGTTTTGGATTACAAGCACGGTTCCAGAACGAATCATGCTTGCAATCCAAGGTATTACTGTATTAAACATGAGTAAAAACAGATTAAGAGCCCTCAGCTCCAAAGTCAAAGCTGACACAAAAGATTCACAATTTGGTAGCGCTATTAACTTGGCATCAATTGATGATGAAACCAAAAACCACAGCCTGTGGCTTGCCCTGCCCTTACCTCTCTTGGGGAGTGCTGGAAGACAGAAGGGCGTAATACGGATATCATCACTACATCAGGTCTTTTGACACAGAATTATATCAAACCCACTTAAATAAGCCAAAAGATCTAAATCATTGCTTTTAAAGTTCCACCCAGCAATATTCCGGAACAAGATTTTTAGCTGAGAGCCATCCCAAGCCCCTGTTCTTGATCAATTCAGTTCTTTAATTATATCAAGCCAACCCCTCTCGATATCAAACACACAGGAATTAGTTGATATCCTGATTAGTAAGCTAGCTAAGAGTGGGCTAGATGGAACAACTATCAGGTGGATCCACAATTGGCTAAAGAATCGGACTCAAAGAGTGCTTATCAATGGTTCCTTCTCAAACTGGGGAGAGGTAACGAGCGGGGTACCACAGGGCTCGGTCCTGGGCCCGGTGCTCTTCAACATTTTTATTAATGACTTGGATGAGGAGGTACAGGGAATGCTTATCAAATTTGCAGGTGACACAAAGTTGGGTGGAACAGCTAATACTCTGGAAGACAGAAACAAAATTCAAAGTGACCTCGATAGGCTGGAGCGCTGGGCCGAAAACAACAGAATGAAATTTAACAGGGATAAATGCCAAGTGCTGCACCTAGGGAGAGGAAACCAAATGCAGAGTTACAGAATGGGGGACACTTGGCTCAACAATACTACAAGTGAGAAGGATCTTGGAATTGTGGTAGATCACAAACTGAATATGAGCCAGCAATGCGACGTGGCTGCAAAGAAGGCAAATGCAATTTTGGGCTGTATTAATAGAAGTATAGCTTCCAAATCGCGGGAAGTGATAATTCCCCTTTACTCGGCACTGGTTAGGCCTCATCTTGAGTACTGCGTCCAGTTCTGGGCACCTCACTTTAAGAAGGACATAGACAAACTGGAGAGGGTTCAGAGGAGGGCAACAAGGATGATAAAGGGACTGGAAACAAGGCCCTATGAGGAGAGACTGAAAGAACTGGGCATGTTTAGCCTTCAGAAGAGGAGACTGAGGGGAGATATGATCGCACTCTTCCAGTATTTGAAGGGATGTCACACAGAGGAGGGCAAAGATCTCTTCTCGTTCATCCCAGTTTGCAGGACACGGAATAATGGGCTCAAGTTACAGGAACCTAGATTCCACCTAAACATCAGGAAAAATTTCCTGACTGTCAGAGCAATAAGACAATGGAATCAACTACCTAGGGAGGTGGTGGGCTCTCCCAGTCTGGAGGCATTCAAGGTGCGGCTGGACAGACATCTGTCAGAGATGCTTTGACCTGGATTCCTGCATTGAGCAGGGGGTTGGACTCGATGGCCTTGTAGGCCCCTTCCAACTCTACTTTTCTATGATTCTATGATTCTATGACTTGGAGGGGGGGGGTTTGGTAAATTTTGACCTAAACTGGGATGATCAAGCCAATCTCATGGGGCTTCAACTGCCTCATGGCAGTCCAGATAGGGTTGGCTCTCATAGACTCATATATATCAGGGGGATTTTGGATAATTCTGTGTCAGATTGGTTATCTGACAAACACCTTTTAGAGCAGCGATGGCGAACCCATGGCACCTGTGCCACAGGTGGCACGCAGGGACCTCCCTGTGGGCACGCAAGCCATAGACTGGAACACAGAACAGGAGGAGCGGAGCGGCAAGTAACCGCGCCGCCACACCAGACCGCTGGGTCCCATCGCGTCATTTTTGCCACCAGGAAGTTTCCAGGGCTGGGTAAGGCAGGGCAGAGCAGAGCGGAGCGGAGCGGAGCACAGCGGCAGCCTCTCTTCACACCGCTCCTTCCCTCCCGCGGGAAGTCGTAGCAAGGCAAGGAAGGTCTCTCTCTCCCTCCCTCCCCTTCCGCCTTCAGGACTGGCCTGGCTTGGGGGGAGGGGACTCCCAAGCACGCCTACTCAGGTCTGCTTCCTTCCTGGCACAGGGGATTTATGGGGGGGGATCTCCAAAGCAGCAGCAGCAGCATTAGCAGCCCCCCCCCCCCCGTGGACGAAGGGGAAGTCCTGGGCGTGGGGGTGGGAAGAAAAAAGGGATTGTGGGATTGCTTTCCATTCATTGCATGGAGAGAGGCTGGCGAGGAGAGAGGCACTGGGAATGCTGGCGGCTTTTCAAACTTCCCTCAATGTGCTTATCAACTTTGGATGTGATAAAATAAAAAGTGTGTTGGGGTGGGGATGCTACTCTGTCTCTCTGGGGGTAGGTATCTAGCCTGATCGTCCCAAATTCCAACCTTCCAGGTATTTGTTGGACTGTGTGTGTGTGGGAGAGAAAACACAGCGAGGATAATCTGCAGCAGCTCTTGGGCTCACTAAGTGCTGGAGCGTCCTGGAAACAGCTGCAGAGAAAAGCTGGGATCCCACAAACAGGTTTGGCAGCCGGTGATCAAAGGGAGGGAAACGTGTGTCTTTAAAAACAACACATCAAAAACAAACAAACCAACCCCAAACCAACCTTAGTCCTTCTTTACCCTTTCCCTCTTCAGGCTGGAAAGATCATGCCTAGGGAAGAGAAAAACCCAAGGCGCAAAACTTTGCAGATGCTACATATATGACTTTGGAGTTGAGCTGCAGAGTCTTGTGCAAACCTAGTTCGTGTGTGTGTGTGTGTGTGTGTGTGTGTGTGAAAGAGAGAGAGAGAACCGTAGCATTCGTGCCTCCTGCATAAATTATAAAGGGGGGGGATTTACAAGGAGCTTTGCCTCCACATTAGCTACCAGAAAACCTTTCTAAACTGCTTTCCTTGTTCCTGTTGCATTTTTGTGGGAAGTGCTGGGATGACAGGAAGAGGAAAAACCGCAGGTCAGATGGTTGTTTTTATTTTTATTTTATTTATTATATTTATACCCCGCCTTTTTTCCTGCAAGGAACCCAAGGCGGCTTACATAATTCTCCTCCTCTTCCTCTCCATTTTATCCTCACAACAACCCCGTGAGGTAGGTTAGGCTGAGAGTCAGTGACTGGCCCAAAGTCACCCAGTGAGCTTTCATGGCCGAACGGGGACTAGAACCCGGATCTCCCGAGTCCCAGTCCAACACTCTCAAGAATAAGAGCAGAACAAGGCAACCCTGGTGTAGTGTCATAGTTCTTGTACATACCTAAGAAAGTTGCCAGAGAGCCAAATGTTCTGTTCAGGAACTTTTCAATTAATTTTTGTGTTTCCGATGATTGGGTCAGGTGGAGGAGTAAGCTAAGTTACTCCATGCCTTTTATTTCCCCTCTGTGTGCACAGTGGTCTTTAACACTATGTTCTGATATTCTTGAGTGTGTGTACACCCACCTGCATGCACACTTGTAGGGAGATCCCCTCTTTTGCAAGCTTTGATGCCCTGTCCTGGACTTAGGAACTCCACAGACTGTAGTATATAGGAAATTTTATCTATGGGCTTTATGAACATTATTTATACATGAATTATAAACCACTCATCATTTTTAGCATAAATAAGAACTATACAGCCTGAAAAATTGGACAAATGTAAAGAAATGGTCTACATGGGGTTTTTTATCAATCAAATAATTTTTATCATCAGGATTATCCTCTCTTATCATTATTAATATTATATTTATTGTTTATTATATTCATTATTTATTTTATCATATTTATTCAGGTTTAATTGCAGTGTTGGCACTTTGAAATAAATAAGTTGGTTTTGTGTTGCAGTTTGGGAACTCAGGCTCAAAAAGGTTCGCCATCACTGTTTTAGAGACTAAGGGAGGAATTTTAGGAGCTTTTGGTGAAGATGTTATCAGAATCTTTGGGCTGAGCGCCCATCCTCCCTTAGGGTTAGAGATACGCAATTCAAAAGCTGGAGGCATACTCGCGTCCTTAATGGCTCTTTCCTCCTTTGTGGTGGCTTCTGCAGGAAAGGGGGGGGATCCTAACTCCTGTGACACATTTTGGTTAATAGATCTTTCAGAAACTTAATTCTCTGAAGGATCACAAATTGTTCCTGTTTTGGTAAAGCACCAAAGCTCTCAATCAGCATTAGTTCCTCTGACCAGAGGTCCCTAAAAAAGTCTTTTATACTGACTGTATGCGCCTTCACAGCACTGTCTGTTTCTCTAAAAATACCCATAGTTGGGGTTACTCTAGTAGCTTGGAGTTGAGGAGGTAGAGGAGAAACACAGCTTAAGTCCAGCAGGTTCCCTGCTGCTGGATCTTTACAGGAATTACACTCTATCCTTTCTCCCCTGGTTACCAATGAAAATATAGGGGACATATCTTTAAAATGCCTGCTTATCTGCATGCCTTTCCTAAAAAACAACATCTGTTTAATTGTGCACTCTTTCTTGCCACCTCCTATCCACCCCCCAAAAAAACCCCTGTCATTCCTCAATGCATTTTACATGTATAAAGCAAGAGTGCATATGCAGGATTTTCTAACAGTTAAGGCATATTGATCTGTGTTAACTGAACATGAACATGCATTTTTGCCAAAGAATGTAAGAAGTGCTTTGCAGCATCAGACCAAGGTCTACCTAGTTCACCATCTTTGTAAGAATCCTAACAACCAGCTACTGCTAGGTAGTCCATTGGAAATTGGCCAGTGTCCATCCCCTAAATTAGAATATTACTTTTTTGCAATGAAACTTTGAAATATTTAATGGCAGTCTTGGCTATGAAGTTGTTCAGACAGAGAGAATACATAGCATTGGTACCTCATCCTCCCTCCATTTTAATCACTGCTTTGAAATTAATTGGCTTGAGGCATTATTGTTTTTTCATCTAACATTAGCAATATTTATCACGATGACTAGTAATAATAACACTCATATTCCCCTTAAGCCTTGCTTTTATAATGCATTTTGCTTACCTTGTATACTCAGAATAAGAGCTAGAGCTGAGAGGATTGATTTTTTGCTCAACATGGTTGTCTTGTTACCTCTTGTGAACTACAAGCAAGAGAGAAGCAGTCTGGAGTATCCCAATGGAAAGAGAGCTTTGACTGTATTTATTGAGGCAAACCCTTGGCCTCTACCTACTTCAAAATGTATCTCCGCCCCCAAAAGGAGCTGCAAATTAAAAACCCTCCACCCTTTATGGTACAGACTCCAGTGGAATTAGGGATCACCATTCTCACTGGTAAAATTCCACTTCACTATCTCAGAGAAAGATAACCTTTACACAGTAAGCCTGAAGGAAAATTACAGGTGTTTGTGTGCAGTGACAGGCACAGTCATAGAAAAGACTCTGCAATAGAGCAAGGCCCAGAACAATTTGCTTCTGGCAATTTGGTTTCTCAAGGCAAATTATCCCTGGTGCTCTCTGACTTACTGCTGAGGTGACAATTGACCAACAGAAAGTGCCTTTGGGCAGCTGGGGGCAGGTGAAGGGTCAGTGGAGATGGATGCACAGTTTTGTCACAGTGTCATAATAAAAGGTTGATCCGCAGTAACTTCAGGGTTGGGATGAGAATTCTGTCGTAATGTGCTCTCCTTCTCTGGGTTCTTCAAATGTCTTCAGAGAACCCAATTTTCACATGCATTTTTCATGCTTTGTTTGAGGCTCAAAGGAAATTTAGACTTCTATCGTGGCTGTGCTTAAACTTCTCCACTTTTGATTTTCAGGTCAAAAGTAGCTATTTTTCCTGGAAAATACTGAGGCTGTGCAAATATTAATCTTTGTTTGATCCTGTTCAGTGCCATTGCTAACTTGGCTGCTACCTATCTGCTACCTCCTCCTCTCCTCCTCTCCAGATGCTTATTCTTCCTTCTTAGATTGTCTGTCTGTCTGTCTATCTAATCAGGGATCACATGACCATCCAGATGACCATCCCCGTGTGTTGCAAGAATGTGAGATGGGGTTCCTGATGCATGCAGCAGCCATATACCCCATTGGCATCCACACATGTGATGGTGTTAGAGAAATAGGCGCGGTGCATGTACAGAGAGCTGCCTTTCACGTGTATTAAACAGGTCCAAGTACATAGCTTGCATCAGAAGAAAACACAAACCCCATTTTAAAAACAGGCCAGACACACACGGCACACACACAGCTTTATCTGGCTGCCTGCAAAAGTGTTATAAGTTAGCCTGGCCATACGCCCAGAAAAAGTACTTCTTAAGAATGTCCCTGTCTGGCCGAAGAGATACTTTTTGAGAACAATGCCTGCCTATTTCATGTAAGCAGAGGGCAAAGGGCAAATTCCTTTGCTCATGCAGAAGAGCTGTCTCCAGGCAAATCAAGAGAAAGACACAGAATGGACTCTTAAGATCCATTCTAATAATGACCCAGCCAGGCCAAAAAAGACCCCCCAGGTGAGAGAGAGGCATTGCCCATTCACATAGGCCACACAGAAGCTCAGCAACAAGGCACCTGTCTTGTACACAAAGATTCCCAGAAGTCACCTGCCTTCAGAAAAGGTCCCAGTTTCAGGCCTGAAATGCCAAAAGACCAGTATAACCTAGCATGACAGAGGTCTGAGTTAGAAAGCTGCACAGAAGACCCAGTCCCTGCATGTTTAGACAGAGAGAAAGGTCCTGCAAGACCCAGCATCCCCTGACCAGCAAAAGTGACATTAGGGAACAGTCCTCACACAGGCCAAAGATCCCTGAAAGACCACCTTGCTGTCAATAGGTATTTGTTAAGGTAAAAGATCCAGAAGCCTCATGAACTATTTTGCACCCCATTCGTTGACCTAGATTCTGCCCGCATACCATGTGCCACTGCACCTGCTTTGTTTATCTGCTTTGTTGTTCCAGACAGAGAACCTTGAAGGTCTGTTTTGATTGTATTGTATTCTTTGCTGAATTGTATGTTTAGCCGCCATGTTTTCGCTTTAGTTGTTATCTAGTCCCAAAAGCCTATTTCTGGGTGCCAAATCCCAGAATACAGGCAAGAGAAGGCCCCCTTTGAGTGATAAGATGTTCACCAAGAGTAGCAAGCCCGATATCTTAGGTGACCTAAGAGGTCATGAGAAACCACGTCTTTAGCCAAGAAGATGGCCAGGTGGCCATTTATCTAATTAGAGATTAAAACTTGCCATGTTCAGAGAAACACATCTGATTGTGTGGAGAAAGCCCAAACCCCAGTTACACACACGCACACACATTTCCCCAAGGGAGGGGGCAAGGGAGGAGGGATGAGGTCACCAGGGAGTACCCAGACAAGTCATCAGCCCCAACAAAGGAGGACCTCGGCAGAGATCCACAAACGTCCAGGAAGGACCATCAAGGACCATCAACAAACAGGGCAGTCTCAAAGAGCTGCAAAGTATCCCTACGTCACCGTCTTCCCGGGCAGGAATAAGCCCACATGAACGAAGGGGCAGGCACAAGCCCCCACCTGACCCAGAGGGTGGGGGGAGCGGGAAAACCGGAGTAGAAAAACCCTCTCCCTTCCGGTAGTGGGTTGTTGGGACCACGGGGCCATATCCTCCTAAGCAGAAGCCGTCCAGGTGCACCGTTCTCCACTAGGAAGCGCCGATCGGGAGCTGGGCTGAAACTGACTAGAAGTACTGTCTCTGATGTGAGGATATTGACCTGAATGTAATCTGCTAGCCACGGAGCCCGCTCATTGGGTAAGACGCGGGTCAGCTAAGGTTGTGTTGACTGTAAACGTGTTCTTAGAAGGCTGATAGTTCCGATCTGATTATTGTATAAACAAATAAAAAGCCTTATTTGGGCATACAAAGGGTTGTGGTTTTTCCTATTGTACTGGAAGCCGATACGAGCTGTATTGCTCTGCCGGTTAACCCTAGAGTTGCCGAACTCACGCAAAGGATCCGGTTGCTGATCCTTCACATGGTGGCAGGCGACGGGACAATTGGAAACCACATTTGACAGTCGGAACTAGCAGGACTTCGGGCAGGCTAGTAGATTGCTGGGGAGCGCTCAGAGCAAAGAAAAATGAATAGTCTGAGCCAAGAGCAGGTGGAGCTAGTGAGCAGCCCAGAAACCCCAACCCAGACCTCCACAATGGAGTGGGTGGTGCGGCCAAAGACGGCAAGGCAGGAAGGGGGGGAAGCCCCCTCACCGTTGTTAGGAGGGCAGGGACCCAAGCAGTGGGGTAGCCCCAGCCTTACCAGTAGCGGCCGGAGAAGCGAGATAAAGGAACCAGAGGCGGAAGAAGACCTCGGCAGAAGGGTTACTGGCGGAGCCATGGGGGGAGGAGGGTTGGATGCCCTCTTTCCCCAACTCAATTGGCAACAAGCCAGGGAGTTGATGCAGCATCAACAAGAAATGTTACAGATGCAGCTGGAGTTGGCCAGGCTGACCATGGGCACCGGACAAGGGGGAGCCCCTGCACCCCAGGGTGGGGGCACCACAACCCCCAAATGGGACAGGAAGCAATTCCCCACCTACCAGTCGGGACAGGATGTACTGATCTTTTTCACCCTGTTCGAGGCTGCCTGCCTAGAGCAGAGGGTGCCGGACAATTTAAGGATGTCTGCCCTGAGGACTCAGGTCAGCGGGGAACTGGCTGATCTCCTGGGTATCTACACCCAAACTGCTCCCTTGGACTATGGGGCGTTCAAAGAAGCGGTGAGAGAGAGGTTTGCCCTCACCGCTGAGCATTGTCGCCGTAAATTTCGTTACGGGCAGCCTACCCCAGGGGACACGTATGCCTCCTGGATGGCGCACCTGGGGCAGGTATGGGACGCATGGATCGGGGCCACCGGGAAGACCACTTTGGCGGAGGTGCGGGAGCTCATGATCCAGGAACAATTTTGTGCCACTATCCCTGAGGACCTAGCTACGGCGGTGAGGGATCGGGACCCCCCAAACTGTAGGGAAATGGGCAAGTTGGCCGACCAAATGGGACTGTATCGGCAGCCCAAAGGAACAAAGGGGGGCAACCTCAATCGTGGCGGGCCAAAGGGGAGCGCGGAAAAGGGCAACTCCAAACCTCGGGAGGGAGCCCTGGGCAAGTCCAAAGAAAGCCCCAGCGCCAGCGGATGTTTTTATTGTAAAGAGCCGGGACACCTCAAGAGGAGCTGCCCCAAACTCCTCGCGAAGAGCCGTAACGCCAAGACGTCGCCGGGCAAGGTGGGGAGGATGCTGGCTCCAGAGTCCCGCGAACCGGAGGAACACGAGAAGGATCAGCAGTCCAGCTCGTCCCTCGAGGAAGACGGGGAAGATGCAGCGCGGTCCCTGAGGAGCGGAGGACAGCATTCGCTAGGGGCCATCTCCCAGGCATCATTGATGCGCATTGCCTCACCGGAGCAGCTGCGGTGGAGCCAGGACAAATTCTGTGAGTCCATCTCTGTAAACAATGTTTCCCATGTGGGGTATAGGGACACTGGGGCGGACATCACTGCTTTACCTCGGAATAAGGTGAAGAAGAGACAGTTGCTAAAAGGGCGCACCTGCGCCATAAAGCCCTATAACTCTCCCAACATAGCCGTTCCCCTCGCCCGGGTCTGGGTCAAGTATAAGGGGTGGGAAGGGGAGATGGATGTTATAGTGCATGGACAACAAGACTGGGGAATCATCATTGGGAACGACATTGCGTTCCGGGCTGCCCAGGTCAAGGTGGGGGTGGTGACCCGGCGTCGGGCCAAGCAAGCCCCTGCCCCTGCCCCGCAGCCTCCCAGGTCCCCGGTCCCCTCCCCCGGTCGCAGTAAAGTGGCCCCGGCAGAGGCAGCCAGCCGTCCCCCGCCGCTTCCCGCGGTTGTGGGGAGAAAGGAAGACCCCGGGGGGTTCGCGCCAATGGCCCGAGATTTTGGGACTCAGAGGGCGTTTCAAGAGGAGCAACAAAGTGACCCATCCCTCCAGGGATGTCGGGATCGGGCCAGTCAAGGGCCCGGGGTAGGGGACCAGTCAGAGCAGTTTTTGTGGGAGGCAGGGGCCCTCTACCGAGAATTCTGCCCAAGGACTGAACCGGGTCCCCAACCAAGAAAAAGACAATTAGTTGTGCCTGCGAAGTACCGCCAGGCTGTGCTGCAGCTGGCCCACGATGTAGCGTGGGGAGGTCACTTGGGACAGAAACGGACATTGGCCAGGGTTACAGAAGGGTTTTACTGGCCCATGGTGGCAAATGAAGTGCGGGAATATTGCCGGTCCTGCGATGTCTGCCAGCGGGTGGGGCATAACCGGGACCATCCGAAAGCCCCCCTGCAACCCCTACCCACTGTGGGCATCCCCTTTGAAAGGATAGGGATGGATATCGTGGGACCCTTGAATCCCCCCACCAAGACAGGGAAGAAGTTCATATTGACTGTGGTTGACTTTGCCACCCGTTATGCAGAGGCTTTTGCTTTAGCCTCCATCTCCGCCACCAGCCTGGCTAAGACTCTCCTCTCTCTTTTCGCCCGCCTAGGAATGCCCCACACGGTGGTTTCGGACTGCGGCACGGGCTTCGTGTCCAAACTGTTTTAAAAAATGTGGGAACTGGGGGGTGTGGAGCACCTGACTTCGGTGCCATATCACCACGAGACCAATGGGTTGGTGGAGCGTTTCAACCAGACTCTTGAAAAAATGATCAGGGCATACGCGGCGAAGCACCCTGGGACTTGGGATCAAGCCCTCCCCTACTTGTTGTTTGCCTACCGGGACTCCCCCCAAGAAAGCCTGGGATTCTCCCCCAACGAACTGATGTTTGGGAGGGAGCTCCGGGGACCTTTGGCTCTGTTGCGGGCGGAATGGGAGGGGGTTGCCGCAGAAGCCTCCATGCCTGTGCATACGTTCATGCAACACCTCCAGACTGTTCTTCGAGAGGTGAGGGAGACGGCGCAGCAGCATCTCGAAACGGCCCAGCAGCGGCAGAGCGCGTGGTACAACAGGACGGCTGTACCACGGACTTTTGAAGTGGGGGACCAGGTGTTGGTACTGCGCCCCCAAAAGACAGACAAATTGTGCTTGAAGTGGGAGGGCCCAGGGACAGTCATTGGAAGGTCGGGGGAGGTGAATTATCAAGTGGCTTTCCCGGGGCAGCCGGGGAGGCAGAAGGTTTTCCATGTAAATATGTTGAAATTGTATGTAGAACGTGTAACGAAGGTGGGGGGAGTGCAAGAGTGTGTGGAACCGGGAGACCCTGACGGGGGGTTGTTGGCCGAGTGGGGGGAAGGGGGAGGAATGGAGGAGATCAAACTGTCCCCCTCTCTGTCCGAACAGCAGCGGCAACAGATCACCCAGGTCTTGGAAGATTTTCAGCCCATGTTCTCGGACCGTCCGGGGTGCACCACACTCACACAACACACCATCGACACAGGGGATAGCCCCCCCATCCAATCCCTACCCTACAGGGCGGTGGGGCCCCATGCCCAAGTCGTGGCCGAGGAGGTCCAAGCCATGCTGGACTTGGGAGTCATTGTGCCCAGCTCGAGCCCCTGGTCCTCCCCGATCGTGTTAGTAGCCAAGAAAGATGGGGGTGTCCGATTCTGCGTAGACTACCGGAAAATAAACAAGGTGACCGTTCCGGACCCCTACCCCATTCCCAACATGGATGTGCTGCTGGAGAGGCTTGTGGGGGCCAAGTACATCACCACCCTGGATCTGACAAAAGGGTATTGGCAGGTTCCGCTCGATTCGGATGCTGCCTTGAAGTCTGCTTTTGTGACCCACCTGGGGATGTTCCAATTCACCACCCTCCCTTTTGGGGTCCGCAATGGTCCGGCTACCTTCCAGAGGTTGGTAAACGGAATGCTAAATGGGCTGGGGGAGTTCGCCTGCGCGTATCTGGACGACATCGCCATTTTTAGTTCCACCTGGGAGCAGCATTTGCAACATGTCCGCCAGGTGTTTCAGAGGATTCAGGATGCTGGGTTGACGGTAAAGGCGAAGAAATGCCAGGTTGGGAGGGGGGAGGTGGAGTATCTGGGACACAAGGTAGGGGGAGGTAGTGTCAAGCCCCTAGAAGCCAAAATCGAATCAGTGCGCACCTGGCCCCAACCCCAGACGAAAAAGCAGGTCCAAGCTTTTTTAGGGCTGGCTGGCTACTATCGTAAGTTCGTGCCCCATTTTAGCCAGCTAGCCGCCCCCCTGACTGACTTGTGCAAGAAGCGGCAACCCGTTAAGGTCCAATGGTCAGCCGCTTGTCAGGCAGCGTTTGAAGGACTGAAAGCCTGCCTGATGGCAGCCCCTGTGCTGCAAGCCCCAGACTTTGAAGCCCCTTTTGTTCTGCAGACGGATGCCTCGGAAGCGGGGATGGGAGCCATCTTGCTGCAGGAACGGCCAGAGCAGGGGCTGTCCCCGGTCGCCTTTTTAAGTAAAAAACTTTTGCCTCGGGAGCGGAACTTGGCCACTGTCGAGAAAGAGTGCCTAGCAATAGTGTGGGCAGTGACCAAGCTTCGCCCCTACCTGTGGGGCCGCCGGTTCCGACTGCAGACCGACCATTCCCCCCTGTGCTGGCTGGATAGGGTGAAGGGGTCCAATCAGAAGCTGTTGCGGTGGAGTTTGGCCCTACAGGATTTCGATTTTTCGGTAGAGCACATCAAGGGTAAGGACAACATCGTGGCAGATGGGTTGTCCCGGGCTTTCTCAGTAGGAGACAGTTAGATAGGGATTGGGGTGGTGGACCCCAATGCCATCTTTCCCCAAATGGGAGGGTGTGGAGAAAGCCCAAACCCCAGTTACACACACGCACACACATTTCCCCAAGGGAGGAGGGATGAGGTCACCAGGGAGTACCCAGACAAGTCATCAGCCCCAACAAAGGAGGACCTCGGCAGAGATCCACAAACGTCCAGGAAGGACCATCAAGGACCATCAACAAACAGGGCAGTCTCAAAGAGCTGCAAAGTATCCCTACGTCACCGTCTTCCCGGGCAGGAATAAGCCCACATGAACGAAGGGGCAGGCACAAGCCCCCACCTGACCCAGAGGGCGGGGGGAGCGGGAAAACCGGAGTAGAAAAACCCTCTCCCTTCCGGTAGTGGGTTGTTGGGACCACGGGGCCATATCCTCCTAAGCAGAAGCCGTCCAGGTGCACCGTTCTCCGCTAGGAAGCGCCGATCGGGAGCTGGGCTGAAACTGACTAGAAGTACTGTCTCTGATGTGAGGATATTGACCTGAATGTAATCTGCTAGCCACGGAGCCCGCTCATTGGGTAAGACGCGGGTCAGCTAAGGTTGTGTTGACTGTAAACGTGTTCTTAGAAGGCTGATAGTTCCGATCTGATTATTGTATAAACAAATAAGCCTTATTTGGGCATACAAAGGGTTGTGGTTTTTCCTATTGTACTGGAAGCCGATACGAGCTGTATTGCTCTGCCGGTTAACCCTAGAGTTGCCGAACTCACGCAAAGGATCCGGTTGCTGATCCTTCACACTTCACAGATTGGTTGTCATTATAAAGGGGGAACAGAATCTGACTGGTTGGCACGGTTTAATGGTTGTATTTGATTCGTTGAAAGTAAGATCCACCCATGGCTGTAAAAATGTATAAGAATGCTTGTGTGACCCACTGATCCTTGTCCAGCTTTGATTTGGGCACGCGCCCCAGCTGGTCCTTTTTGCGCAGAAATAAAACTTTGAAAAACTCACTGCTGGTGTGTGCTGCTTCCCTTTCTCTGAGCAATTGAGTTCTTTGGGGAAAGGACTCAGAGCATTTTTGCAACAATGGGGACCTAGGGAAGCTGTGGGAACCCTGCCTGAACAGGTGTCTAAAGGCAGTTTTGGAATTGATGAGGGCAAACGAGCTGAAACTTAATCCAGATAAGATGGCAAGACTGTGGGTGGGAAAATATGCTGATCTAGATGGAGGTGTCCAGCTGGTTCAGGGTGGGGTTGCAGTTGCACTTCCCTGAAAGACCAAGTTCACAGCTTGGGGGTTCTCTTGGACTTGGTGCTGTCGATGGAAGCACAGGTGGCTTTGGTAGTTCAGGTAGTTAGGATGACCTTTTATCAGATAGAGTGATTTGCCATCTAGCCCAGTATTATCAACACTGCCTGGCTGTGGCTTTCCAGGGTTTCAGGATTCTTTCCTAGCCTTACCTGGAGATGTCAGGTATTGGACCTAGGACCTTTTGCATGCAAAGCATGAGCTCTGACACTGAGCTGACCCCCTCCCCAATCTAGACCCTGCTGTGTGACCCAGTCTAGAGAAACTGAATCTTGCCACAGTCATATATGGCCTAGTTAATTATATCCAAACTGGACTATGGTGACATGCATGCATGCATTCTCTGTGTTGGGATAGTTTAGAAGGCACTTTGGAAGCTTCAGCTGCCCGGTTGCTCGAGGGACCAGGTAACTGGATCATTTACCACCTATTTTGTATCCACTGCACTGATTGCCAATTTGCTTGCAGGCCCAATATAAAGTGCTGGTAATCATTTTAAACCCTAAATCAGAGATGGGTACCTTTGGGGGTTCTGGGGGCCATTTCTCCCATGGGCTGCACTCTGTGGGGTGCCTGAAAAAAACATCCCCCCCCAAATAGCCATGTTAGCGCTAAATAAATCTTCCTTGTTTTGAAGCTAAATTTGGCTGATTTAGCACTCAGTAGCACTGATGTGGCCATTTTAGGGGTACACATTATTAATTTTTAATCTTTTGTTGTTGTTGTTGTTGCTGCTGCTGTGGGAGGGACTGCATGCGGCTCATGGGCCATGTGTTGCCCACCCCTGCTCTAAATGGTTTGGGATGAAAGTATTTGAAGGACCACCTTTTCACATACAAACCTGCCTGGATCTTTGAGGTCCTGCTTGTGAGCCCGCCGCCATTAGGAAGTATTACATTGGTGGACCCTAGACATAGGTTCTTTTCACTGGTGGCCCCATGCTTATGAAACCCCTTCTCTAGGCAGGTATGTATGGCCCCTATGTTAATGACTTTTTTGTTCCAAACTCTTTTAATTGATTTGTTAGTGCTCTGTATTTAAGTGCTGCTGTTTTAATTCTTCATGTTTTCCTGCTTGTTTATATATTTAGCTTGATTACACACACACACACACACACACACACACAGGCATTATTTAACTTCTGCTGTTAAATCATTTTAAATGTTTTAGCATTTGTGGTTTTATGATTTGTAACACTTTTAAATGAATTTTATATTTCTAATATGTTGTGAGTTGCCTTGGAAGATTTATTTAAAGTATTTCATTTTATTTATTTAAAGTATTTTTATCCTGCTCCTCAGCCAAAACGGATCCTAGAGGAGCTTACATGCAGCTAGTAAAACAAGACTGTCCCTGCCTGCAGGCTTACAGTCTAAAAAGGCAAAACACATAAGGAAAAAGGGATGGGAAGAGAAGAGGAAAAATTTAAATCATTTTCCAGCAGGGTTAGTAGAATGGCCCTGCTTCCCCTCTCATCTCCCTCCAGAAGCCTGCTGGAATGGCTGCTATTAAAACCCTGAAAGGTGACATGTAACTACCTAAATAAAGAAATATACAGCACAATCCTATGTACGGTATGTTTACTCAGAAGTACGTCCAGTGGGGCTTACTCCCTAGTGCGAAACATGGACTATCTATAAACGTCACTTCCACCTCCTTGAAAGATTACATCAACGTTGCCTCCGGAAAATCCTGCAAATTACTTGGGAAGATAGGTGTGAAGAAAAGAGCCTTTGGGGGTTTCTACATGTACACACACACACACACACACACTCACGCCTCCTCATGTGTAAACCAAGTTGGGGGGCTGGGAGGGGGCGAAGTGTGCATAGTTCCTATGGATGGCGCCTGGCAGTCCGGAAAAGCCGGTCTAGTCAGTGACCCGGCTTTTAGATGTAAATGTCATGAGTCTCCCTCCCCCTGCCTGGCCAGGTGAAGTTCATTCTAATTGGCGGGAGGCAGGAAAGCTACAGAAAGGGGGTGGGGGGAAGAGCTATATTCCAAGGTGGGAGTTTTGTTTCTTTGTCTGTCTTTTGGGTCACCGCATGGTAGCTGTTGGAGCAATGGCGGTAAGACAAGGAGAGGCCCCAAGACCTTTGGGAGGCCTCAGGATCCGACCCCAGGTAGCTCCTGGTGAAATTAGCAGAATGAGGGCTCTGGTAAAGGCAAGCCCTGTGGAGGGCTACCCATCTCGGACCTTCGGGTAGGTGGAGTAGTTCCCCCCCGGGCGGCAGGGCTGTGCTGGATCCAACCCTGGAAGAGAACTGACCCCCAGGTAACAGAGTTGTGTGCCTGAGAGATAGAAAGAATCAGGTTTTGTTATTTTGCAGCTCTATTTCTGTGTACCAAAGTGTCTCTCTCTAATTTTGTGTGCTTCCCTCATTTCCCCTAATCTTGTTGTAAAATGCTACCGGAATAAACCTGTCTGGGTTTTACCCCACATGGTGTTTGTGGATTGCTCTGCTTGGTTCAGTATCTAAATCCAGGTTACAGAATTAAAGGTGAGTCCCTGAACAGAGATTCAAGTAGGATTGCAAGGAGCTGAGGCTTGGCAGTCTGGTACCTTGAGATCTCTGGGGGTCTTGGTTCCTTTTGGGTAGGAAAGGGTGGGGGCGTGGCGGGTCAGCCAGCCCCCCCTTCCTCCACATTCCTCCACAATAGGCGAACAAATGTCAGTGTACTGGAAGAAGCAAAGACTACTAGCGTTGAAAAAATGATCCTTCAACGCCAACTTCAGTGGACCGGTCATGTTGTTCGAATGCCTGACTGCCGTCTCCCAAAGCAGTTACTTTATTCCCAACTCAAGGATGGAAAGCAGAATATCGGTGGTCAATATAAGAGGTTTAAAGATGTTCATAAGGCTAATCTAAAAAAATGCAATATAAACATCGAAAACTGGGAAGCTCTGGCCCATGAACGATCTAACTGGAGGTTGGCCTTTCACAAAGGTTCCATGGACTTTGAAGAAGGCCGAGTGCAAGGTGAAAGGGAGAAACGTGCTAAGCGAAAAGCACGTCAAGCGAATCCTTTACAGGACCATCTTCCATCTGGTAACCTGTGTCCTCACTATGGGAAGCTGTGTGGATCTAGAATTGGCCTCCACAGTCACTTATGGACCCATCGCTAGAGTCTACACAATCCTCTTTAGAATTTCCTCCTTTTATCCTGGAAGACAATCTTACTCGGTCACGAGTGATCGCCTGATGATGATGATGATGATGATGATGATGATGATGATGACGACGACTCCCTAGTACAGAAATGTGCAACTTCCAGGGCTTAGGGGACCACATTGCCACCCCAGACCCCACTGGGGGGGGTGCCCCTGCCCCAGGCTCCCCCTGCATCATCAAATGTGGCACCAAAAATTCAGTGGCGCATCAGTGACAGTGGAAAAAAGGGATGGTTTTACTTTAAAACAAGGTGTTCAGGGAGTGGTGCTTTGTTCTGAAGGAAAAACATGAGCCCAGAAGGCTTCTGGGAACATGTTTTAAATTAACCCTGAGCCTTTTCTGCCACTGCTGTGTTGCCAAACTTTGGTGAGAAATCACCAATTTTTTTTTGCTGCTGCTGCCGCCACCACCACCACCACCACCACAGCAGATTTGGGAGTGGCAGGGGCAACAATAAAGGGCAGCTGTGTGTGTGTTGCCCACCCCAGCCCTCCTAAGTGAGGCTGGGATTATAACCACAGACAACATATCAGTTGGTGCCTCCTGTTCACAAAATGATTGTGGGAAATCATTTTTTGTGCGCAGCAATCGTAGTCGGAATTATGAGTCCAGTCTACACAACACTAACAAGGATGAGTTTACCATATTTGTTCTATAAAGTGGGGAACAAATCACCCACTTTGAAAAGCACCCAGATGATTGAGTTCAGATTTCTGATTCAGAGACTGGAGGCCACTCACTAAGAGAAAGTTTCTTTGTATGTAGGCCCCTTTGGGTTGCACAACAAAGGCACTGAGCTGGTGCGGAGGGGGCTGCCTTTAAAGGACTCAGCATCACAGGCCAGCTTTTCTGGAAAGGTGAGAGAGGTGATGACAGCATCTCATTCCTTTCTTATCAGATGAGGACAGGTGGCTGCCCAAAACATCCGCTGCAGGGGTAAAGTGGCTGTGGTAGAGGGAGTTTGGTTACTCTCCTCAAATAGTTTATAAACTAGTTTCAGATTTCAGTTGGTTAGTGTTGTTGTCTTTAAAAAAAGAAAGAAAAGAAAAGAAGAACTATAGTAAGATCTTCATTCTGTGAACCTCTCCTTATCCCATTGTGGTTTCCAGTTTCATAGATAACCTATAATGGGACCAATACAATGCATGCTTGGGCATATACCCTTTTAATCAAAGTTTGTAATGGTGGGGGAAATCTGGTGTGCTGTAGATAGGTCTGAATAGATGGGGCTGTGGACAGGACTCTGCATTTCATTTCATTTATTAGATTTCTATACCACCCAATAGCTGAAGCTCTCTGGGCAGTTTATAAAGATTAAAAACCTTTAAAATACATTATAAAAACATACTGTGAAGAAACGAGCCTTTGGGGGTTCCTGCATGCACACACGCACACACACACACACACACACACACGCCTCCTCATGTGTAAACCAAGTAAGGCCAGTTGGGGGGGGGGGCTGGGAGGAGGCGAAAGGTACATAAAGCATAGGATGGGGCATGGCACCTGAGAGTCCGGTCTAGGGCTTTCATATGCAAATGTAGTTCAGGCCCAGTAAGCCATGAGTCACGACTCATGAGTCTCCCTCCCCCTGCCTGGCCAGGTGAAGTTCAATCTAATTGGCTGAAGACAGGAAAGCTACAGAAAGGGGGAGGGGGGAAGAGCTATTTCCCAACGTGTAGCCTGTGTGTCTTTGTCTTTTGTCTTGTCTTTGGGCCCGCATGGTTGCTGTAGAGCAATGGCGGGCCAAGCAGAGGCCCCAAGCCTTCGGGGGGGCCATCAGGAACCGACCCCAGGTAGCTCCTGGTGAAATTAGCTGATTGAGGGCTCTAGTAAAGGCAAGCCTTGTTGGAGTCTACCCATCTCGGACCTGCAGGTAGATGTGGTAATCTCCATCGGGCAGCGAGGCTGTGCTGGATCTAACCCTGGAAGAGGACTGAACCTCAGGTACGTAATTAGTTGAGTGCCTGAGAGATATTAAGGAATCAGGTTTTGTTATTTTGCAGCTTTACTGTGTACTAAAGTGCCTCTCTATATATTTTGTGTGCTTCCCTCATTTCCCTAATCTTGTTGTAAAATGCTACCAGAATAAACCTTGTCTTGGTTTTACCCCACATAGTGTTTGTGGATTGCTCTGTGGCTTCAGTATCTAAATCCAGGTTACAGAATTAAAGGCAAGTCCCTGAACAGAGATTCAAGTAGGGTTGCAAAGAGCTGAGGCTTGGCAATCTGGTACCTTGAGATCTCTGGGGGTCTTGGTTCCTTTGGGGTAGGAAAGGGTGTGGGTGTGGTGGGCCAGCCAGCCCCCCCTTCCTCCACTCATACATACAACAGAGACACACAAAGACAGACACACACACACCTAAAAACAATTTTAAACAATCGACAACAAGAACAAAAGAAAAATTCAAAACCTGATTAAAACCTCATCGTATGCTGCCAAATGCCTGAGAGAAGAAAACTTAAGAAAACATTAAATTCTGAGCCAAATCAATAGACACTCTGCTGCAAAGGAATAGTATATTGTCCCTATTTTGTTTTTTCTAATGCTGGCAAATGTTGCCTGCATTCACTGTGTTGTGGAAAAATTGATCTACTGCGTTGTGTTTTTAAGAGGTTCTTAGAGAGGAAAGTTTATTAGTGAATTCACGGATGGCATCTGAGCACAGTCAGGAATGCCAACAAGAACACAAGGGAGACACTTCCATTTATACTGAATAATATGTAGAGGTCAGGTGACAATTGAGTCAGTACAGGAAACTGAGAGACAATTCAAAAGGAGACATTTAAACAAAAACAAAAGATCAGGTATTGCCCATCTTCAGCCATCATGCTAATCAGTTGTCTTTCCCAAGGTGATAATCCCAAAGTGATAATGGCTCACAGTACTTTTAGCATAAGAAGGAAAGAGGCTTAGGCAAATCAATAGGTGGGTGATTTGCCCTCATGGTTGTTCTACAGAAGGTCAAGGAAAGGGTCTGACATGTCAGGACATGTTTCTATAAGGTAGAAGGAAAGGTCTGACTTGCCCTTCGAGGCCTTTCTGTTAAACTGAAGCCTGGACAAATTTTACTTCTACAACTGTAACACAGATGGAAAATTTCCCCTTGATCTTTCAGAGGAGGTGGAGGATAAGTTTCTAGACTCTAAACCTGGAAACAGCTATTTGTATATTTCGAATGATGAGTCTGAATCAGTCCCAAAGTTGTTCTCTCTCCTCACGAGAAAGCAAAAGGTGCAATTTGAGCACTTTCACCAATACCATAACCACTGTTGAATCATTAAAAATGCGTGAAGAGGGAGATCAGGGTCACCCTTGCTGGCTCGGAGGCTGCCGGCTTCAATGTCAGTGGGGCAGTGTATCCACTCCGGGCCGTAGTATGAACCTTTAAGGAGCTATCCGTGGTGCTGAACCTAGTTTGTGGCAAGGGCTCAGCACCATGGAAAGCTCCTTTAAAGTTCTGACTAAAGCCCAGAGTGGATACACTACTCTCGCTGCTGTCGTTGGAGCCACCAGCCTCCATTGTTGGCTCTGACCTCAATGTATTTCCTGTGTCATTTGCAGGGAAGCCAATGCACATGCCACCTAAACGTGCCTGGAAAAATGGAAGACATGGATTGAACGCAGGGGATATGCACACACACACTCCTCTGTAAATACAGTAACACATGAAAGTTGGTGCTTAGGCCAAGCGTGTGTCACCCCGATTGCCCTCTCTGCAAACTGAGCTACAGTGCACAGTGTTCTTAATCAGTGTGCTGCTGCTTTAGATTCCTCTTAACAGGCCTGTGGCTTATGCTGGCTCAGCTTGTCTGAGTGTGGAAAGCTAAGCCGGGTCAGGGCTGGTTATTACTTGGATGGGAGACCCCCTCCTCTAGTTTCCTGCATTGAGCAGGGGGTTGGACTCGATGGCCTTGTAGGCTCCTTCCAACTCTATGATCTATGAAATCTATGAAACTTCATTTTAGGATGGAGCTTTGATAGTTATTAGACTCCGCTTGAAGACACGATGATTGAATTAAGTGTTGGACTTTTGTTAGGTCAGTTCCTGTTGTGCCCAGGAGCTCTCCTGTAACTGCCTCTTGGCTATCTACTTGTTGCAGTGTGCTACTTCTGGTTGCTCCAGGTTGGCCCTTCCCACCCTTCCTGGTCAGCCATGGGTGCTCAGCCTGGCTGAAACAGGATAGGTCCCAAAACACGTCATCTTTCTTGTACTATGGGAATTAGTCCATCATTGTTAGTCATATACCATACCAACCCACTCCTTGAAAATGAGATATAAGCAATGAATGCCACTATAGTATCAGACCCTAACACTCAATATATTATTCTTATCTGTTCTGCTTAGGATAAGTAGTTATCTGCCTTTCTCCCCTGTACAGGAATGTTTCTCTAATAAGGAAAAAACAAATTTCACTTGTAAGTCTGGTTCTCCAAGAAGTTTCAGAGCTTTCCAGTCACTGTTAGGCAATTTCCTGTCTCAAGATAGTCCGCCAAAACAGATGGAGTACAGGCCACCCGTTTGCCCTTTCCTTTGGGGCTTCTGACCCCTTTTCAGTTTTGTTCACCCTTTCAGTAGATTTTCCAAAGGTTAGTGTTTTGTTCATTGGCAAAGCAGACTGGTTTGTGTGTGAAGCAACCGCTTCATTCTGTTCTCAAATGCTGAGCTTCCAAGATGAAGTGAGGACATTTTAAACTGGCTGCAGGATCGGTTTATGCATACCGTACAACTGCCACATACCCTCCAACATTTCACAGATGAAAATAGGGACCCACATGTGAATTTTTAAGAGGTATGGTTAAGCAACATGAAAGTGTGATCAAGAGGGCATGGCCAGGCAACATGAGGGTATGGCCAGGCAACCAAAAGGCATGGTCAAGTACAAAAGTTATTAGAGGAAAGCCACAAAATCTTATATATTATAATCATTACATTATTACATTATATATTTTATAATATTTTATAAGTGGCTTTTGTAAAAATTTTTAACCTTACTTAAACCCTTAATTGTTGATATCTGGTGTTTTTCATTGGGGGGCGGGGTCAGTGCTTGCAGGGCAATCTCTTTTTGTTTTAAAATGGTCAGGATTGGCACAAATTCAACAGGTGAAGCCACCCACCCCACACCCCCAAACATGGAGCTTCAGAGAAGGAGAAGTTTCTTGCATTTCCTTCTGACACTCACCTGTTAGAGGCACAGAGTCAGCTCTGTTAGGAAATAAAATCTTTGGCAATATAAAGATAGGAATCGTGATAAATTCCCTCATTTACCTCTCCTTCCCTCTGTCCAGGCCACCAGGTGCAGCCTCCTTTTCAGCAGGTAGAACGTGTTCGAGCCTAAAAAGAGCTAACTTAAAGGGGCCATGCCATGGGTAAAATTGTAGCTAAGCTTGCAGTTTTAGCTTAGCTGCAATTTTGCCCATGGCATGACCCCTTTAAGGAAAGTTTAAAAAGTTTAAATTCAGGACTCTGCATGACGGAGTGAGAAGCCAGGATGGCTTAAGGATTTTTGTGACAGTCCCGGAATTTTCGAGGCAGTTGGAGACTATGGGAAGGCAGACACAAATGTTGTTGTTGTTGTTGTTGTTGTTGTTGTTGTTTATTCCATTTCTATACCACCCAATAGTCGAAGCTCTCTGGGCGGTTTACAACTACATATAATCAGTTAACAAGACAGTCCTCCTGCTATATCAAAGCAATGACCACCACTGGCTCTTCTGAATTGCCAAGAAGGGACATAAAAGCTCCCAAACATACCTGCATCATAGTGATATTTAAACATTTTAGCACCAAATTATCTGTATTTTAGGGTATTTTAATCTTTCCATGGCTATAATCCCATAAATTCCTGCAAAATTAACTTTCATGTCAAGCCAGCAAACATGCATCTGTGAGATCTGCTATGTTTCTAGGAAACCTTAACACTACAAAACCTGGGTAGGGTGGCTACTTATGAATTGCCAAAAAAAGAGGAAATGTGTCACCAAAAAAGAGGACAAAGAGGACACCAATTTGAATAAACTTTTCATATGCCAGCTAGTGTATATGTATAGATGCATGTTTAAAGAGAATTATTATAATTTAAAGAGAAATACAGTACATGTCACCATAGTGTGGAAGTCTGTGATCGGGTGACCTTTCTGCCTTGCTCAGTCTGCTGCCCGGGTGCTGTTGATGGACAACTTCAAGGCCCAGCTCTTAATTCTGGTGGTTCTTCATCTTTAAACCAGACGTGGGCTGGACCTTCAAATAGAGGACACCTTCAGAATAGAGGACAGTCCCCTGGCAACCCTTCAAATAGAGGGCTGTTCTCTGTAAAAGAGGTTACATGGCCACTCTATGTGTGGAAGAATAATGTGGGTTGGATTCAGACTAAGTTAATGGCACTTAATTCCCACTGGAATAAATGGGAGTTAAGTAATGATTAACTTGGCACATTGATTTCAATGAGAGTGAAGTTCAACTAACTTAGGACACAATCCTATGCAAGTTTAGGCAGAAAAAAGTCCTACAACTCCCAGAATTCCTCAGCCAGCCATTTTTTCTATCTAAACATGCATAGGATTGTGCTCTTAGTCTGGATCTTCATAGAATCATAGAAAAGTAGAGTTGGAAGGGGCAGCAAGTGCAAGCTAAGCCTTTGGTGATACCATCTATCCAGCTTGGCGGGACAATACTGGAAAATGTCGATCATTTTCTCTATCTTGGCAGCTATCTTTCTGTTACAGCTAACATCGACAGTGAAATCCAGCATCGTCTGAGCTCCGCAAGTGCTGCGTTTTCTCGAATGAAACATAGAGTGTTCGAGGATCGGGATATTTGTAAGAAGACCAAAACACTGGTTTATGAAGCCATTGTATTACCAACTTTATTGTATGCCTGCGAAACATGGACTATCTATAAACGTCACCTCCAACTCTTTGAAAGATTTCATCAACATTGCCTCCGGAAAATCCTGCGAATTACTTGGGAAGATAGGCGAACAAATGTCAGTGTACTGGAAGAAGCAAAGACTACTAGCATTGAAAAAATGATCCTTCAACGCCAACTTCAGTGAACCGGTCATGTTGTTCGAATGCCTGACTGCCGTCTCCCAAAGCAGTTACTTTATTCCCAACTCAAGGATGGAAAGCAGAATATCGGTGGTCAATATAAGAGGTTTAAAGATGTTCTTAAGGCTAATCTAAAAAAATGCAATATAAACATCAAAAACTGGGAAGCTCTGGCCCATGAACGATCTAACTGGAGGTTGGCCTTTCACAAAGGTTCTATTGACTTTGAAGAAGCCTGAGTGCAAGGTGAAAGGGAGAAACGTGCTAAGCGAAAAGCACGTCAAACGAATCCTTTACAGGACCGTCTTCCATCTGGTAACCTGTGTCCTCACTGTGGGAAGCTGTGTGGATCTAGAATTGGCCTCTACAGTCACTTACGGTCGGACCCATCGCTAGAGTCTACACAATTTTCTTTAGAATTTCCTCCTTTTAAAACATCCTTTTTGTAAATTTTTATCCTGGAAGACAATCTTACTCGGTCACGAGTGATCACCTGACTGACTGACTGATAAGGCCATCAAGTCCAAACCCCTGCTCAATGCAGGAATCCAAGTCAAAGCATCCCTGACAGATGGCCGTTCAGCTGCACCTTGAATGCCTCCAGAGTGGGAGAGCCCACTACCTCCCTAGGTAGTTGGTTCCATTGTCTTATTGCTCTAACAGTCAGGAAATTTTTCCTGATGTTTAGGTGGAATCTGGGTTCCTGTAACCTGAGCCCATTATTCCATGTCCTGCAAACTGGGATGATCGAGAAGAGATCCTGGCCCTCCTCTTTGTGGCAACCCTTCAAGTACTGGAAGAGTCCTATCATATCTCCCCTCAGTCTTCTCTTCTGAAGGCTAAACATGCCCAGTTCTTTCAGTCTCTCCTCATAGGGCCTTGTTTCCAGTCCCCTGATCATCTTTGTTGCCCTCCTCTGAACCCTCTCCAGTTTGTCTACATCCTTCTTAAAGTGTGGTGCTCATATCTTACCTATTATGCATGCAGCTTTAAGACTAAACCTCATGGTTTTTTGTAACTGTGGAAGAAGGGAGGGCTGGCTGGCTCCGCCAACCCACCCTTTCTACCAAACGACCCAGAGATCCAAGGTGCCAGGCTGCCAGCCGCAGCTCTGCAGTCCTGACTTGAATCTCTGCTCAGGGACTTGCCCTTGTCTATACCCTGGATTTAGCTGAACCACAGAGCAACCACAAACGCCATGTGGGGTAAAACCAAGAAGGTTTATTCAGGTAAACAGATTACAACAAAGGGTGGGAAATGAGGGAAGGAGAAAGGTAGGGAGACACTTTGGTACAAACACAGTAGAGCTGCAAAATAATAAAGCTGGTTCCTTATGTCTCCCAGGCACTCACCAGTTACCTGGGGGTCCCTCTTCTTCAGGGCTTACCTCAGCCTGGCCCTGCCACATGAGGAGACCACCACACCCACCCTAAGGTCTGGGATGGGTGGCCCTCTTCAGGGCTTGCCTTAGCCACAGCCCTATCACAAGAGGAGACCACCGCACCCACCCTAAGGTCCGGGATGGGTGGCCCTCTTCAGGGCTTGCCTTAACCACAGCCCTCATTTAGCTTTGTTCACTGGGAGCCCCCCAGGGTTGGTGGCTGAGGCCTGACCGGAGCCATGAACTGCTTGCAGCTTGCTGCCTGACGACCAATAACAACCAAACCCAGAAGCCACAGCTGGTAAAATAGATTTCCCCCCCTCCCCTCCTTCTTTCAGTAGCTCCGCTGCCTCTAGCCAATCAAGATTAGCTTCACCTGGCCCTGGCAGGGGAGGGGTGACTCATGACATTTGCATTTTGCATATCAAAGCCTGGTCACATAAACCAGACCAGACTTTCAGGACTTTCAGGTGCCATGCTTTATCAGATAACTTATGTACATTCTGCCCCTCCCAGCCTCTAGCCGGGACCACCTGGTTTACACATGAAGTGTGTGTGTGTGTGTGTGTGTGTGTGTGTGTGTGCAGGCTTTTTCTCCACAGTAACCATGAGCAAAAGTTACCTACAAACAATTTAAATGGTATAGAAGTATACAAAGTACAATCAGAATCAGCTGAAATTGGTGAATTCTCCATGAAAATCTATTGTTTGGACCAGGGAAAATGGAGTTGGAAATGGAATTCTCCTGCAGTGTTGCATATGACTAATTCAAACACAGTCCTGTTTCTTCTCCTTTACTGGATTTTGTAACCTGGGGCCTTTCCTTTCCAGATGATTAGGTAATGGCTGTGACAAATGTGCAGTCATTTTTCGGAGATATTCCATTTCTCCCAGCATTCGAACAGCCTGCAGTTCTTTCCCAAGCCTATCAGGCTATTGCCAGTTTCGGCTTATTCAGAAAACACGGTTACTGAATACATAGGAATGGAAGGAGTGCTTGCTCTGTCGAGAAACATGGGGCATGATATAGTCAAATAAAAGCCCTTTTAAGTCTCACTGATTTATGCCAAGAATGCAGAACCTCTTTCAGTCCAAGGGTTGAATTACATTTCAGAGAAGCTTTCAGGGGCCACATTCCAGAGGTGGCCAGGGCCAATGGGAAAAGGAACAGGTACAAATTGGGGGGGGGGGGGACACCAGCATATTTTGGCTTAAAGCTCTTACTTCCTGTAACTAAGCCTTAAGAGCAGCATTTCAACCTTTTAGAATGGGGAAAAAACTGCACAAAAGCCAGGAAACCACCAAATGATTGGTGGTTGGAAAAAAGTGGGCATAGTCATCTGGGAGCCATTTGGCCCTTGGGCCTATGGTTCTACAGTCTTGATTTACGCAGAAGACTTAAGCCCATACTTAGCTCAGGGCCACTGAGATCAACAAGACCTGTAAGTGCTAGGATAGGCTGAATTGTAGTTCCTACAGTGAATCTTTTCATGAAAACAAAAACAAAAAAAACGTGCTTTGTGCTGGAAGGAAAAAAACAGCCTTGTGAATTTATCTTAAGCCTACTTTTTCATATTGGGAAACAGCAACACAACCTTGTAACTGGTACAGTCATATAGGCCCAGGATTGTGCAGGCCTCTCAGGAGATTCTGTAGGTCAAACTGCTCCTACTAGTGACTTTGGCCAAATGTTAAAGCATTCCTCTCACATGGCCTACTAACACTGAGGCATCCAGGCTGGATGACTTCACATCTGCTGCAGCCTTCCAATAGGACTTGATTCTGGAGTTGCCTCAGCAGAGGAAGTCTCAAGCTCATTTGCTAGTAAACCAGTATCTTGGTCTGTGACATTGTCACTTCCTGGAGATGGTGGAGAGAAGCTCATATTTTTGGGAATAGGGTGGTACAGTTCAGCGGAGTCTGTGACCAAGGTGAATTCACCTTAAATGTATTTTAGAACATTTATTATTATTATTATTATTTTATTTATTTATTTATTTTTCTATACCGCCCAATAGCTGAAGCTCTCTGGGCGGTTTACAGCAATCAATTAAAAAATACAATACAATATAAAAAATATACACAATAAAGACATTATAAAAAATGTAAAACCAAATTTAAAATGACACAAATAGCTAGAACAAGTTAATACAACGTGACCAGTAAAAAAGTTAAAAATAACCACCCCACCATGCACTATTTAGAGTTGTTAAAAGATAGAGGGCAGTCGTAACCGAGCACTGAAAAAATAGCAGAGTTGGTGCCAGGTGGGCCTCGGGGGGAGCTTGTTCCAGAGTTGGGGGACTACCGCAGAAAAGGCCCTCCCCCTTGTTGCCGCCCTCCGAGCCTCCCTCGCAGGTGGCAGTCAGAGGAAGGCCCCAGATGTTAAGCGTAGTGTCTGGGTAGATTGTGGTTGGGAGAGGCGTTCTGTCAAGTATTGCGGTTCCAAGCTGTGTAGGGCTTTAAAGGTTAAGACTAGCACCTTGATTCGGGTTTGGAAGCATACAGGCAGCCAGTGGAAGCGGGCCAGAATTGGTGTTATATGTTCGGACCTTCTGGTCCCAGTAATGAGTCTGGCTGCCATATTTTGCACAAGCTGCAGCTTCTGAACAGTGTTCAAGGACAGCCCTATGTAAAGTCCATTGCAGTAGTCCAGCTTTGAGATTACCAGAGTGTAGATTACTGAAATCAAGCTATCCCTGTCCAGATAGGGGCATAGCTGGGTCACCAGCCAGAGCTGGTAGAAGGCACTCCGTGCCACTGAGGCCACCTGAGTCTCAAGTGACAAAGATGGCTCAAGGAGAACCCCCAAGCTATGGACCAGCTCCTTCAAGGGGAGTGCAACCCCATCCAGAACAGGTTGAACACCCTCCATCCGGTCAGAGGAACCACCCACTAATAGCATCTCAGTCTTGTCTAGACTGAGCTTCAGTTTGTTAGCCCTCATCCAGTCCATTGTCGCAGTCAGGCACTGGTTTAGCACATCCACAGCCTCACCTCCTGAAGATGAAAAGGAGAAATAGATTAGAGCTGCGTATCATCAGCGTATTGATGGCAATGTACTCCAAAACTCCGGATGACCCCACTCAGCGGTTTCATGTAGATGTTGAATAGCATGGGGGATAAGACCGACCCCTGTGGAACTCCATACTGGAGAATCCACGGGGCCAAGCAATATTTCCCAAGCACCACCTTCTGGAGCCGGCCATCCAACTAGGAGCGGAACCACTGTAATGCAGTACCCCCAACTCCCAACTCAGACAGCTACCCCAGAAGGATATCATGGTTGATGGTATCAAAAGCTGCCGAGAGATCCAGGAGTATCAACGGGGTCGCACTCCCCCTGCCTCTGTCTCTCTCCCGACATAGGTCATCATACAGGGTGACCAAAGCTGTTTCCATGCCAAAACCAGGCCTGAACCCCGACTGAAATGGATCCAGATAATCAGTCTAATCCAAGAGTGCCTAGAGCTGGTTGGCGACTACCCGCTCAAGGACCTTGTCCAGAAAAGGAACATTCGCTACTACCGGCCTAAAGTTATTAAGATCTTCCGGGTCCAGGGAGGGTTTTTTCAGGAGTGGCCTCACCACCGCTTTTTTCAAGCGGCATGGGACCACTCCCTCTCACAAGGAGGCACTGATCACCTCCCTGGCCCAGCCGGCTGTTCCCTCCCTGCTAGTTTTTATGAGCCAAGAGGGGCAAGGATCCAGTGCAGATGTAGTTGCACAAACCTGTCCAAGCACCTTGTCAACATCCTTGATTTGTACCAACTGAAACTCATCCAAGAAAATTTGACCAGGCTGTGCTCTGGGAACCTCATCTGATTTAACTGCCAAGTCCCGGTGGATGCAAGAGATTTTTTCCCTGGAAGTGCCTGGCAAATATATAGCAGCGGGCCTCGGAGGGGTCCAGAATATCCTTGGGGCCAGTATATAATAGGCCCCGGACAACCCCAAAAAGCTCTGCTGGGCGGCAGATAGAAGATTGGATAAACTTTTAAATTTTATTTCTATATAAAACAAACACATAATATCAAACATATAACAATTAACAAAACAAAACAGACCTCCGATTTTCTTCTACAGCAAATATAGGTAACAATAATTTTTCTTACTCGATAATCAGAATGAGAAATCTCTTCCCGTTGTCCCAAATTCACAGCAGATAGAAGATTGGATAGAGGCAGTGATGTGAGTTGTTGTTTCTTTGCCGCCCTCACTGCCTCTAAATATACTCGGTTGTAGGCACAAACCAGGGCTCGATTGCATCCACTAGAAGTTTTTCTCCACCTGCACTCAAACTGTCTCCTGTTTTGTTTCATTGCTCTCAGCTCTGGGGTGTACCACAGAGCCATAAGAGCTCTACTACAGAGAGGGCGCTCAGGAGGGATCGTGTGAATTGCCCGGGCCATCTCTCTATTCCAGAGATCGACCAGGGATTCAACAGGACTGCCAGCCATATCAGCCGGAAACCATCCGGATCCATTAGCCTCTGGGGGCAGACCATCTTAATAGGTCCCCCATCCTTGCAGAGTGGAAAAGTTGTCCTCGGTCTAAATCTCAGCAGGCAGTGATCTGACCATGACAAAGGGACCAATTCAATTCAATGTAACAATTCTTTTAGCAAATGAAATTAAATAAAACTCCAGAAGAGGGAGCCCTCTATCAAATGAGACAGAAGACTTGCCCTTGTCTGAAATTCAAGATAATTCATGCTCTCCACTCCAAAGTTAATAAACATGCTAATAATATTTCAGCCCAAATCTCTGGTTGACTTCACCCAGTGATTTCATGTAGCTGTTAAAGAGCATGTGGGATAAGATGGAGCACTCCATTAGTCAGTGGCCATGGAGCAGAGCAATAGGCCCCAGGCACAAACTTCTGGGTCTGCTCTCCAGAATGACTTAAGGCAGCTCAGTAAGGCAGCCTTGCTTGTTGCTTGTTTGTTTCATAATTTTTTATACTGCTTTTGATTTTTTTTAAATGCCAAAGTTGTTCACAAAGTAAAATAATGATAAAATAAATTAAAAACCAATCAATAAAACAATAACAAAGCTAATAAAGCAATAAACATATCATTAAAATAATCATGAGCAATGCTAGTGGTTAGGAAAATGCCTGGGCAAATAGATTTGGAGGTGCCATTTGCTGCTCTGCCTCTGGCAGCAAAATCTCTTGGGATGACCCTGGTTTGGGCTATTTTCCATTCTATCAAGACAATTTTGAATGATATTTCTGTCTTCTAGGTATTAGCTATCCTTGCTAGTTTTGCGTCAGCTGCAAATTGATAAGCGTTCCGTCCATTCCTTTATCTAAGCCAGGGATGCAGAACCCATGGCCTGCATGTGGCCCTCGACCTGCGGAGCCATAGGGGCCCTGTCCAGAGTTTCCCTTCTCAGCGCTAGTGCATGCAAAGGAAAGCCCGGGATCTCCTTTGCCAGAGCTAGCACTAGCAGACACACAAGTCACCTCTTCACAGCCTTCCCCAACATGGTAAAATGTATTGTATTTCTACTTAACTTATAGTAATTATGTCTAAATTTGCATCTAGACATATAAATTAGCATTTGCAAATGTTATGCAAATTTGTGCCCTCTTTTGTCCGTGTGTGTGTGTGTGTGTGTGTGTGATGCATAAGTGCCCACACTACTAACTTCTCACCTTCTAGTCTCAGAGATAGTGTGAATTGCACCCAGAGGGAGAGGCAAGTGAATGGGTAACAACAACAGTGACAAAAAGATGGGCACACGGGGGGGGGGGGATCTTGCCCAAGGGCACCCCAAAACTCAAACCAACATTGCCAGGCATGCACATGAATATACCACTTCCTGGTGGTGGTTTCCAAGAGCAAGGTAGCTGAGGCCCTTTCATATCATCATCATCATCATCATCAGGCGATCACTCGTGACCGAGTAAGATTGTCTTCCGGGATAAAAGGAGGAAATTCTAAAGAAGATTGTGTAGACTCTAGCGATGGGTCTGTAAGTGACTGTGGAGGCCAATTCTAGATCCACACAGCTTCCCACAGTGAGGACACAGGTTATCAGATAGAAGATGGTCCTGTAAAGGATTCATTTGACGCGCTTTTCGCTTAGCACGTTTCTCCCTTTCACCTTGCACTCGGCCTTCTTCAAAGTCAATAGAACCTTTGTGAAAGGCCAACCTCCATTTAGATCATTCATGGGCCAGAGCTTCCCAGTTTTCGATATTTATATTGCATTTTTTTAGATTAGCCTTATGAACATCTTTAAACCTCTTATATTGACCACCGATATTCCGCTTTCCACCCTTGAGTTGGGAGTAAAGTAACTGCTTTGGGAGACGGCAGTCAGGCATTCGAACAACATGACCGGTCCACTGAAGTTGGCGTTGAAGGATCATTTTTTCAATGCTAGTAGTCTTTGCTTCTTCCAGTACACTGACATTTGTTCGCCTATCTTCCCAAGTAATTTGCAGGATTTTCCGGAGGCAACGTTGATGAAACCTTTCAAGGAGGTGGAAGTGACGTTTATAGATAGTCCATGTTTCGCAGGCATACAATAAAGTTGGTAATACAATGGCTTCATAAACCAGTGTTTTGGTCTTCTTACAAATATCCCGATCCTCGAACACTCTCTGTTTCATTCGAGAAAATGCGGCACTTGCGGAGCTCAGACGATGCTGGATTTCACTGTCGATGTTAGCTGTAACAGAAAGATAGCTGCCAAGATAGAGAAAATGATCGACATTTTCCAGTATTGTCCCGCCAAGCTGGATAGATGGCATCACCAAAGGATTGGCTTGCACTTGCTGATGAAGCACTTTGGTTTTTTTGATGTTAAGTGAGAGACCAAGTTTTTCGTATGCTTCTGCAAAAGCATTTAGGATAGTTTGGAGATCATCCTCTGAATGTGCGGAGACCACATTATCATCAGCATACTGAAGTTCCACAACGGAGGTTGTAATTACCTTACTTTTTGCTTTCAGCCTGCTGAGATTAAAAAGCTTTCCATCTGTTCGATATATAATTCCCACACCGGTGGGAAGTTTCCCCTTGACAAGATGTAAAACCATGGCGATGAAAATGGCAAATAATGTTGGGGCAATAACACATCCCTGTTTAACACCTGATCCCACTTTAAATGGAGCACCATGAGAGCCGTTGTTGTCCAAAACCGTTGCCGTCATGTTGTCATGGAGAAGTCGCAAGATATTCACAAATTTATTGGGGCATCCAATTTTCATAAGGATAGTCCAGAGAGCTGTACGGTCTACAGTATCAAAGGCCTTAGCCAAATCGATAAATGCCATATAAAGGGGTTGATTTTGCTCCCGGCATTTTTCTTGGAGCTGACGTGCAGTAAAAATCATGTCTACTGTCCCTCTAGAGGGGCGGAAACCATATTGAGTTTCAGGGAGGATCTCTTCTGAAATAGATAGAAGACGGTTTGCGAGAATCCTAGCAAATATTTTACCTGCGGTTGCTAAGAGAGAAATGCCCCGATAGTTTCCACAGTCTGTTCTATCACCCTTCTTAAAGAGGGTGATAATTATGGCATCCCTGAAGTCTTCTGGGATCTCTTCTCTTATCCAGATTTTTTCAATGAGTTTATGAAGATGTTGCACAAGTTCGGGGCCCCCTTCTTTAAAGATTTCAGCAGGAATCCCATCTGGTCCACTAGCTTTGTTGTTCTTCATTTGATTAATGGCTTTTTTTACTTCATCCAAAGTGGGGAGTATTGCAAGTTCCTCTTTAATTTGTTTTTGCGGGATTTGCGAAAAAATCTCATTATCCACCTTAGATTTACGATTTAAAAGGTCATAATAATGCTCTTTCCAACGCAGTGCAATAGACTCTTTGTCTTTTAAGAGTTTGGTGCCATCTTTTGATTGTAAAGGGTTTGTACCATAGGTTTTTGGTCCATAAATGGCCCTTGTGGCCTTAAAAAAGCTCCGTGCATCATGAGATTCTGCAAGTTGTTGAATTTCTTCAGCTTTCTTTTTCCACCAAGCGTTCTTAAGTTCTCTTGTTTTCTTTGGACCTCAGCCTTTGCGCTAGCGTAGGTTTTTTTCTTGGCAGCGCAGTTAATATCATTTTGCCATATTTGGAAGGCTTTCCTTTTTGGTCAATTATATATTTAATCTCATTGTCATTTTCATCAAACCAATCCTGATGTTTCTTGGTTTCATATCCAATAGTTTGTTCACAAGCTGCAATAATGGAGGTTTTCAGCTTAGACCAATGGTCCTCAATGTTGTCAGGAGGTTCCGTAGGTAGATGTTCCTTAAGAAGTGACTGAAGACGAGTTTGCTTAATAGGATCTTGAAGGACTTGGATGTTCATTTTACGCCTTGGTTTCCTTCCTTGAAGCCTACGTTGGGGAGCAATGTTGATAACCATTGTGGACCGGATTAGTCGGTGGTCTGTCCAGCAGTCGTCGGCACTCACCATGGCCCTAGTAAGAAGTACATCGCGGCGATCTCTAACACGGACAATTACATAATCCAGAAGATGCCAGTGCTTTGACCGTGGGTGCTGCCATGATGTTTTAAACTTATTCTTTTGTCGAAAGAGCGTGTTTGTGATAGTGAGATTATGCTCTGCACATATAGACAAAAGTAAGAGTCCGTTCGGGTTGCTATTACCAACTCCGTCCTTTCTAGTTTCTGGCCATAAATCAAAGTCACGCCCGACTCTTGCGTTAAAATCGCCCAGGAGGATAATTTTATCCTCCTTAGGTATCTCTGACAGGAGAGTGTCCAACTGGCTGTAAAAACTTTCCTTGATGTCATCATCAGCGTCTAATGTTGGTGCATAAGCGCTCAAAATAGTTACCTGTTGGTTATTGGCGAGCTTTAATCGAAGAGTTATCAGGCGTTCGTTAATGCCAGTAGGAACTTCTGACAAAGAGTTCTGACAAAGCCTTTCATATGCAGCAGCAGTAGCATGAGAGTCACTTCCCTGTTGTAATGGTATGTCTTTGTATTTGGTTTGTGTTGTATGGGGGGACTCATTTGAGTGTTACACTGATTGGTATAAAAGGACTCACCTGATATTGTAGGCAGGCATGAATGTTAGTTTGTATTGTGAGTCACTCAGTAAAAGCTGTCTTTTGGCATACAGTGTGTCTGGAGTGTTCTGTCTACGCCTAAGAACACCAAATATTACACCTGTGGTGTGATCCCAGCCGATATGGTATGTAGGTTTGTGGGCAGGGCCAATCAAGTGGGTGTTCTCATATGTTCGTGGCCAGGTGACTGGGATGTGGTGGGGGAGGACCCATGTAACTGGCCCCACCCGTATGCTCCTGATATTCTCATGCATATTGCAGCCATGTGGAATTGCACCATGATGAAGAAGCTCCAAATTGTTGCAGACGTGTGTTAAGAAGGAATGAAATTTGTGGAGGAAGGGGGGGCTGGCTGGCTGACCCGCCACACCCCCACCCTTTCCTACCCCAAAGGAACCAGAGATCTCAAGGTACCAGATTGCCAAGCCTCAGCTCTTTGCAATCCTACTTGAATCTCTGTTCAGGGACTTGCCTTTGTCTATAACCTGGATTTAGTTACTGAACCAAGCAGAGCGACTACAAAACCCATGTGGGGTAAAACCAAGAAAGGTTTATTCTGGTAGCACTTTACAACAACCAATAGGGAAATGAGAGAAGCACACAAAATTAGAGAGACACTTTGGTACACAGTAAAGCTGCAAAATAACAAAACCTACTTCTTTATATAACACAACTCTGTTACCTGAGGGTCAGTTCTCTTCCAGGGTTAGATCCAGCACAGCCTTGCTGCCAGGGGGGGATTACCACACCTACCCGAAGCTCCGAGATGGGTAGCCTCCCACAAGGCTTGCCTTTACCAGAACCCTCATTCAGCTAATTTCACCAGGAGCTACCTGGGGTCGAATCTTGAGGCCTCCCGAAGGCTTGGGCCTCTCCTTGGCTTACCGCCATTGCTCCAACAGCCGGCAGCCACACGATGACCAAAAACAAAGACACAAAGGCTACACTTTGGGAATATACCTTTTCCCCCTCCCCCCTCCTTCCTGTAGCTCTGCTGCCTTCATCCAATCATGATGCACTTCACCTGGCCAGGCAGGGAGGGGAACTCATGACATTTGCACTTGAAAGCTTTTAGCCTGGCTTTTCCGGACTTCCAGGCGCCATCCATTCTAGAGGAACTATGCACACTCCACCCCGCCCAGCCTCCAGCTGGTTCACACGAGGTAGGTGTGTGTGTGCGTGGGAACCCCCAAAGGCTCTTTTCTCCACACGCTCCCTTTTAAAAAAAATGAAACCTGAGAGGTCAACCCTCTCATTTCATTTTAAACTAACTTAAAAGAAAAAGCCTATGCTAGCCTTCTACCAGTAGCACATCTCTTCTCCTTCACACACACACACAAACAGAACAACACAAAAAAGCATCAAAACATCAAACACATTAACTATAGTCTTAACACAGCTTAAAGCTTTAAATCCTAAATCTTAAAGCTCTTTAAACATCAAAACAGCAAAACAACAATCAGAAGTTTACAGGTTTGCATACACAAGAAACATCATATACAATTCAAATGGGAACCCTAACCCTTCTGTTGCCTGTCTGGCACTCTGTCTAAAAAATAATAATGGGTTGCTATTTTTCACACAAGCCTATAGGGGGCAGATTGCTGACTGAAATGTGACTCTTCAATTCGCCTTTATGTTTGCTTTTAAAGGCTTGCTTCTGCCACTCTCCACCTAACGACAGGAATCCATCACCCCTTTTTCCAAAGGCTCACTGGTGGCTTCTCACCACCCAATGACACGAATACACCACCCCTTTTCTCAAAGGCTTGCTTGTGGCACTTTCTACCCAATGACATGAATGGGATGACCGTTTCCCTCAGAATTAAAGGCCTAGCCCTGGAGGCTCCACCCAGGCGGCTAGAACACCAGCCTGGCAACCTTTCAGCCGTTAGAAGGCTTCCCGCCTCTAAGTTCCTTTTAACCTTCTGCTTTGTTTTCTAGCCTCTGATTTTCTCTGGCAACTCTTCTCTGCCCCCCGGAGGCCCTTTGAATACATGCAGCCATCATTACATTCAAATTTCAAATTGACCTGATACAGTCTGGACTAATTTTTTCATTTGGGGACAAGACAACACAAATAGTTCCATTGCTTACACTGGGATCACTCGTCCCCTCCCCTCCAGCAACAATTTATCGACAAGACAAATACACTTGGATCACCCGTCCCCTCCCTTCCAGCAACAATTTAACAGTTTTCATTGGCTTTAATTAACACCCAATCTCAGTCCCCTTTCTTCCCGCTGGAGACACCTGGAGGGAAATTCTTCTGTCTGTGCTTCTCCGCCAGCTAGGAGGGAAATCCCCTTTTCCTTCTGCTCCTTTCAGCTCTCCATTTCGGCAGCACAGGGACAAAGTCTCTTTTTCTGGGGGGGGTGTTTTCTGATGTCTGCCCCCCCTCAGCCTTTAGCTGGTTCACACACCATGCCCCCCCCAAGAGCAACTGGAGAGTCTAAGTTCAAAATCTGAGTCCTTCTCCCATGGAAGAGATGTAGGGCAGGACTGTGCCTTCCCTCCCCAAAGTCTTGCCAATTTCTCTGGGGCACAAAGCCAACCCAATCACTCATCAAACGCTGTCCCAAAATTCAACGTTTTGCTCACCAGTCTCTTAAGAGAGGTTTTCTGGTCTTCTCTCCTTTCTTCTGCTCCCCTTGGAACACACACGCGCACGCGCACACACACTATTTCTTCTCTTTGCTCCGGTTCTTTGGGATCACACAGCCGCCTTCCCCCAGCCACAGACTTCTTGCACTCGATGGGGATGATAGGATCTGGCTCTGCTTACTCACTCCCCAGTTGAGATTTCTTGCCTTCAACGCTCCCCGCTGGCAGCTAGGCTTCCACAGACTGCCAGCAATCTGAACGTTTTTCCTAAGGCTCAACCTCACCCTTCAATTTCTAAAAAATAACAAACCCTCTACCATGTACTAAAGTCGCTCCAATTTCTCTCATTTGCCCACGTGCACACACTCTGTGGTTCAGCTTCGAATCCCAGCGCTTGCCACCATGTGGAGGAAGGGGGGGCTGGCTGACCCACCACACCCCCACCCTTTCCTACCCCAAAGGAACCAGAGACCCCCAGAGATCTCAAGGTACCAAGCCTCAGCTCTTTGCAATCCTACTTGAATCTCTGTTCAGGGACTTGCCTTTGTCTATAACCTGGATTTAGTTACTGAACCAAGCAGAGCTACTACAAAACCCATGTGGGGTAAAACCAAGAAAGGTTTATTCTGGTAGCACTTTACAACAACCAATAGGGAAATGAGAGAAGCACACAAAATTAGAGAGACACTTTGGTACACAGTAAAGCTGCAAAATAACAAAACCTACTTCTTTATATCTCTCAGGCACACAACTCTGTTACCTGAGGGTCAGTTCTCTTCCAGGGTTAGATCCAGCACAGCCTTGCTGCCCAGGGGGGATTACCACACCTACCCGAAGGTCCGAGATGGGTAGCCTCCCACAAGGCTTGCCTTTACCAGAACCCTCATTCAGCTAATTTCACCAGGAGCTACCTGGGGTCGAATCTTGAGGCCTCCCGAAGGCTTGGGCCTCTCCTTGGCTTACCACCATTGCTCCAACAGCCGGCAGCCACGCGATGACCAAAGACAAAGACACAAAGGCTACACTTTGGGAATATACCTTTTCCCCCTCCCCCCTCCTTCCTGTAGCTCTGCTGCCTTCAGCCAATCATGATGCACTTCACCTGACCAGGCAGGGAGGGGAACTCATGACATTTGCACTTGAAAGCTTTTAGCCTGGCTTTTCCGGACTTCCAGGCGCCATCCATTCTAGAGGAACTATGCACACACACACCCAGCCTCCAGCCGGTTCACACATGAGGTGTGTGTGTGTGTGTGTGTGTGTGCGTGTGGGAACCCCCAAAGGCTCTTTTCTCCACAAAATTGTTGCCAGGAAGTGGCACCTTTATTCATACAGTAGATGCATGGTGATGGACATGGCAGCTCACAGGGCAGCTCTATGAGAAGGATTTCCTAATGTCTGAACTGGTTTGCCACCCCTTTTCACCTAATGTTTAGATGGGTTAGTCCATACCCTCCAACATTTCACAGATGAAAATAGGGACACACACGTGAATTTGTAAGAGGTAGGGTTAAGTAACATAGAAGGTGTGATCAAGAGGCTGTGGCCAGGCAACATGAGGGCGTGGCCAAGGGTATGGCCAGGCAACCAAAGGGCATGGTCAAGTACAAAAGTTATTAGAGGAAACACACAAAATCTTATATATTATAATTATTACATTATTATATTATATATTTTATAATATTTTATTAGTGGCTTTTGTATTTTTTCCCCACCTTACTTGAACTCTTCATTGTTGAAATCTGGTGTTTTTCATGGGTGGCAGTTAGTGCTTGCAGGGCAATCACTTTCTTTTTGTTTTAAAATTGTCAGGATTGGTCCCACATTTTCAGGGCAGTTGGAGAAGGAGAAGAAAAGAAGGAGATGCGGAGGAAGGGGAGCTTTTGGGTGAGGGAAAATACAAAAAAGACACATTGGGGTTTTGAGCCCCTTCAGCGTTTCACTCTAACACCTGGTTTTTAAGCACAAGGAGTAACTTTGAGGGGCTGAACAGCTTTGTTGTTGTTTGTTATTGTGGAAAGGCCCCGGTTTAAAGCACTCTTTGTGTTCTATTCACACAATTTAGATTTAAAGAAACACTTAAACTGGAATAATTGTACAGAATTTAACTAACTTAAATTACGTTAAAGCAAGCAGTGCAATCCTACGCACAGTTACTCAGTTACTCGGGAGTAAGTACAAATGTCTTCAATGGGTCTTATTTACTTACCAGGGGGCCTGGTCAGAGGCAGCAGGTAGAGCACATGCGCTGTTCCCTTCCTGCTTAAAGGATGCCTGGGCAAAATCGCTGCTAAACTAAATAGCTTCAGGGAGGAGGTAAGGAAATTCGGGGCTCTGCATAACCAATTGGGAATCTGCATAACAAAGCAAGAAGTGTGATGGTTTAAGTGTTTGTGTGGCAAATTCCGGGCAATTGGGGAGAGTATTTTAGTCTCTTGGTTATGGTGGTTGAACTAGAAGGTCATTATATAAAGATTCGTTCAGGCCTTTCTGGTCTATGACTTAGGCTCCTAGGTATAAAATATATGAGGGGACATTCCTTGGCATGGTGGATATTCAGGGATGGGGACTCGGACTCCAGGACTCGACTCGTGAGTCGGACTGAGTCCCCCCTCTGACTCGATTCCCACTCGAGTCCCAATATTTTTAATGGGACTCGAGACTCGACTCGGGACTCGAGACCAAGGACTCGTGTTCCAAAATCGTGTTCCTCAAATGCAACATAGATAGGTTTTAGGAAGTACAGCAAGTTTATTTTTTAAAATCATTTTCCTAAAATGCAACCTTTCAGACATTTTGGGTTTGGCTGCCTCTGCCTGCCTGTTTGGGGTTCCCTGCTTCCTCTGCCTGCCTGGTTATTTTGGGTTTGTCTGCCTGGTCTGTTCTGCAACTCAGTTGCAGAGTTTTGAAATAAAAAGGCACACTTGTGCCTAGAATTTATTTAAGCCACACATCTGAAGTAGCCTTATTTTGTTGGGGAAAACCCCCATTGATTTTAATAGGGACTTGTGGAGTATGCTTTGGGAGTGACTCGGGACTCGTAAGTCACCATCTTGGACCAAGGACTTGGACTCGGACTCGAGACTCGGGTCCAAAGACTCGTGACTCGACTCGTGACTCGAGACCAAGGACTCTTCAACATCCCTGTGGATATTATTATATGTTGTAGAAATGGTCAGCAGCTTTTTACCACGGTACCGGGAAATTAAAATTTAAAACTGCATTTCGTTAGTGTATGTGTACTTTGGAGTAAATTGGCCAATTTGAATTTCCAGTATTTTACACTTTTATGGTAAGTGCTTGTTCCTGCAGTACATGGTAATAATATAAATAGATGTTGGTAGGGAAGTATGTGGATAGAGATATAAGATGGATTTGACATTCTGCAGCTGATGATCCTATGACAATTTTCTATGATTTCCATGAGGGGTTTAATACCGTTGCGGATTAGGTGAAATATAAGGCTAGCCTTAGAAACTGAGAGCCCTATACTACAAAGGGAAAAACTACTTTGGGATTTGTTACTATTTCTATCAAAGCTCTGCCAAATGTAAGATTTGGCAGGCAAATTGCCTGTTGCTTGGAGCCTAGTACAGAAGGGTGAGATTAGATTGGTAAATTAACTTCCCATTGGATGGACAGACAGGGTGAAGGAAACCAGCGAGCTGGATGGATGGCAGCTTGAATGGTGGACACTCAAAACATGATTATCATGCATCAAGTCGTCCCTGAAGGACAGAACTTGATGGCTTACTGGGAATTCTTTCCATTCCATACTGGAACAATGATAAAAGAAAGGCTATACAGTCAGTGCTTTTGTACCAATAGTTAATATTTTCCTTAAAATGCAGCTTATTTTTATTTTTAATCTAAATGAAATCAGTGCCATGTTTCTGCTCTAACAGAGCTCATGAGATTGTCCTTAAAAACCCAGCAATAATTGACAGAACCTCCTATTGCCCAACGACAAGCAGTTAACTTCCTTATATAAAACTTGTTGGTCTTTTTACAAGGTTACAAAACAGTTTCAAACAAATGAAAACCAAATGCTATTTTTTTTAATGCCTTTTCTAAAAAAAAAAAAAAAAAAGAAAAAGAAAAAATCTTGTACCACAACAGATCAAGCCCCGGAGAAGTAAATGCTAAGACAGACCTCAATCTCTCTCCACCTAGTGCCTGGCTGGCTTATTCAAAAGTGAATACAGGATGCATCTATTGAGAAGAGCTCTGCGTCATTCCATTAGATACAGAATCTATAGAGTAACTGTGCTGGAGAGATTAAGAAAGCTGCTTTTATGGAACTATTCAGAATAAAGAATCCCTAGCTATGGGAAATATTATGCATCTTAGACTGACGCATGTTGTGTTTCTCAGCTATTGTCAAAACGCTTTTTTGCTTTTTAATATTTACATGCGAAAACATTCACAATAGTGGACTAAACCCAAGGTTGCACATTCTAGTCCTCAATAGGCTAAGGACCCAAAGAAGCTGCAGTATAAATCAGTGCATCACTGACATTCATCAGTAAGAGTCTCGCTCAATTACATCAAAGGCTGGTTTTGATTTATAATCAGAAAACAATTATAGCATGCAAATGTCATTTGCAGGGTTCTACTGTTCAAGTATTTACTGTTGCAAAACTCAGGTGTTTGTTGAGCATTTTGTTCCCTGAGAATCTTTGCCTCCATACTTGTGTAACTTGGTGCGGGTTTCACATGGCTAGAGGATCTCTCTCTCTCTCTCTCTCTCTCTCTCTCTCTCTCTCTCCCCCCCCCCCCAACTATAGGATAGGCCTACCTGCTACATTTCCCAATGGGATCCACAATGCCAGCCAATACTTCCCTCTTCTTACAGCTGTTCCTATATTGCTGTTGCCATTCAGGTGAGTAAATGAGTTTAAAAAGTCCATCTGTTTATACTACACATTTTCTATTGACCTACTAGAGGAATGAAGAATTGCAGAGAAGGTTAGCAGCAAAACAAGCACTAGATATATGTGTGTGCCACAAACTGGGCTTGCTTGATATTCCTAAGATTTGAGGGGAGATGCACATGCATTATAAATAAGTAGGGGGTTTATATACCCACTTTAAATCTTTGCAGCTGTTCAGGCTCTTACATCAGTTTGTAAATAGGATTTGGTAGATAGGGTGATTAGATGACAGTGTACAATAAACTAATAAACTAATTCATTTGCAGTAGCAACCCCATTGACCTAATTCGGACTACTCATGGTTTAGGGCAGTGATGGCGAACCTATGGCACGCGTGCCACAGGTGCCACGTGTGGACCACTCTGCTGACACGAGAGCCATAGGTCACCACCAGCCATAGGTCACCAGTGGCGGCGTGAGGCAGTGTCATGCTGCGCGCCAGGGCTCAGGCCGTGATGCGGCGGGCAGGGCCGACGGGCCTACCTGCTGCCTCCGCGCCAGCCCTGCCGGCCGTGCTGGATCCGCCGCCGCCCGTCGCATCATGTCCTCCGCGCCGGATCCACCGCCCGTTGCGTCATGTCCTGCGCGCTGGATCCCCGGGCTCTGTTTTTGGCGGCGGCGGGGGAACCAGGGCAACGGCTGTTTAAGCCCTGTTGCCCTGGTTCCCCCCCCCCCGCCAAAAACAGAGTGCGGGGATCCAGCACACAGGACATGACGCAACGGGCTGCGACGGCGGGTCCAGAGGTGGCGGCGGCTTCAGCGGCGTGGAGAACGCTCCGCGCCGCTCAGAAGAACGACGGGCGGCAGCAGCAGCAGCTTGAGCAGCAGCTTGAGCGGCGCGGAGAATGCTCCGCGCCGCTCAGAAGAGCGACGGGCGGCGGCAGCAGCAGCAGCTTGAGCAGCAGCTTGAGCAGCGCGGAGAATGCTCCGCGCCGCTCAGAACAGTGATGGGCGGCGGCGGCAGCAGCAGCTTAAGCAGCGCAGAGAATGCTCCGCGCCACTCAGAAGAGCGACGGGCGGCGGCAGCAGCAGCTTGAGCGGCGCAGAGAACGCTCCGCGCCGCTCAGAAGAGTGAGATCGGGCCGCCACAGGAACGATCGGAGGAGCCCAGGTAAGGCTCGTATTACATCCCTGCCACGCGTTCCCATGCAGCCGCCTCATTCTTGCCCCCCAGCCACCTCATTCCCTCCTAGCCAGCACCTCCTCCTCCTTTCCCCACATTCTCCCTGGCTTCTTCACAATCCCCCCCCCTCTTTCCCCCAAACGTATCTAAATTACCTTCAGGCTATGTGTACAATGTAGTACTATTTTAAAAAATTGAGTTGATGTTTTTTTCAATAAAAAACTGTTTGTATCATTGAAAAAGCCCTGTTATTGTGTTTTTCTTTTAAGACAAAATATGTTAATTAGTTCAGACAACTGTATGAGTTATTTTTACTAAACTAAAACCCCAGTATTCAGGTTTAATTGCAGTGTTGGCACTTTGAAATAAATAAGTTGGTTTTGTGTTGCAGTTTGGGCACTCGGGCTCAAAAAGGTTTGCCATCACTGGTTTAGGTGCTTGGTGATGTTGGCCTTAACTTTCTTTTGTATGGCCTATTCAACATACAGCTGCTGGAGTGTGTTGTATGTGACTTGCAAGGCCTGATAGTGATCAGAGTTTTAAATTCAATCCTAAACCCTTTATCTATAGAGGTGTGCTACTGAGATGATAAAACTTGTTTAAGGTCTGGAATCGCCTCCGCTTAAAAATAATAATAATGAAGAAATGAAGATACGATGGACTTGTGATTCCATCACAAGGTACAGAATAAGTGACATGGATTTGACAATTGATCATAAGCATCTGATGAGAAGTTGAAAACATATGGATTGACATGCTTAATATTTCAGAATGTTCATGAAGTATACATGATTGGCTAGCAGTTTAAAATACCCAAACCAAAAGAAAACTTGACCATGTTCTCAGTGGGTGAAATTTATTGTATTTCAAAAAGATACAGATTGCCAACAAAAAACATGTAATCCTCTTTCTGTCTCGTCTGACCAATAATAATGGACCTGTGTTTCAAACTCTCCATCCTAAGGGTCAGTTAGGGAAGTATGGACATTTTAAAATCCATTCTGTCTATTTTTTGCGGATTGTCAGGCGGTTTTCATTCCATCATCCGCTCATTGATAGAAATGGATTTTGCACAAATCTGTTCATAAGCAAATTTCCAAAAATGCGCAAATCCCCCCCAAATGCATATTTTCATGCTTTAACATATGGGGGAAATGTGCAATTTGGTCCACGTTGATTTATTTTTCATATATGACGGCATTTGTGTAAAATTACAGAAAATTTAAAAAATGGTCCACAAGTCCACAAAATCATGCGACTCGGGAAAAGCTGGCCCACTGCGGAATCCGCGTGTCAGCTTCTTAGAAATTTTAACTCATTTGAGTCTGTTGCGGAGTTCATTGACATTGCTACAGTCAGTGTGTGTACACACACACACCACATTGACTGCAGCATTGCTTAATAACTTGCATGTATGAATGAGCCATAACATTCTCTGGGAATGAAATCCTTCAGAATTTATGTATTTATTTATTTTATTACATTTATATCCCACCTTTTTTCCTGCAAGGAACCCAAGGCGGCTTACATAATCCTCCTCCTCTCCATTTTATCCTCACAACAATCCTGTGAGGTAGGTTAGGCTGAGAGGCAGTGACTGGCCCAAAGTCACCCAGTGAGTTTCATGGCCGAGTGGGGACTAGAACCCAGATCTCCCAAGTCCCAGACCAGCACTCTCACCACTACGCCACACTGGCTTCTGAATGTAATCAGGATTGCATGTTTAACTGAAATGAAACCTCTCCTTGCACAGAATAAACTAGCATATTGAGAAGAAGGCTTTCAAAACAGGACAATGTTCTCCTGATCCTCCTCCCCATTTTCATTCTGTTCTTGGAACCATCTCTAATATTAAATATTCAGTTTCCATTACTGAAAATGGAAACACTACTTACTCATTTCCCCCCAGGCCCTTTTCCATATTGCAATTAAAAATGACACACATTTAATACGTATAACAGGAGCTATTACATTTAATACATGTAATAGGGTTTCGATAAGAAATGTCTGAATCAGAGCAAGTTAAGGGGCAAACTACATGTTACATGTGGCATGCCTGCAACCATTTTTTTTTAAATACCGGTAAAGCAAAATAGCTTCAGGATGGGGGTAGATTTAGATGGGAGAAAAGGAACCTTTTTCCTTCTTTCTGTTTCCCTGCCCCAAACTGCTTCCAAGCAACTTATCCCCAAACTCTTTAACCCATGTTAACATGTCATGAGCTGACACAGGAGTGACTTACTGGAACATTCTTGACCTTATTTTACCTTAGGATAATGGTATCTGGAAAATTAGGCACACTAATGAGACATGTTAGTAAACACACTTGTAAGGTATTCAGTATTACAAAAATAAATAACTAGGGGTGCAGGAGGAGTGTCCTAAAATTGTACTTTGGTATGGAAAGCAGATCTTTGAGTTTTTAAAACAAAAATTAATACAAATGATACATTATATGCACTGAGGAAATGAGAAGCTCATAATGACCTTGTTCTCATGATCAAAATAAGCCACTATGGCTTAATTTGATTGTGTTAACCGGCCCAATATGTGTGATATGAGACTATGCTAGTATATGCTCTGTTTCTGAACTTTCCATGTCTTAAAGTCTAAATTGTGTGTGTGTGTATGTATATTTTACTTTGTGAAAATATTCTCTCTTTTTTTAAAAAAAATCAAATGATAGATCTGATAACTTTATCAGCAAGGTTTTTTCCCCTTTCCGTTTTTTATTCGAGTTATCAGAAAACTGAACTCTTGCTACCCCAGAAATTTAAACCTAGGGAGTTCAGTGCTCAGTGCATGACTACTCTGGGGGAACAAAAGGTACCTTTCCAATTAAAGTTAATAGAGGGATAACTTCAGACATACAAAGAGAAAAAAAGACAGTTATAAGTCATGGTGAGTTCAAAAGGAAAGAATTAAGCTAGACACACAAAGCATCATGGGAAGTGCTATTCAAGCTACCATGTCAAAAAGGCTGATTAAGAGCAGTTCCAAGTCTACCTGATCACCAGGGAGTCTCACTGATAAAATTATTTCCTTCTCTAGAGAGAATCTTCCTGAACTGAACAAATGTTTCACTTTTGAATAAGGATTCGTAAAAAGGAAAAGGTGGGATAGGGAGGTGGTGGGGGGGGGGAAGAGAAGAAAGGTCCATATTCACGGAAAGATCTGAAATTTTGTATCTTTAGAGCTTTTATCGACTTTCAAATTCTGAATGAAATTGCAAGTCTGATGGCAGTTGACTGGGCTCAGATCTTTAGTTTTCACATTCCTAAAGACCTGCTTTGGTTACCAAAGGTTATCACAGGCCTTTAAAAAATCCATGCAGTTGCTAATAACATCATGTCTGTTTCGGGCTCCGGCCCCAAGTTCCTTATGTACTGCTTCCCTGTTGCCTTGATTAGTTCTGCCCACCTGGACATAAATGTTTGGGTAAGGTTTCATTTCAAAAACAATGGGCTGGATCCAGAAACACCTTCTTTGATGGAAGAAACCAGTCCACCATCGCCAATTATCTCTTACTTAATGCAAAGGAATACGGAATAGCCACTCCTTTTCTTGTCAGCCTTGCTGAGAGGAATGGCAGTACTTTACTTCCCGCTTAAGTGGCATTTCAGACAATACAAAAGGGAAATCCTTTGCTGCTGAAATTAATGTGAGTGTATACTACTGTTCTTTGAAAGCATCCGGGCTAGTGCACCTATGGTACTATGTGAGCAAGACTTTACCAGTCCCACCTCAACCATACATGTACATTAGGCAGAATTCAAGATGCAAGCTCTCATGTGGCTTTCAGCAAGGCAGGCTTCCCAGCCTGTGTAGACTCCAGAATCTGCTGTAATGTAATATGAAGTTCCGGAGCACACGTTTCACTCATGCAGGGACGCCCTTGTTCTGCTTCTGCCCCATCTTACCTTGGCCAGCAAATAATTAAAAATAAAAATCTTGATCCACCCCAGGCCTTTGCAGAACATTGCCTGACAGTTAATAAGGCCCTACAAGACTTACTGCCATTCTGAAAGCCTTATAAAGACAGCTAAACATCATAATATCATAATAAGAAAAGTGTTTCTTAGATACCAGACACCTTCCTGCCCACAGCTCTTTGATCTCAAAATGCAAAGTGGAGAATAAACAGTGTAAGCCTTCTTCCGAGCATAGATTCAACAGAAGTTGATGAATGTCTGGAAAACCAGCATAATGGGCATGCCATTTTCATTTGTTAAAATTGTTTGACAAGGGCCTATTTTAGTTTTAAGAGGTTCCCTATTCTGTTCTTCAGAAAATATGAGCAACTAAACCGGGCACTTCTTAACTCAGCTTCCAGACCAATTAAAATAGGAAAAAAGCCCATCCTATAAGGTTCTCTGCTTTATATTTTTAAGGGACAAGTGTATAGACATTATAGGACTGCATTTGTGATTTTTGGCACTGTTATCGTTTTCATTAAAAGCCTCAATTTCCATTTACCTTGCCAAAGAAAATTATTTCTGGCAACAAGGACATTATACAATATTGTAGATTTTGGGGATTTAAGAACTGATATGGAAAACAAGAGCCATTCTAAAGCATTGGATTATATCTAGAACAAAAATTGTCCTGGTTCTGAAATGTCTGGCTAATATTTTCCCGTCACTATTTTTTGAATGTTTTAACTCCATTTGGAAGCAAGATACAAACTGATGACCCGTAGATGACACTGGGTTTGCTATATCTCTGGCCTGGTCAGAGAGAAATTTAGAAAAATCTTCTCAAAACAATTTTATTTGCAAAACTTCAATTTTGTACGACTGCATGGTTCAACATAATTGACAGACTTGATTTGTTTGAGCACGCAGACTACAATTCCTTTCAACTCTGTATCTCTTGAACATTATAGCCCCAATCCAACTAGAGCAGTGGGTGTAAGGATTGCTTTCAATTAGACATATTTCCAACTAATACTAGTGGGATTGGGGTCTGTGTCACTCAACATCTTTTAATATCTAGTTAGCACTCCAAGGTGCTATGTAATACCGCTGTATAGATGCAGATGCAAATGTAGAAATAATTACTATCATTTAAATAGAAATACAATACATCTCACCAAAATGGAGTAGACCATGACCTGTGTGCATGCTCACTTTGCTGTCCAGGGTGATGGGTAACATCAAGACCCCTGACGGACCTTCTTAATATAGTTTTTTATCTTTAAACTGGACTTGGACAGGACAGCTCTTCAAATACAGGGCGCATTCACATAGAGGACAGTCCACTGGCAGCCCTTCAAATAGAGGACTGTCCTCTGTAAAATAGGGCACATGGTCAGCCTAGGCCAAAACATCTGGAGGATCACAAGTTGTCACCCCTGTTTTAGGGTATAGTTTAAAGCAGTGATTTTCTAATCTTGTTCCCTGAGGACCCTTTGCTTCCCTGGAAGTGTAACAGGAATTCCTCAGTTAGAAGATCAGTATCAGCCAATCTTCTCCTGCTGCAATGCACAGACACAGGTATTTTCTAAGGCAGGGGTCCCCAACCCTGGGCCGCAGACCGGTACTGGTCTGTGGCCTGGTAGGTACCGGGCCGGGACGTGCCACGAAGCACCCCACCTGGCTCTCTGGGTGCTCGCGAGCTCCGGTGAGCACCCCCTGCCGCTCGTCGCTTTGCTTGCCTCCCAGCGAGCATTTCTGGAAAACCGGAAGTGACGCGACGGGAGACCTGGTGTGTCACCTCCTGGTTCTCCAGCGTTGCTCTTTTTACGTAAATACCATGGTAAAGTACCTTAAAACGGCCGCGAATAGCAAATCATGGTCATTTTAAGGTACTTTACCATGGTATTTATGTAAAAAGAGCAGCGCCAGGAAAACCAGGAAGTGATGCACCGGGGACCTCGTAGGTCCTTTTCCCGGTGTGTTTGGGTCGAGCAGCAGCAGGCAAGTCGCCGAGAGTCTTGGGAGGGTCGAGTGGGGCGAGTTCGACTCGCTTCAGCCCCCTTTGAGACTCTCGGATAAATCCCCGCCCGCACAGCAGGTGGTGAGCGGTGGGCGACACCCCCCCCCCCGGTCCACTGAAAAAATTTCTTCCACGAAACCGGTCCCCGGTGCCAAAAAGGTTGGGGACCGTTGTTCTAAGGCACACTCTCAGCTTATGCGCAACTATTGTAAGGCCCAACAGGCCTGACTAGCTCCCTGCTCCCTGGCCTAGAGCACTCTCCAGAATCCTCTGCAATATGCAGAGATCTCATGGCAGATATGCACAAATCCCTTGGTGGACAGGTTGACTATGGAAAGACGTCCCTGAAGGTAGAGAGCTTGAAAATCACTAATTTAGTATAGATAGAAAAAGGAAGACACCCAGTTTTTGATAGACATTGTTATACAGAAAATGACTATTTCTAACCTTGGATATGTAACTGAAATAGCTTCTTAACTTACCCTCTGGGCCGTGTCAGTTTTAGAGAGCTGCCTTCAAGTTGGAAAATGCAAAATTAATATCCCATGTGCTTTACCAATTGGACATTATTTATATATTTGCAATTGGGCTTTGGCTTTATTCACATTCACTATTTTAAAATCAAGATTCTGCCAAAACACAAGCTTTCATTTTATTTAAATGTGCAAGCAAGCTCTTTAATGCTGGGGAACTGGCGCCTGTTTTCATTGGAAACCTGGTCTCATTTTTTGGTGGGAACAATTGGCACACTTTTGCAAGAAAAAAAAAAGAATAAAAATCCACAAATGTAAACCTATTAAGTATAAAATGAAATGACTTGCTCTCTAAGTAGATGCAGCTTTGACTTTCACTGTTTCATGCACCTCAACTGCAATTGTGTATTAGGAGGATCTGACAGAACATTATCCGCTCCTTTTCCGCTGTGGCCATCTCAGTCCTCCACAGTGCCTGCATGTAACTGTTTCGATTTCTCAAGTGAGTAGAATACCAAAACCATCAGTCAGGAAACATGTACTAATAACATCCTTAATTTCCTCTCAAGATTTGTCCTGACACTGTTTTTTTGTTTTTTTTTTAAAGCCAAGAGAAATTATGCACAATATGATGAATTTCCTCACTTTAACAAAGTAACTAGATGAAGGCTTTCTTTAAAAAATAAAATAAAAAATCACTTTAAATGGTAACTTGCCAGAGCAAGTAAATGAGCTCAAATCCTGCCATATTAAAGCTGAAGGACTTAAACTCTATCAAAAAGTCAATTTCACTTCAAAGATTTATTCCATGGCTTCCTTCCAAAAGGAAATGTTTTATGGCTCCTTTAACATTTGGCAATGTGGCTTTTAAGGGATCAGGGTACAAGCTAACGCTCTCATGAAACCATCTCTTGGTCACGTAGATGCAAAATGGATACAACAGCTCATCTGTACTGGAGCTCAAGCCTGCATTGTGCTGCTTCACAAGTCCTGTGTAACTCTGGGGTATAATTTGCTGGGACGTTTTCCTGCCCAAGCCACAGAGGGAACTGAATAAGGGTAGTGGGTGCTGCTCCCAGGGACAGCATCAAGGGTAGGCATGGTTGGCCACCTCAGTAGAGGCCCACTGACAAGGGTCCCTTGGAGTTGCTCCTCCTCTTCACCTTTGCAACCCGCTTGTTCACCTGCCTCTCACTCTGGCCCAGACAGCAGTGGCGGTAAGAAGGAGGAGCAGCAGATGCCACTGCCTACTTGCTCACTGGTTCTCTGCCTGTCAAGCAAGCAAGTAATGAAAAAGGGGATGAGGAGCAGTAACAGTTGGTGACAATGGCAGTGAGAAGGTAGACTCACTGACTGGGAGGACCCATTGAGTGTATCTTGCCCAAGGGCGCTCAAAAACCTGGAGGTGGCACTGTCTGCTCCCATTAATTTCAACGAGAATTGCACCAGAGAACCTCTGGGTGAATTGTACAATTTGTATTTTTTATTTACTCTTCTAGCTGTTGCCAAATGCTGTATAACAGTGCTCTCCAACCTTGGGCCCTGAGATGTTTTTGGCCTACAACTCCCAGCATGCCCCAGCCAGTTGTAGGCCAAAAACATCTGGGGACCCAAGGTTGGAGAACACTGCTGTATAAGATTATTTTCTTCTTTTGACATGCTTTCAGTGGCTGGGATAAGGAGAAAGTTAATATTCCTCATTTTTATTGTTAGTTGTATGCTGATTTAAAAAATTGTGGTATATTAATTGGGCTGCCTTATAATGTTTTCAGGGATTAGACTGGGGTGGTCACCTGGCAGCCCTCAGGCTAGATCCAGCCCCTGAAACCATTTTATCCAGCCTCTGGGAGCTCCGATCAATTTTAATCAAGGTGTGGTAAAAATAACATAAATGCCCATTGTTTTGCTTATATATATATATATATATATATATGGATTCAAGTTGTGGAGTATATACACTTCCCCTCCCCATCCAGATGCTATCTGGACAATACTCCCTGGGCTTTGTTGCTGTGCTTTTTGTTTCTTCTCACTGCTGCCAGAGGCTATGCATCTTGGTTGTCTTCCTCATACATTATCTTTTCACATAAGGATGGACAGTTTCTGGTGGGGCAAACAGACCCTGTTTGGTGATAATAAGGGTTCAGGTGAGCAGTGAATTTCCTTGGTTCAATTCCTGCTGTTCCCAGGAGCTCTTGCAGGCCCTGCAGTAGCTAACTGAGGCCTCTACCTGGTTCTGCTACCTACTCCCGGCTTTGCTGATTGGCCCAGGTCAGTTCTCCTCAGACCTTGTGTAGCACCCCACAGACTTTCAGCCTGGCTGAGACAAACTACTTAGGGCTGCTTCCACACTAGGCATTTAGCGTGGAATTGCCATGCTTTATCACTTACTCTTTACACAGCATCCCCATAACACCTTCATCACTGTCATTCAGCATTTTTCTTGTGGTTCATCTGTCTTTCCTCACCCCACAGTCAGTCTGACTCCCCGCCCCCCTCCGAAGAATGGAAAAATAGCACAATTCCACAGGTGTAGATGCCTTTAGTATTACTCTTCCATCTTTTTAAAAAAATGGGGCTGGGGTTTTTACTTGGGAGTTTAGCAGGAAAGTTTGAAGGTGAGTCTAGGAGGTAGAAGAGGCTTGTGAGGGAGCCCAGCTTTATGAGAATAAGGGTGAGGCCCAATGACATAGCATCTGGGTAATAAGAAGTCAAGCAGACAGGTGAGTTTAACAATAGAGTAAGGAGGTCAAGGCAGTCTACCCTTCTCCCTGTGATTGTGGCAATGTGGCATTCTCTGCTGTCACCGAGAATGAGAGTACAGGGAAGGAGAGTGTCACTCCAAGGAAGAGGAAAATGATCCCTTAGAAGGGACCCATTCCTTGGGAGAGAACAAATATGCCAGGGATATATGACTCCCAAGGTGTGGCAACTTCCTGGTACTGGGTGATTTAATAATTATTAGAGACATAGACAGTTTGGTGTGTGATGGGCATGTAGACTGCATGGTGACTTACCTGCCTGAGGTGAAGGTTGAGGATGCCAGGTGTCATCTAGATAACCTGGCAGAGAGTGCTGGGGTGGAGTCAGTGGTTGTAGTGCACATTGGCACCAATCATGTCTGGAAATGTTGTCATGCATTCCTGGAAGCCAAATTTAAGTTGATCAATGGGCAGTTGAAAGCCAGGACCTCCAAGGTAGCTTTTCTGAAATGCTATACACAGAGCCAGCTAGCAAGGTGAAGCTAAGGGGTAAGTCACAATGCTTGGATGAGATGGAGGTGTAGGGAGAAGTGGTTTAGGCTTGTTAGGCACATTCTGGAACAACCAAGACCTTTACTTGAACCGGAATGGAACCAGACTGCTGGCACTTAATATCAAAAAGGTGGCAGTGCAACTGACAAACTGAGTAACAGATGGCAAAGCAGACATGGGAGCTTCTGATGCAGGATGAATCATCTCTAGGGCATGAGGGTGAAAATTTACTTGGTTGGCTAAATGATGATGGGGTAGAAAAAGGCCATAATGTTACAGAGGATCTTAAAACATGCACTAACATGTGTATTGTACACTATGGCTTTAATTGGCTTCACCTTGGCTTCACCTTGGTTCAAGAATCCATTTTTGTTCTGGAAGGCTACAAGGAATGGTGTTGAGGCCCTTGAAACACTGCAGAGGCACAGGAGCCTGGATGGGGTGGCCATGTGTCCTCTTTAACATAGAGCAGTCCTCTTTGGAAGGGCTGCCAGAGGCTGCTCCTCTATTTGGAGGATTGTCCTGTTTAAAGATAGAGAGCTAGAAGAACTGTTGCTCATCAACAGTTAACACCTGAACAGTAGACCGAACAGGCAGGCACACAGGTCACCTGGGCACAGTCTTCCACATACAATGAGATATACTGTATTTCTATTTAAATTACAATAATAATTTTAAAATTTGCATCTATACATATAAATGAGCCAATGCAGATTTTATGCAAATCACAGTCCTCTTTTTTGGGTGATGCATTTCCTCTTTTTTGGGCAATTCTTAAGTGACCACCCTACACATATTGCTTCCTCCTTTACTCATTTACGGAGGGTTGTGAAAACACTGTTTTCCTGTTTTGCAGGCACTGTCATGATGATGGTACTTTTTGAGATGGCCAATCTAGAGAGCCTTGACAGGAAATTTGGTCCTATCCTGAAGCATCTTCACCTCCCAGACAGTTTAGCCAGGCCAAGCACTACCAGTCATGACCTCTTTTGTTTTGAAGATTGGGCTGTGCTACTCTGTATACCCAGCTAGATTAAAAATCAAGAGACAAGGAACTTCCCTGACGCTTCTATTCAGTTGCCAGAAACAAACTATTATCTTTGTTTTGACCCATCATTTTGGTCCAGCCACTGAGCCATTGAACTCATCATTCCCTTTGTTTTGAACCCTACAACTGCCTTGGAGTTCAAGCAGTTGATGTTCATTCCTTTTGCTTGGACATCCCTCCCACTGTTGTTTTAACTCTGAGACTAAACCGTGGTCCAACTGGTTTTAATACCATTCCTCTTGGCTCTTTCCTAGCACGATTGTGTGTTCTACTCTGACACCCATCCCAAGATTCCAGGGCCAGAGTTTCTCCTTGTGCTTTCCACCTTATTGCAGTTATTGCTTCCAGACAGAACGTGGACACTCTATACCAGGGCTCTCCAACCTTGGATCCCCAGATGTTGCTGGACTACAGCTCCCAGAATCCCTTGCCATTAACCATGCTGGCTGGGTATGCTGGGAGCTGTAGGCCAGCAACATCTGGGGACCCAAGGTTGGAGAGCTCTGGCCTAGAGAGATCCATTATCTTGTACACCCAGAGAGAACATTTTACCAACTCAAGTAAAGTGCCCAAAGCCAGGTTCCATAAGAGCAGGAACACAGTTTGACCTGTGCTGTGAGGCCATGGAGGCCAATCTGTAACCTCCTTGAAAGTTGTCAGCTTTGAGTCCAAGGGAGGTGAGCTTAAGGTATTGGGAAGTGGCTACCAAAATGTCTTGAGCTGAATGCATAATTTCTGAATCCTAATGGAAACTTGAAGGAGAAGCCCCATTGGCAAAGTTCTCCATCCAGATTTATTTTTTAACCAAATTGTGGTGGCTTCAGGGTCCCCTAATAATGGCTTGGCTTCCGTTCGGTCTTCCCATCATTGCTGCAGGAACTGAATGATCAAGAGCAACATCAGAGGCATTCTTTTGTATGTTCCTTGATAATTTAGTACCTAAGACTACGAGTGTATGAAACTTGCTGTTGAAAACTTTTGGCCTTTTATCTTTAATATTTCATATAACTTGTAGTCAGACTACAATGGAATCAGTATGTCTGAATCATCACCATGAACTTCAAGTTAGTTGGAATTTTCTTATTTTCACTGAAGTTACTGGGAAGGAAATGGTTGGAGGCTTGTGGTTTTGGAGCAATTGTTGCTGCAAATTTGAATTTTTAATGGCAATTGGAGAACTTCACCACCAATGGTTGTAGGAATTTTCAGGGTATATTTACATGTGTTGTTACTAGAGATGTGAGAGATCCCTAGTTGTTACAGTATGAGGGCCATGAGAGCACATCTATCAGAATTGCAATGAGATCTTCCCTGTTAAAGTGTCATGGTTAGCTTGAGCATAACTTACAGTATCGGGAAGAGAGCGAGAAAAGGGTGCGAGGCATTCTAATAAAAGAAGCAGAACAGGGAAGATTCGTTTCTTAAGAAATTCTTTTTTTTCTCCCTGGCTGTATTGTCATTGATTCCCTTACCTGCTGCGTCCGTCTCTTATGTTCAATATGCATTGCATTTTCAGTCTTCTCCTTTGTTCAGTTTTACACATCGGTCCTTTCAAGAAGAAGGAATGGGCACTTTCCACTCTGGCCTAGATATCAAATAGTTTTTACACATTGAGCATAGTGAATCCAAATCCTCTAAAACCTAAATCCCTTTTTCCTCTCTTCCAAAAACAAAACAAAAAACAAAACTCGGGGTAGAGATGAGAGTTCTGTTTCCTCACAGACACACCCCCCCCCCGTAGTTTTGTCATTTGACATACGTACAACATACTTCAGGAAGTTATCAAAATTCTTTTAACCTAAGGGATGTCCTGGAATTAAAATAATCATTTTTCTTCCTCCACTATGCTATCAGATTTGTGCTCAGATTCACTGTAGAGAAAATTAATAAATAAAATGCCCCCAGTAATATCTAAAAACCCATCCATTGTAAATGTTGGCATATTATTGTTCCTGTTATTTATATTGTGCTATCAGTGTGTATGGCACTTGACAGAGGCATGCAAGAGCGAGAGTAAACTGCAGAAGATTGTGTCTAAATACAGTTACAGTATATGTGTACTTAGCCTTAGTTTCTGTAGAAGGGTTATGCTGGGTTCCCCCCCCCCCCCGTACTTTTGACCCCACCACTTTTGCCTTTGGCCTCACCCACCACAGGAATGTGGTCCCTGAGAGCTTCTCTGAAATTGAATTCAGCCCTTAGGCTGAAAGACATGCCCCACCCCTGCTTTATGGAAAGGTGGGTTTATGGAGGAATTTGGAGGAAGACAGAGATAGCGTTCTATAGATGTCCCAGGGTTAAGGGGCATCAAGGGCAAATGGGCAGGCAGTCATTTAAGGGATGAGGAGGCCTTTGGATATTTGGCTTACTTACTTATTTTAGGGATTTATACTCCACCCTTCAGCAAGTCCCCAGGATGGTTGGAGGCTGTAAAAAAAGCCTTTTAAATTTTTTTTTAAAAGACTTAACCTTCTGCAGCACAAACAGGGATGAATGGAAATAAAAACACACGCTCTGGTGAATGGCAATTCTTAGGGATAATAGTTTTAAAGAAATTGAAGGCTAAAGGCTAACTGAGGGGCCATTGGAAGCAGCATAAGTGTTATTCCACCACTGTAGAGGGAAGTCCACCGGGGCAGTGCGACAGCACTTATGTCACCCAAGAGAGACTCCTTGGTACACCCATGGAAAGTTCCTACGTCCCCTCATTTCCCCAACAAGCTCCCAAACAGGCCCTGAAGTATGTCAGCCCTGGAGCTGTCATAGTTAATTGGAGGGAGAAAGGACAAAAAGCTCCTCCCACAAAGGAGGAGAAAGCCACCGCTGGACTTCCTGCCTGGGCTGCAGCAAGCTGGCACAGCTTTGGATATGGTGGTTGCTTGCTCCACCACCATGGAAACTCCTCCCCACCTCACTGTAGGATTTCTCTGCCCAGGGAGGATCCTCAAGTGACATCTTACCAGAATCTTCCTCCCCTCCCAGCAGACTCTGGCACGCGTAAGCCTGAAGTTCCTGAAAATTACGTGTAGCAAGAACAATCTTCTCAGAAGCTAGGCCACTGCAAACCCTTCCTTCCATCCCTCCTACCTTGTAAGAAACTATGGTTATACAATAAAACTAACTTGACCTGGATATAACCTATCAGCATATCTAATTTCCCCAGACTTTTAAAATTTGGCATTTTTTCCCTTTTGTGTAGTGATTGTTTTATGTAGTACAGTAATACCTTGGATTGCAAGTAACTTGGTCTAAGAGCATTTTGCAAGACAAGCAAAAATTTTAAATAAATTTTGACTTGATAAACAAGCGACGTCTTGCAATACAAGTGTAGGGATGTAACCAGCTCACCTCGAACGGGCGTAGCGGGCCGAAATCGGGCCCGCTCACGCCTACCAGAGACTCGCTTTGATATAAGAGTGTTTTGGATTACAAGCATGGTTCCGGAACGAATTATGCTCTCAATCCAAGGTATTACTGTATTTATTTATTTATTTATTATTAGGGCTGTTTTTAATTTGTCTATGGCTTGGGATATTTTTCATAGGAAAGTGGTTTATAAATAAATATTGGCCTGGATCCAGACTTAGTCATGCTTAGAGTATATCCATTGAAATCAATGGGACTGAAGTTTGCCATGACTCATTTTTCCTATTGATTTCAGTGGGCCTACTCTAAGCCTGACTAATTCTGGATCCAACCATTGTGTTCTATCCAAGATAGAACCGAAGTTGAGTATGTAGACAAAGCAATGTGTCTTTAAGCCATGAATAGAGCTCCACAACTACACTTGACTTTGTGGCACACCGATCCAGAGAAAATTTGTTGTACTTAAGTTGCACTGAAGTGAATGGGGCTTAAGTTAATTGAGATTAACTTGACCCATTGAAATCATTGTGACTTAAGCACAGCTAACTTCCGCTGGGTTGCAACTCATATGTACAAGATACTAACTTAGCATGTTAACTTATTCTAGATTTAGTCTTTGAAATCTGCATAATTGAGGATAGGATATTCAAATACCTTTGACCATAAATAAATGTTTTGGGCAGCACGTTCCTATGAAGCTGCCCATAACCTTCCGAACCCAGAGGATTATGGGCATCCTATGGAGGGCGGGAGCAGCGCAGCAGATAGGATATCCACCGTGCTCCCCTTGCCCTCCGAGACATCTGGATGGCCGATTTCAGCCGTCTAGATGTTTTTCCACTCCTCGCAAGGAGGAGAGGCTGAGGCGCTGCCGGGATTCCTCGGAATCTGGTGGAGCCTCGCTCCTCACCTCCCTGCCCCCCCGGGAACACCCCCAAACACAGGGGAACCTAACATGGTCTTCCATGTTCGGTTCCCTGCCCGTGCAGAAAGAACCGCGCCGGCTACAAGGTGGGGTGGGTGGGGGTGGGGTGCTCCACAATACTGCGACCTTGGAAGGGATTTCCGAGGTCGCAGAGCCTTCCAGCCCCAAACCTGTGTCCCCCCAGACAAGGTTGGAGGGACATAGGATTGCACCCTTAATGTATCATGACCTCAGTTTGAGTGCCACTGTGGAATAGTGGAATACCTTCCTAATACCACTGTGGAATACCTTCCTAATCACCTGCTCCCATCAGTGGTTCATGCCTTGGTCTCCTCTCGCCTAGACTACTGTAATGCGCTCTACGTGGGGTTACCCTTGAAGACGGTCCGGAAGCTTCAGCTGGTACAGAACGCGGCGGCTCGCCTGATTAAGGGCAGCCGCCGGCGTGATCACATCACGCCAGTGCTTAATGAGTTGCACTGGCTACCAGTTGCTTGCCGAGCCGAATTCAAGGTGTTGGTTTTGACCTTTAAAACCCTACACGGCTCTGGCCCAGCTTATCTCAAGGAGCGCCTCCAGCAACATCAAGTAGGCCGCTCAACAAGGTCTGCCACGGACGGCCTTCTCCTTATCCCATCAGCCAGAGCAGCCAGGCTGGTGGGGACTAGGAAGAGGGCCTTCTCTGTGGCGGCCCCCATATTATGGAACTCCCTCCCTAGTGACCTTCGCCATGCCCCCTCCGTGATGAGCTTCCGCCGTGCATTAAAAACATGGCTGTTCAGGCGGGAATATGGGGTGGGTTAGGTTTTTAATGAGAATTTTTTATATTGTTTTAATTATTATGTTTTATTGTGTTTTATTGTATTTTAATTGTACATCGCCCAGGGTGGCCGGGTGACCGGCCAGATGGGCGATTGATAAATATAATAAATAAATAAATAAATAAATAGTGAATAGTATGTAGGACCTGAACCTGGGAGTTAGGTATAAAACTCATGGGGTCACCTTCGGTCAGCACTAGCCTTACTTCCTTTTTTATAGGGTTGTTGTGAAGATAAAATAGGCAAGTCCCTTGTATGCCATCCTGAGCTCCATGGGGAAAAAAAGGCAGGATTCAATAAATAATCCCATGTTAACAGCCACACTTCTGCCTTACACCTTGGCTCTGCAAGCCAAGAGGAAACTAATTCAATTTTAAAACCAGATGCTATCTTTAGTTTGAAGCTGGCTGCATGAAAGCCCCAGGGGCACTAATTAACTATAATGGAAGTCGCAACCTCTAAACAAATTTTGAGGATTTGACAGGGCACTTTTGTAGTCTAGCCACATACATCATGCATTTGAGAGTCTGTTTTGTTTCATTCCACTTTTAGGCTTGTGTAAATTTATTGATTTCAGTGAAGTTATTCCCAAATTCCTCCAGTTTGTCTGAAAGATTGGGCAAGATGCATATGGAGCTGGTTTCACAAGCCTGCCATGTTATTTTGGTCATAAAACCTGGCCATGGACTGGCTAAGTGGGCATGCTTGGTCTGTTTCTGGTTTGCATCTACAAGTCACCTAATATGTAGTTTCTGGAGCTGGGTGCACTGGTAATCATTCCGCATACAAGACTGAGAGCCTATGCTTGGGTAGAGGAATGAAATAGATCCCCAGTGTTTTATTAGTGGTGCTGTTTGGCCTTGGATCACTCAAGACAGCTGTTGACACATGGAGGAGACTTTCCATTGTCAGCATTACTTTGGTGCATAATGCTTCTCCTGCGCAGGGTCAGCAGGGAGTGAAGGAAGGACAGAGGGGAAGAGGACAAAGGGAGACCAAGCCATGGAAGGAGGTACGTATAGATTCCCATGGGCTTTATGACAGGAGTGGAAAAGAAGAATTAGACGAGCAGCAGCCTACTAGGGCCCTGGTCTCAATTAGGGGTGTGAAGAGGGTGAGGCCATACCACAGAGCATCCTGTGTGGCTAAAGGGGGTGGTGTAGAGCAAGTGGGCATGTTCTGCTCAGGGGGTATGTGTGGCCAGTTTTTTGCTTTGGGTTTTTGTGTGTGTATGTAATGTGGTGTGTGAGCGTTTGTTTTTGATGTGGGGTGTGTTTTGCCTTAGGGTTTGTGTGTGGTGTGTGTATGTGTGTTGTCTGGGTCTTTTGGAGTGGGGTGGCGTTTTGCCTGGGTGTGCTTTCCCATCTGTGAAATGAGTATTTTGTTGTGCTTTCTGGAGGCAAGTACTTAATTTGGGGCTGAGACCTCACCTTTGCCTACTCAGTTTCTTGGCCAAGTTACAGTAATACCTTGGTTTGAGAGTAACTTGGTTTGAGAGCGTTTTGCGAGACAAACAAATTTTTAAATATTTATTTAATTTTTTTTTACTTGATATACAAGCGACGTCTTGCAAAACAAATACTGTAGTACGGCTTAAATTAAAAATCTCTGTACAAATTTTTTTGGGGGGATTTCGTTTTGATATAAGAGTGTTTTGGATTACAAGCATGTTTCTGGAACGAATTATACTCTCAATCCAAGGCATGACTGTACTTGTCTCTGAGCCTCATTAGTTTGCCTTTTGTGAAATGGATGCTAGAGCAGAAAACTATGGTTTCAAAAGAGTGCTTATGTGTTTTGGAGCTCAGACCCCACTTCTGCCTTGTACTTAGGTTCTTGGTCAAGTTACTTTTCTTTTCGCCTCTCCAGTTTGCATTGTGGGAAATGGATATTTTGTGATTGGCCATGCGCACCATGGCAGCCATTTTGTGAGAATGCCCATAACACACTCTCAAAATGCCAAATGTGCTGACCCAGCGAAAAAGATTGGGGAGCCCTGCTTTATGCCATGTGCTGCCCCTTATGTGTGCCATGCTTTGTGGTCCTAGCAAATGTTGCACAGGCATGCAAATACACTACAAACATTAAGATCCCTTTAAACATGCTACTGGCCATATGAAGTGCCCACATGACTAAGTGCTTTTCATGTGGTAGCATTTTGTTAAATTGGGTCTAAGTGTACTTCCCAATGAGGTTTTTATTGTGCAATTGTCCTGCCTCATTCATGGGATTTTACAGAGGATCCAGATGATGATGCCTCCCATTTGCAGACCTCCATGTTTTCCCACTGCTTCTTCCACCGTTTTTTCTTACCACAAAAAATCTGTTGAGGGGAAGACAGAATAGCTGCACAGTGCCTTTTGACTGGTAGCGCTGGAAACTGTCTTGTCTGGAAGCAACCGGAGCGCCTGGAGTCTGGATATTGGAGTTTAGCATAGATTCCCCATACTCATACTCCTTGTGGGCCCTGATTTTTACTGGAGGTGTTCATCCAAATAAAAATTAGGAGGAAAGAAAATTGTGCTAGGAGTTTAGAGACCGACTAGAGTAGGAAATATATGTTATTGCAGTTGTACAAAAACAACTGCCTCATGTCTCAGTCTTCTGTTTTCCCTGGAAGCATTTACAGTAATACCTTAGATTGAGAGTATAATTCGTTCCGGAAACGTGCTTGTAATCCAAAACACTCTTATATCAAAGCGAGTCTCTGGTGGGCGTGAGCGGGGCTGATTTCGGCCCGCTACGCCCGCTCGAGGCAAGCGGTTACATCCCTACACTACTTGTCTTGCAAGACCTTGCTCGTTTATCAAGTCAAAAATTTTTTAAAAATTTGCTTGTCTTGCAAAACGCTCTCAGACCAAGTTACTTGCAATCCAAGGTATTACTGTACAAATACAAAACACATGATGTAGTGTCATTCTGCTGTGAATTTTCTCCCCCCACCCCAACTTCACTGGCTATTTGCATAGGAGGGGAAAGTCAGAGTGTGATGATGCCACATCACATATTTTGGATTAACTAGACCAGCCTTCCCCAGCCTGGGAGGGCCCCAGCTTGGGCACAACTGAACTAGACCGTTACTGAGGAAGTGGGCCTGCAATTTTCAGCAGCAGCCCCACAGCTGCCCCCTACCATTGCCCCATGCATGTAGCACAGTGTCACTAATGGAATCCAAGCCCTTTTCTAGTTCCATTGTGTCTACCAAGATATAACTGCCATGTGCGTATCATTTCAATGATAGATGTTTATTGAGGGGCACAATAACTCCACAGAGACAAGGTGGACACAATGCCACTCCTACAAGCATCTGTTAAGGATGTAGGAGGAAGAATCAAGAGAATTCTTATAAAGCTTAGAAGCCCACAGTTTCTAAAATGCCTGGAGGCAGTTTCCCATGTAACAAAGTATTGCCTGTGGCACTAGGAGTAACAGATGGAAATCTCCAACTTCAGTTAAGTCTCATTCTTTACACACACAAAGACAACCCCAAAAAACACAACAAACCGCAGCACATAGGGAGTACAACCATCTGTGTCCTAGAGTGAACGGGAGGAATAGTCTAGTATCATTTCATAGATTTCATAGATCATAGAGTTGGAAGGAGCCTACAAGGCTATCGAGTCCAACCCCCTGCTCAATGCAGGAAACCAGAGGAGGGGTCTCCCATCCAAGTAATAACCAGGCCTGACCCTGCTTAGCTTTCCACACTCAGACAAGCTGAGCCAGCATAAGCCACAGGCCTATATTTGAAAAGAGTTAGCTCACACTTGGTGTCACTGTAGACCTGTAAACCTGATGAGGGATTCTGAAGGTCAAGAAGTTTAAGACCTGGTTCACGTGTCACAATAAGCTACGGTGGGTTGTGAGCCTTGTTTGTTTTAGTGTGGCTTATCGTGACATCTGAATCCGGTACAGACGATTCAGCCCGGTATGTTAAGCATGCATGAGCCAACAGGAGTACCCATGGCTTGTTGTTGGGTTGTTGAGAGTGGCTTGTTCTCAGGGTGGCTTGTTGTGACATGTGAACCCGGCAGTGTGGCTTGTTGGTGGCTTCTCAGCACAGGCTACAGAGACGCTTGGCAAGAATGGCGAAAATCCCGGGTGTTCCTCGCAATCGTGCTAGTGCCGCCTCCAGCCTCCCTCCTCCCTCGTCAGTGATGTCCACCCCTCCGCTGATACTGAAATGGCACTTGAGAATGTCTATAACTCGTACACAGACTTTAAAAAAAATGATTTTGGGTACTTTGGAAGTACTCAAATGGGTTCATAATTTTTCTTATTACTTCCCCCCCCCAGTGCTTCTCAAGTGTGCAAATGTGTTCATAATGTCTTTTTTTAAAATCGGCCCTCCGCAATTGCACAGATTTGACTGTCACCATGTACAGTCTGTACCTCCCACTAAACTCCCACTTGCCAATAAAATTCCCACTTGTCAATTTCATCCTCCAGTACCTCTTGAACTCACACTTGTCTGTAAAGAGCCAGTGTGGTGTTTTATTGCATCTTGTTTTATTCTGATTGTAAACCACCTTGAATACTTGTTAGAAAGATGAGCTATAAATGCTGAACATACACTTTAAAAATAAATGAATAATGACTACAGCAGGAATGGGAAACCTGTAGCCCACCAGATGTTGGATTACAACTTCCATAATCCCTAACCGTTGGCCATTCTGGTTGGGGCTGATGGGTAACTCCAACAACATCTGGAGTGCTGCAGGTTCACCACCCGTGGGCTAGAGTGTTGGATTATGGCCAGGGAGACCGGAGTCCAAATTCCTGTTCAGCGATGTGAAGCTCACTGGGTGGCTTTAGGGTGGCTGTTTCTCAGCCTAACACACCTCAGACCATATATGTCACCCTGACCTCTTGAGGAGGCCATGTGTCCTCTTTTACAGAGGGCAGTCCTCTATTTGAAGGGATGCCAGAGGACCATCCTCTGTTTGAAGGTGCCCTCTCTTTGAAGGGCTGCTCTGTTCAATTCCAGTTTAGAGATAGAGCACCATCAGAACTCCTGCCCATCACCTGTTAGCATCTGAGCAGCAGCCTGAGCAGGCAGGTACGCAGGTCACCCAGTCAAGTCTCCCACACTATAGTGAGATATACTGTATTTCTCTTTAAATTGCAATAATTATTTCTTAATTTGCATCTATCTTAATTTGCATGCATAAATTATCGTATGTAAATGTTATGCAAATCAGCATCCTCTTTTGCCCTCTTTTTTGGAGATGTATTTCCTTTTGTTGTTGTTGTTGTGGCAATTCATAAGCGGCTACCTATAACCTACACTGGGGAGGCAACTCTACAATAGCAGTGCCACAAATAAAAAAAACATGCTTAAGAAACCTTACAATTTTTATTTTTATTCTAAAAAGGACTCTGGATATGCTTCCAAAGCTGCTGGATTATTCCACATGAAAGTCACGTGTAGCACCCCATGATACAAATTTCCAGACCCCAGTAGTAATAAAAATGTTTTGCCTACTGTGTAGCATAGGCATAGCATGGTCCTCTGTCATGGTACTATGGTTTATGCAAATGTCAATATCAAGGTTCCGCTACTGCAGGGACCCCTTGACCTGCCTTTGGAAGATCTCTGCCTCTTCTCAAAGCTTCTCCCGTTCTAGATCAAATCCTTTGCCTGTTTCCAGTAGCATGGGAATAGGCTTTAGACGTGGTGAATAAGTCACTCCAACAAACCAGGGTACACAACAACACTTTACTTATTATATTAGGGTATTTACATAATAGAGCAGATCTGTCAAGGTTCCGCTACTGCAGGGACCCCTTGACCTGCCTTTGGAAGATCTCTGCCTCTTCTCAAAGCTTCTCCCGTTCTAGGAGATCAAATCTTTTGCCTGTTTCCAGTAGCATGGGAATAGGCTTTAGACGTGGTGAATAAGTCACTCTTACAACTCAGGGTACACAACAACACTTTACTTATTATATTAGGGTATTTACATAATAGAGCAGTTATATTCAAAAGCAAGTATGATAAAATTAAACAAACAAATAATACAAGGTTCTCTAGCTTAACTTTAGACTACTTCTCTCCTCTGCAGTCAGTCTCTCTCTCTCTCTCTCTCTCTAGCTGACCATACCCCACACATATATAGCCTTCCCAGGATTGGAAGGTTATAACCATGTGATTTTGAACAGGAGAAATAATTCTTAACTTCTATTGGGTGAACTAAAACTCACAAACTCGAGTCCCCCCTCTGACTCGACTCGGACTCGAGTCCCAATATTTTTAATGGGACTCGAGACTCGACTCAGGACTCGAGACCAAGGACTCGTCAACATCCCTGCTTGATGCCACCTGCAGGTGCTGCCTGGACCCAGTTGCAGTAACAATCCAAGTTTATTTTTTAAAATCATTTTCCTAATGCAACCTTTCAGACATTTTGGGTTTGGCTGCCTCTGCCTGCCTGTTTGGGGTTCCCTGCCTCCTCTGCCTGCCTGGTCTCTTCTTAACTAGTTCCACAGTTTGAATTGTCCAAGACAAAGGCCTCTGCCTGCCTGCTTTGTGGTTCCCCGCCTCCTCTGCCTGCCTGGTTATTTTGGGTTGTCTGCCTGGTCTGTTCTGCCAAATCAGTTGCAGAGTTTTGAGATAAAAGGCACACTTGTGCCTAGAATTTATTTAAGCCACACATCTGAAGTAGCCTTATTTTGTTGGGGGGAAACCCCATTGATTTTAATAGGGACTCGTCCCTCCCATCCTGAAATGTTTGGGCCTTCAGGCTTCAACTTATCTAGGGAAGTGTTTGGGCCTTCAGGCTTCAACAAACTTAAGCCTGTGTAGGCTTCAATCCTTCACAGTCAACATATCTGAACCTTTTTGATGTCTGTCTATTCAGATCCCTGTTTGGCTTGACATTCTGATCCATGAGGTTCTATTTTAGCATTGTACCTTTTCTTATTCTCTCTCTCTCTCTCTCTTTCTCTGTCTAGATATATTACTCACAGGCACACACACACACACTGCCACGTGTGTCTGCATCATTTTAAAGACTTTGGGGAATGAAGAGGAAGGAATAATTTATATTCCTGGAAAAATAAATGTGTTTTTCTTCAACAGCTGCCCTTACCTCATGCACATTTTAAATCTTAAATTTTCCATATAAGACCTTTCCTTTGCATAGGAAATTCCAGGTTGTTCTCCCTCCTCCTCCTCTGCCTCTCTGTGTATGAATCCATGTCCTAACCCAGTATGATCTGGCTACTATAAACTGGCCCCTGTTAAAGCCCAGCAGTGTATATCTCCTTGAGTAAATGGATCATGTAGGCTATGAAGAGACAGGTGCTTCAGCTGAATTAAGGCAGGCATTGTTGGGGCTAAGCCTACCCATTCTTGCCTTTTCTACTCTTTCCTCAGAGGGTTAAATCGAATGTCACCCTTGGGCTACGACTGCAAGAGGTTCTTCTCACTTGCTTGAGCCTCCACCTAGAAAACCTGGGAACTAATTTTCACTGGGTGACTTGCCACACTACTCTCACACCAGGAGTATCATATTAATCCTATATTTACTAATAGTTAAGAAATGATTCCATTTCCCTTGGGTGTCCCCGTGTCTGTATGTTTCTTGCAAGTGAGCAGCTGCTGCAGCAAGCCAGCTGGTAGAGCTCAGTCACCTGGGTGTTGCTTATCCAGCATGTAGCAGTAGGTCAGCCGAATGTGCTTGAGAGTGCAGCTCGGGTCTGCAAGCTTTCTCTTCTGTAGTTTGGAAAAGAGACAGTTCCACTTGAGTTATCCTCTCCCTGTTGCCTTCTCTCTGCAGGGAGTTTGCCCAGCTTCTGTTGCTAGCTCTTGAGAAATGAATTGTCCGCGGCTGAATCTCCTCTAAAGGGTTATCCTCTTCTCACCCTAGTGATTCTTTTAGCCTCCTTCTGTCAGTAGCTCTTGATTTGACCTGGAAACTAATAAGAAATCCCAAGAAACACTCAGTCCCTTCCAAAGTGTCCACCAACACTCCCCTTTGCTCCCCTAGCTTAGATTATTCTGAGGAGGTAGTTTAGGCCTTCCCCAGGAAGATCCCTTTCTAGAAAGCTGAGCCACATCCCAAACATCCCAGTACAGTTTTCCAAAACCAGATTATGCTCAGATATGTTCATGTTGTTGCTACCTAGTGGCCAAAAGGCAAATTAATTTGTTTAGAAAAGGCAATAACTGAGCATGATCCAGAGATCAGGCTGTTTTCTAGGAAGGATGCCAGCCAGAGACCTGTATGAACAGAAAACAAAATAAAATCCGGCGATTACTTCACATTGCTAGCATGACCTCCATATGTTATAATAATCTCAACTAACTCTTAACACATAGCCCTACCCCAGCTTCCATGGACCTGTCCCACCCAGTATGTAAATACAGTCCTCCTGTCCTGAGGCTAGATTACATGCGATAACCACTTCTTCCTCTGGGGGTGCTTCCAGGCAAGACTTGCCATCACCCTGCCTCATTCAGGGAATTTTAAACTATGTAATCTTCTAGTCGTAAACCTCCTGTGTTTTCCCACCTCTTCCATTCCCCCCCCCCCAACCAAGAGAAAGAAGAAATAGTAGCAGGATGCCTTCTAACTGGTTGTGCTGGGAGCCCTCCATCTGGAAGCACCCCAGTGACAACCAAGCAGCCTGTTCCTCCCCTCGAAGATGTGTAGTTCATATCAGATTTCTCTACACTTGATGAGAGGAGGAGGAGGATTATGTAAGCCACCTTGGGTTCCTTGCAGGAAAAAAGGCGGGGTATAAATATAATAAATAATAATAATAATAATAATAATAATGAGTGGCAGCTGAATGTTGAACTGCTGGTTCTACTGAAAAGCATTGTGTCTGAAGTAGTGGGTGTGTTCTACTTACAGCGATGTATCTGTAATGACCTATTCACACGCATGCAAACTGTAATTTGCACAGGGTTGTCCTATGTGTTTGTGTGTGTATGTTAGCTCACACAAATCCCTCTGCATGTTCAATGGATGCACAGAGGGAGTCTCAGGGTCATGCGGGCCAGCTTTGCCTACTGCTGGCACTGTGCACTGCCTCCCCTGAGGAACACCCATTGGATGTCCGTAAGAAAAAGTTCTTGTGTGGACAGTTCCTACAGTCGAGAAAGGACCCTGACAAAAGAGAATTATTTTTCATGAATGTATTATAGATGTGTGGGGGGAAAAACCCCACCCCATAATATTAGCTGGCGTGAGGCATGAAACTAGGATTCCTGTGGGCCACATCCTGGCTCCCTACTACCTTTGCCACCAGGGTTACTCATTGGAGGGGTGGGGGGTGGGGACTGCAGTTGGTTCCATCTGGAATGTTCTCACAAGACCCCAGAATCCTCCTGACCCAATCCGGTGCAACACGTCTGTGAAGGATCAGCAACAGGATCCTTTGCGTGAGTTCGGCAATTATAGGGTTAACCGGCAATGAGATACAGCCTGTATAAACGCCGGCAATCACCTCCGAGGCTTTCGCGCACAAGAGGAAAACCACAGCCCTTTAAATGACCAAATAAGGCTTTTATTTGTTTATACAATAACACAGAACGGAACTAGCAGCTCTTCAGGAATACTATACTGTCAACACAACCTTAGCTGACCCCCGTCTTACCCAATGAGCAGGCTCCCAGGCTAGCAGATTGAACCTAGTCGATGTCCTCAGATCAAAGACAATACTCCTAGTCAGTTTCAGCCTAGCTCCGTGTCGGCACTCCGTGGATGAGAATGGTGTACCCGGACTACTTGCTTTAAGGTGGATCTGGCCCTGGCGTACCCGTGGTTTCCAACAACCCTAACCCGGAAGGGAGAGGGGTTTTCTACCCCTGAGTTCCCGCTCTCCCCGCCCTCCAGGTCAGGTGGGGGCTTATGCCTGCCCCTTCATTTCAGGTGGGCTTATTCCTGCCCGGGAAGAAGATGACGTACTGGTACTCCGCAGCTCTTTGAGACTGCCCTGATAGTTTGATGATCCTTGATGGCCCTTCCTTGGTTTTGTGGATCTCCACCGAGACCCTCCTTTGTTGGGGATGATGGTCCGTCTGCTACTTCTCCGATGACTTCATCCCCCCTTCCTTGCCCCCTCCCTTGGGCGAAAGCCGTGTGTGTGTGTGTGTGTGTGTGTGTGTGTCTGTGTGTGGACCTGTGTTGGGCTTTCTCCACAACGTCTGACACAAAGCTCTCACTTCTGCAGCTTTCCATCACTCTGTCACTGTGTGTTGCTGAGGAATGCCACCAGGTTCTTCCAGTGTGCCTTTGGGCTTTGACCTGCCTACTTGCTTCTAGATAGCCCAAGGCTGCCATCAGAACTCCTGTGCTTAACACATATGCAAGATCCATCTTGTATTCCAGCTTTCCCCAACTTGGTGCCCTTCAGATGTTTTGGACTTCAACTTCCATAAGCCCTAGCCAGCATGGCCAATGGTCAGGAATGCTGGGACTGGTCAGCCAAAACACCTAGAAGGCACCAAATTGAGAAAGGCTGTTGTATTCTATGATAATTTAATCCAGAATAATTATTACTACCACCTGGTTCAAATTTTCAGTTACTACTGTAGATTAAAATCCACACTTGTACCCTTGAGGGTTTAATACATACAGTACACACATACTGTTGGGTGTATGGTTGAACTGAAACAGTGGCACTAATAAATGAGAGGTTTCAACCACTTCCAAAAGTAAAATTCAGGCATTACTCATGGAGTGAAGGGAGAAGGGAAAGTAAATCTTACTCCTCCTTTCACCATCTCTTCTCTCCCTCCCTGGCACGCAGAAACAAGTCCTAACAATTGCCTTTTTTGGAACCCAACCATTCCACAGAGAACACACACCAGCAATTCCAGGTGCAGGTTATGGGCCTGTAGTCATAGGGTGCAAATAAAACAACAGAAAAGTAACATCTCACACCTCCAAGTGTAGTAATGCTACCAAACACATTCTGTAATGGTTAACAATTTGGAAACTTAGAAACAAGTCATTTAAGCTGTTGCTGAAAGGCTGTTTCAGCCGCACTTGGTCATAGCCTGTTCATTAATATAGGGGCAGAAAAACAAATTAGGTCATAACAAAATTATGTTGGCTATATCACTTGCATGCAGTGTGTAACATTCGCCAGACACCCTCTGGGTAACACTTTGCTGATAAAGCTCATGAGCAAAAAACCTGAGCAATACGAACACCAGCTGAGGTTAAAAAGAGAGCATATGTTCGCTAGACCCTAGTCTCACTTGGGGATCCCGTTCTATGCAATTCACAGAGGGTTTGAAAGAGACCAATCAAGTCTAACCCCATTCATAATCCCTCTCCTCCCATAAAGGGATCAACCTACAACCTCCACACTACAGTGTGCTACAAGAAGAGATTAGAAATAATAAGGTACATCCTATGAAGCTGAAAACAGGGCATTACACAATCTCCATCATTTCACAGAATGGTATGTGGAACATGCATATTCTCACACCAGGCATCACTACCTGAACTCCTTCATTGCTAAAGACCTCCTTCCTGTCTTTGCCTGCTTAACATTGCATTCATTAATTGCAATACCCTGCCTTGTGTTGGCTTTTTGAAACAGGGTGTGTTATTACAGGGGTGGCAGGTTGCAAAATCCCACATTTTAAGTGCCGTCCCTGGCATTAAAAACTCAAATGCAGGAGCTCCTTTCTTCTTCTTATAGTTCTTTTTAGTTGCACTGAAGAAAATATGAACTTTCTCACCTTTCCATATTCTTGTCTTCTTTTTTGCAGGGTATTGTATTGCCTTTCCCTCTAGAATTACCTTCTTTTCTGTAAATCTTAAGAGTTTGATTATAGCAGACCAATAAGATTTCTAATCCAATGAGCCAGGGGCAAGAGACCGAGGTGCCCTCTGCATTTCAGAAGTTTCAATTTCCTCACTATTCAAGACAGCATTCAACTTACTCTTTTTAAACTAACACTGTAAAAGTAAGCTTTAGAAATTCCTCTTTCCTGTAACTCCTCTGCCAAATGTTCTTTGGGCTGTCAACATTGCTGCAGGCTTTCCCATCTCCAGAAGCCTTTAGCACATCTCTGTTTTAGCATAAACTTTCGCTATCAGTGATATTATGCACTGATCACTGATACTATAGAAACCTTAGTTTATGGACCCCTAACATGACCCTCCCTTGCATTCCCCAAATCTGCTATATGTAAACAACTTGGGGCCATGATATGTGAGTGATCTCCCTTCTTCTTTACCTGCCTGTGCTGTCACTGAGGTCATCAGAAGAGGCACTTCTGGCAGTTCCACATGGACCTTTGGTCCATTTGGAATCCACTCAGACTCTGAGTAGAGCCTTCATTGTGTTGGCTCCCTCTCTGTGGAACTCCCCGCCTATTGATGTCAGACAGGCACCAATGTTGTTTTGTTTTCGGTGACAGCTGATGACATTTTTATTTAAACAAGCCTTCCCTGACTGACCAGCCACTGTTTTATTGGCATAATGTGATATTTTTTAAAAAATAATTCTATATTTTTATTCTATATTTTTTATTAATTCTATATTTTCTTTCTTTTTAATGTTTATTGCTCAGGAATCTTGTTGGATAAAGAGTGGCATATATTTTTTTCCAAAAAATAAAAAAAAAATGTTTTTGAGGCAGTGATTCACAAAGGATAACCCTTTAGGGGCAGTGGAAGTGTGCTGCAGGAAAATGACAAAATTGCTGGCAGTCTGTCATTTTCCCTTCCATCTTTCCTTCCTTCCTTAGTTGGCCTGGGGTTCATCTAACTTGCACCTGTTACCAGCAACAGCATTGGCATGGCTACTGAGGTTTTGGCATGATTCATGTGAATTGGGGCAAACCTTCCTACTGGCCCAAAGGAGGAGGAATGTGGTGCTTAGAGGTTGTTAGCTTAGCCCAGGTCATATCCCTGCCCCAGCACCAGTGTCCTTTGGCTTTGTGGGTTGTGGGTTTTGCAGGCCTGCAGTATTTATTTTTATTTATTATATTTATTTATTATGTTTATATCCCGCCTTTTTTCCCTGCAAGGAACCCAAGGCGGCTTATATAATCCTCCTCCCCCTCCTCCTCCTCCTCCTCCTCCATCTCCATTTCATCCTCACAACAATCCTGTGAGGTAGGTTAGGCTGAGAGTCAGTGACTGGCCCAAAGTCACCCAGTGAGTTTCATGGCCGAGCGGGGACTAGAACCCGGATCTCCCGAGTCCCAGTCCAACACTAGGCCACTCCCTGTATTACACAATCTGGTGGGGGAGCTGAGGCTTAAGTTCACCCAGTGAGTTCATGGTAGATCTGTGATTTGAACTGGGCCAGATCCCATGCCCTTAACAGCTATGCACTGCCTTGATGGCTTTTTAGCATATATATGTTAATAATAAAATAAATAAATTGGTGGTCATGTGTCCTATTTTACAGAGGACAGTCCTCTATTTAAAGGGCTATCAGAGGACAGTCCTTTATTTGAAGATGTCCTTTATATGAAGGGCTCTCCAGTCCAAGTCTGGTTTAAAGATAAAGAACCATAAGAAGGGAGCACAGGAGCCTTGAAGTTGCCCATCAAGAGCACCTGGACAGCAGGCTGAGCAGGCATACAACTCACCTGCTCATAGTCATCCCCAACATGGTGAGATGTGTTGTATTTCCATTTAAATCATAGTAATTATGCATAAATTTGCATGTATACATATAAATCACCATATGCAAATATCATGCAAATCTGCCCTTTTGTCTTCTGTTTTGGTAATGTGGCTAGTGATAATAACTGCTTACATCAGCATTTTAGAACAGGCTTGTAAATAGCCATTTGTCTGGTTGCCTATGGTAGGGTGGGTAAGAAGTGCTTCCAGCTGGCCCTGAAGGACATATTTTGTCAATTGGAAGAAATTAGAATTAGTACATCTTGTTCTTTCAGACTAAAATAAATTGATGTAGCAAAGATGGCATACAATACATTGACATGTATTGCAAGGGAGGCCTGTACAAAATAAAGTGAAGTTGGGTCAGTAACTTTTGTGGACTTACTTGCAGGTCTGTTTTAAAACCTGTTTGGTCCAAAAACAAAGTTATCATCGTTGTTCAACATTTCTCATTTTTAAAAGAATTATTCATATAAAAAGTCTGTTTTCATCATCTGTGTGTTTACCTGAAATAATTTTTCCAACATGAAATTAGGTATATGGTGTTTCTGGAAGTGGCCCAAGTATACATCTCAAAAGATTAAAGTCTGCAGGGCAGATTTGCTCATTGAATGTTATTATTTTTACTTATTGCATTCAGATTGCTTTCTTGGCACTTGATGCTAAGCAGTACCAGACTGAAGAACTAGTGTGATTCAAGTCTTGGCACCATTCCAATTCTTAAGCCATTCTTTAGCTGATTTTAAAAATTATTTTTATCAATGGCTGCATTCATTTATGATGCCTAACTTTAAAGGCATGGGGGAAAAACTAGAAGGGAGAAGCTGCTTGTGAATTAAAGATTTTGAGGGTGCAGTTAATTCAGAAATAAATCAAGTTTAGAAATTTACAGAATGGGCAAAAGGATCTCAATTGTACAACATGACGATTAAAAACAAAAATTAAAGAAAGAAGTGTACCATGGAGCAAGTCCTGCTCTGCTCATGGAACACTGTAATCTCAACGATAAGTTATGCATGTGTGCAACTTTCAAGAGTTGCAGCTGAATGTGTGAATTGTGCCCATTAAAAAGCATTGTATTTGGGTTGACTGACATTGGATAATAAATTCTGCTTGAAGAATTTGATCTGTGTGATGGCTCACTCATGCATGCACTTCAAACATAGTTTTGTCATCCAGAGACAACACATGCTGATATGTCATCACATGTTGAAACACCTGATGCTGCAGTCCTTGTATGATGACCATGTTTGTGTATGAACCAGCCCATATGCTATTGAGTTAGCAGTGTTGGGTCCCAGGATCCTTGTGAAACATCACAGTATTAGACCCATCATTCTCAAAATATGAGGCATGGCCCTGTAAGGAGAAATGCAGCAGTATAAGTATTAAGGGATGGAAAGCCCCTGAGTCCTTCCAGTAGAGATGGATGAATATGTCAAGAATGATTTCATTCAGGTTGTCAGTTTCCCACCATTAAGCTTGTTCAGTCCCAATTCCATGAGAGCTTTTTCCCCTCCCCACATAGAAACCCATGCATATTTTTCTATGCATGTTTCAAAATATGTGCATTTTGGTGTGCATTTTTCAGATGTATGCATTTATGTATGCATGCACCCATTGACTAAAGCGTGTTTGTGTGCATTTTAGAAATGTATGCATTTTCTTCGTGCATTTTTCAAATGTGCACATCTTGTTGAACACTTTTTTTTGTTTTGTGAAATGCTAAAAAAATGTATGGATTTCTAACTGCAAATTGCATCTGGGTCTGCATTCGGGTCTGCAGGATGCAAATTGGATAATGTCACATTAAAATGCAAACCCAACAAATTTCTCACCCATCCCTACCTTCCAGAACACTTTTGTTGGGCACGTTTAGTTCACACATCACACAGTAAGCCACAGTGAGTTGGTTGTTGTGTGAACAGGCGATCGGGCTCACCAAGGGTTCTTTGCCCCATCCCTCCTTCTCCTTCCCCCTTGGTACTCCTGTGGGTATCCCAGGGGACTCCATGGCAGGACCGACTTGCCTGCTCCCCCCCTGCCATGATTGCAAGCCCTTTTTGGTTCACTGCGGCTTTTTTGCCCCTTTAACTTCACCCACCCAGAGATCCTGAAGTCTGTCTTGACAGCCGTTTTTTTTGGGGGGTGCAATCTCCATTTTGACAGCCACAGACATCCCCTTCAAAGTGCCCAAGTGGCAAATTGGAGTGGCTGTCATTGGTTGGCAAACATTTTTTTTAAAAAAAAATTTTTAAATTTTTTTTTAAAAAAATGTGCACACATTGTGCGCAATTGTTTTCATTTTATTTATTTTTAAAATTTTAGCTACAGCTGCGCAACGGTGCGGGTGCACAGTTCCACAAGTATGGAAATCGGGAGCCTTGACTGGGCAATGTCCAGGGGGATATCTGCTGTCAAAGTGCCTGTATATGAGCCATATACCCCTGTCAAGAAATACCTATTATCCTGTCAAAAACCCTTTTAAAGGGGACCCAGAGTTATGACAGCTAGCTGTTTCTGTTCCCCAGAAAAGGGGGTGAGATGTACTTTTGCACTTTCCCTGGCAGCTAGAGTCTTGGGGGAAAAGGCTCAGTACCCTGAGGACAATCGGGGGCGGGGGGGGGGGAGAGAAAAAGATGAGGATCTCTCCATGAAGGGGTTGTAAATCTCCCCACCCTCTTTTTGTGAGCCGTTGCTTTCTCTTGATAGTTCACCTTTTGACAGCTGTCAAGAGAAAGCAAAGTGTGGTAAAAAAAACTATTTAAAGCCTCTTTGGGTCAATGTTAAGGGTTGGCATCTGATGCCCTGCTGCCAACCCTGCTGCCAACATTGCCCAGCCAAGGCTCCTGATTTCTGCACTCATGGAACTGTGCACCTGCACAGTTCTGCAACTGCAGCTACATTTTAAAAAAATAAATCAAACGAAAACATTTGTGCACATTGTGTGCGCAAATTATTATAATATATATATATTTTAATTACCAACCACTGATAGCCCCTCCAATGTGCTGTTTGGGCACTTTGAAGGGGCTACCAGTGGCTGTCAAAATGAGATTGCGAAAACCAGCTGTCAAGTTGGACTTCACAATCTCTGGAGGAAAAATGTTAAAGGGGCAAAAAAACACCCTGCGGTGAGCGAAAAGGGCTTGTGATCACGGTGGGGGACACCCAGCCGATGCCAGTTGCCCCAAAGTGCCCCTTGGGCAATTGTGGGGAGGCTGGCACTGGCAGCAGTCCAAGTGAGCTTGGCAAGAGTGGCAAGAGGTGTTTGCTGTTCTTGGCAAGCGGCTCGCTAGCCACTTCCCAGTACCCAAGATGGGGTCAGTCGCCCAGGTTCGGATGACGCAACAGGTTTGTGGCTACAACAGCCCCTACAACAACCCATGCATTGCCAGGATGGCTTGTTGCCCTCAAACAAGCCACCCTGTGGGAATTGGTCCACCGTGGCTTGTCACCCAATGATGGGTTGTTGTGTCGTGTGAATCCAATGACTGTGTTGAATGCAAGGGGCCAGCTGAGGTCACCTTTCTTTCCTCCTTGCTCTCCTGGGATCCATTGTGCAGCCAGTGTAAAACATGCTGTGGCCCTGAAATGCTCTGCTCTGTTTCTTCTCCTTTAATTTACCTTCCCTCATGGCCAGAGAGCAAGTGATAGTGATAGCAAAACCCTACAATTAATAGGTCCAGTTGCCAGATTTGGAGGACTTGTGATTTAAAAACCTGGTAAAATGACCATGCTTTCAAATGGACCTGAAAAGGGATGGAAAAATGGCTCAGTTCTCCCTGAGGCTGGCCCTTTGTGTACCCGATAAAATTGCTGGGTGCTCAAGGTAGCCTACAGGCTTCCACAAATTCTTATAAGTAACATGAAGAGTGCTTTCAGAGCTTAATTTGGGCAGCAGGGTGTGGGGTAGAGGGAAGCTTTTATTTATATTTATTTATTATATTTATACCCTGCCTTTTCACCCATTGAGTTTCATGGCTGAGTGGGGACTAGAACCCGGATCTCCCAAGTCCCAGTCCAACACTCTCACCACTACGCCACACTGGCTCTACAGTTCTTCAAGTGCCCAGTGATGACATTGGGCATACAGAGGGGCCTACCTAGTTTGTAATTGACTCAGGGAAACATCAAATGGATGTCTGGTTAATTAATCTGTTTCTTCATATTAAATAAAAATTAGAATAGGGGAGGAGGTCCACACATCACTAGCAAGTAAGAACCACTAGCCATATTTTTCTTTTTTTTCACCTCTAGGGGTGGGCAACATGCAGCTTGCTGGCCATGTGCGGCCCCCTGACTTTTTTATGGCCCCTTACTACTGGTGCTGGTGGGCAGCAGCAGAGGTGTGGTCTCTGCTGGGGGGAATTGGCCCCTGGACCCCCAGAAGTTGCCCACCTCTGACCTACACCACGGCCCTTTGTGGCAGTATGACAAGGCATGCACATTTAGTAAGGTATATAGGATGTTTTATAAGCATACTAGCTTTTTTTTACCCGGCGTTGCACGAGTCGTCCTTTTCCTATAGGCACTCTTTGTTCGAAATCCCTTAAGGTAGCTGTCCACTGTGAAGTCCCTGCTCCCCCCCCCCAGGACTGCAGAATGAAATCCCTGCTCCCCCCCCCCCCATGACTACACAATGAAATTCCAGCTTCCCCTCTCCCCGGGACTATGCAACAATGAATTCCCTGTTTCCCTCCCCACCAGTACTACACAATGAAATCCCTGCTCCCCCCCCCCGGGACTATGCAACAATGAAATCCCTGTCCCCCCAGGAGCACACAATGAAATCCCTGTGTGTCTCCCCCCCCCCGCCAGGACTACGCAATCAAATCCCTGCTTCCCCTCCCCCCTGGGACTATGCAACAATGAACTCCGCCCCCCCGGGACCATGTAATCCCTTCTCCCCCCCCCTCCGGGATTATGCAATCAAATCCCTGCTTCGCCCCTTCCCCGGGACTGCACAACAATGAATTCCCTGTGCCCCCCCGGTACTACACAATGAAATCCCTGTGTCCCGTCCCCCCCGGGACTATGCAACAATGAAATCCCTGTGTCCCCCCCCCCAGGACCACACAATGAAATCCCTGCTTCCCCTCCCCCCTGGGACTATGCAACAATGAATCCCGCCCCAGGACCAGACAATGAAATCCCTGCTCCCCCCTCCCGGGACTATGCAATCAAATCCCTGCTTCCCCTCTCCCCCGGGACTGCACAACAATGAATTCCCTGTGCCCCCCCGGTACTACACAATGAAATCCCTGCTTTCCCGCCCCGGGACTATGCAACAATGCCCCCCCAGTACTACACAATGAAATCCCTGCTTCCCTCCCCCCGGGACTATGCAACAATGAAATCCCTGTGTGTCCCCCCCCCCAGGACCACACAATGAAATCCCTGTGTCCCTTCCGCCCGGGACTACGCAATCAAATCCCTGCTTCCCCTTCCCCCCTGGGACTATGCAACAATGAAATCCCTGCCTCCCCCCCCCGGGATTACGCAATCAAATCCCTGCTGTCCCGGCTGTGGTTCATATGAACATTGTTTGGACGTAGGAGAGATTTGCATATCCGCCTCTGATTGGGCCCCTGTGGAGGCAGTGCATACCAACATTCTATGTGCCGGTTGGAGCTATTTGCATAACACCTCCTGAATGGCCCCTGCGAGCATTCCAAGCGACGCCATTGGCTCTCATCTATTTTGGGCCGTACAGGTGTGGCGAGGGCTTTTCGGAGATTTTAACCCACCAGTCTTTGTCCTTGGATGATGGGGAGTATGCGTGCCAAGTTTGGGGCGGATTCGTCCAACCGGGTAGGAGCCAAGGCGACGCAAACCCGCCGCGCGGGCCCACGTACAAACAAATGGACAAACAAACAGACAAACATTCACTTTTATATAGTAGATATCTATGCTGATTCATAAGATCAGGCTTTAGATCACTTGAGAGCTGATGTAGCATAGTCTAATGGCTAAGGGACTGAGTTCAGCCAAAAATAGGGAGGTACCAAAAAACAAAAGTGACACAAAATCACAGAAATGCCTGTTCATTCTGTGCCCACCCTCCTAAAATTGTGGAGGCGGAACTCCTTCAACAGGTTTCCTTGTGACTTCATGTCAGTGTTGTTTTACGGGACTGTGCTACAAGAACAAGTAAGATTTGCCCAAAATGTAGTGCAGTGTTCAAAATATCGCCAAGTTTGCATGTCTCAAAGGTAGCATGATTACACCTCATGCCATTTACTGAAGTTCTATTTCAATAACAAATTCATGTGGGGTCACTAGGATCATGTGGCTAGGACCCAGGCCTAGATTGGTGGAGGAGGAAGCTGACATGAGTAGTACACATGTTATTTGTCCATCTCAGATATTTCTGTTCTTCAAACAGCAGAATGGGATGAGATCCATTCACTTGGAAATAGCAACGCACAGCTGCAGTAATGCACGTAGTGGGCCTCAGTTGCATCCAAGCAAAGCGCAGTACTGATAGTTCAAGAGAAGGGATGATTTATTTGCCATTTGACTGCTCTGCTCCATTTTAGAAGCTTAAATTTTTATTTTTTATTTTAAATCAAGTTTGCTTGAATTAGGTCCAATAAAGAAATCATCCAGTGCAAATGTGGGTGCTATGAAACAAGTTGTCCCCCAGAGGGTGCTCATACCACAACATAAAGCAATGTTGGTGCTCCTCCTCCTCCTGGCAAAAGTTTCACAATCAGACAACTTTGTTCCATCCTTAACTTCTTGTCTCTTTAGGGGAAAAGAAAATCTGTGTCATGAAGCTTTTTTACACTGGGGAAACCAAGCCCTCTTTTTTTTTTCTTTTTCTTTTTTGCTCTTACCAACAGGAGGTATCGATTCTCTCTCTGTGGTAATGCCATCTGGAGAAGTCACGGGATATGGATATGGAATGAGGGTGGAGAGAACCAGGCCTTTCGCTAGACTCCTAGTAAAGGGTAGACAAAAGATTTCCAAGGGAGATACATTTCAGAAAGAACAAACTTAAGCTGGGATCCAGGGAGGCTAGGGAGAGGCAATCTTTTCCACACACCCCACCCCGGCCGTGTCTCAGAGTACATGTGGATTATTACCTCAGGAGCACCAAGTTTACAACAGTAAGCACAACAAAAGCTCTTCAAATATACTGTGGTGGTTTGCTGCATCCATACTGAATGTATGAATGAGTGGGCTTTTTCACCCGGTTGAATCTTTCCCTTCCTCCACTGAAATCTCTATTCCTCCTCCCCTCCAAAACAGTGCCCTGGCTGCACCTATATCAGCAGCTTTGGTGTTGCAATCTGTAATTTTTTAAAAATCTTACCTTATGATGGGTTAATTCTTCCCTGTAGCAAAGCTTCTGAGCGCTGCGTGTTGTAACTTTGCTTACCGCAGCCTTCCCCAACCTGGTGCCCTCCAGGTGTTTTGAACTTCAGCTCCCATCAGCCCTTGCTAGCATGGCCAATGGTCAGGAATTCTTGGAGTTGCAGTCCAAAAAATCTGGACAGCACCAGGTTGGGGAAGGATGGCTCAGGCCCATAGCTAGAGGTGGGCTGAGGGGACTGCCCCCCAATTTTCTCTGCCCCCTATTTTTTTTTTACAAACAAATAATTAAAAAATAGTTTAGAATTTTATCTTTAAAATGCCTGCAAAGCAAACCAGATAAACTGCCCCCCTACTTTTTTGGCACCCCCCCAACTTTCAGGCTCACTACGGGCCTGGAATGGCTTACAGTATATACTTGCTGCATCTTTCTGTTAGAACATTCTTTGTGTTTCTGGGGCAGGGAATTTGCTTTATGAATCAGTATTTTGGACTAGAAATTGCAAGCATGAGCCCCCTGATCCAGATCAGGGCCACAGCAGGGGGAGGGCAAGGGTTACAGCCCCCTATCCTCCATGCTAGTATCCTGATCTGGATCAGGACCCTTGCACCTACTCTAAAAATGAAAAGACACGACAAGCTACGTCTTTAAGGTAAGGTCTGTTTTGGCCCTTGGCTTTTTAACAACCAGAACTATGCACAGATTGCTGTGTGTTCTTTTTGGGTACTGTTAATTTTGCTGGATCATGCAAAATAAAAGCGAGGAAGCGAGGAAGGAGCATACAACTCCTTTATTACAACAGCTCCACTGGCTCCCAGTCTGTTTCCAAGCACAATTCAAAGTGCTGATTATGACCTATAAAGCCCTATACGGCTCAGGTCCAGGTTATCTGAAAGACCGTATTCTCCCTTATGATCCTGCCTGTACCCTGAGATCTTCAGGGGAGGCCCTTCTCTTAGTTCCGCCACCATCTCAGGCATGCCTTGCAGGAACTCAGCAGAGGGCCTTCTCGGTGGCTGCCCCAACACTGGAATTCCCTTCTGAGGGAGGCTAGAATGGCATCCTCCTTGGTATGTTTCTGGAGGCAGGCCTTTTTTGTTCTGGCAGGCCTTTGGGAATAGTCCAGACTTGTGAGAATGCAGTAGATTGCACTGTTTATATTGTTACTATTGTTTTAACGTTGATATTTTGTATAATTTTAATATAGCTGATTTAATTATATTTTTAACTTTTGTATATTTCTATTTATATGTTTTAATATAGAGAGCCAGTGTGGCGTAGTGGTTAGAGTGTTGGACTGGGACTCAGGAGATCCTGGGTTCTAGTCCCCGCTTGGCCATGAAACTCACTGGGTGACTTTGGGCCAGTCACTGACTCTCAGCTTAACCTACCTCACAGGGTTGTTGTGAGGATAAAATGGAGAGGAGGAGGAGGAGGATTATGTAAGCCGCCTTGGGTTCCCTGCAGGAAAAAAGGCAGGGTATAAATATAATAAATAAATAAATAAATAGTACAATTTTTAATGTTGTAAAGCTGCCTTGAAAAAGGTGCTGGGAAAAAGGTGGGATATAAATAAATATAATGATGATGATAATGATGATAAACTGTTGTGATAGGGATGTATCACGTACCTTTTGGGGGGCTCGGTTCTCCGCCGGCTCGGCTCTCTGCGGCAGCGGCCCCCCATGCTCGATCTTCTGAGCCAGTCGGTCCCCTGTCGCGTCACTTCCGTCGCGGCCAGCGCGCTGGACCCCCGCGCTATGTTTTTGGCGGGGGGAACCAGGGCAACAGGGCTTAAACAGCGCCAGAAGTGACGCGACGGGACCAGCGTGGCCGGCACGGGCAGCTTGCCACGGAGAGCCGATCCGCCGCCCGGCCTCAGGTAGGCTTGCATGAGCCTCGCGCAGACACGAGCCGGGCCGAGTTCGGTCCCACTCGGCCCGCACGAGCAAAAGGTAACATCCCTAGTTGTGAACAAGCCAGTGTGAGCAGAAAGGCAGCAAAAGAGAACTGAAATGAGTTATCTATTGCTGAAGACAATGTACAATCAGATTTTTTTTTGTTATTATGTGCAATCAGATTTTTAAAAAGAAAGAAAAGAAAAAAGGAGCAAACAGTAGCAAAATATTTTCCCAAATGGTCATTGTTGGTTTAAGAGACCATCTATTTTATTAGTTGTTCTTGTTGTGACTATTTTCTAAAGTTCTCTAGGCGCCATATACCAAGATTTAAACACAGCATGGTCTCTGCACACAGGCTTCCAATCTAGTGCTAACAAGAAATTCCACAGTGGAGCACATAGGGTGACCTTGTGTCCTACTTTACAGAAGGCTGGCCTCTGTTTGAAGGCCTGTCAGAGGACAGTACTCTATTTGAAGGACTGTCTAGTCCAGTGTTCTCCAACCTTGGGTCCCCAGATATTTTTGGCCTACAACTCCCAGCATGCCCCAGCCAGCATAGCTGGCTAGGGCATGCTGGGAGTTGTAGGCCAAAAACATCTGGGGACCCAAGGTTGGAGAACACTGGTCTAGTCCAAGGAACCATATAAAGGGAGAGCCAGCGGGGGCCTTTAAGTTGCCTGTCAATAGTTAGCCCTGGGCAGCCGACTGAGCAGGCACACTGGTCACCTGATCATAATCTGTAGCCCACCTGCCTCCCCCCCCCACACATACCACTGGGCTTCTCTGAAATGGACTCCGACCTTCGGACTAGAAAATATTCTGCCCCCTTGGCCCAAACCAACAAGGGCCTACACCTTGCTTGCCACAGGAATTCAAATTAGGAGGGGTGTTTGGATTTTTAGGAGGGTGAGGGAGACCCTTTGCACTTGCAAATGTGGACTCAGTTTGTATGGCACCATAGGGGAAAAAAAGAAAGAAAATATTTCACAATCATAACCATTACATTTAACTTAACTTTTAATTAAAGTTGGCGACATTTACATCCATCTTGTTAATGAACTTTGCGAATGCAGCACACTCATTTTCACTTCTTGTGTATCCAGCAGTCACGACCCTCAGTTTGTATAATTGTTAGCTCATTTGCACAATTAGACAGACAGTGACTTCTTTCAGAATATAACACTGAGTGCAGCGATGAAAAACAGCATCGAACTGTTGTGTTTGGGAGTAGCCAGCAACAAATTCTTACTTCATTCCAGGAAACACAGCACCAAGATCGGGTTGAAATTATTTTTTTTCAAATGGAAAATGATGGTACTGCCCGAGACAGGTTGGTCTCGGGGGTAGCGGCAGCAGGGAAGACCCTGGGCCTATATGCTTGCTGGCTGGTGTTTGGATAATGCTGGAATTGAACTAAGGAGAGCTCTGCTTAGCCAAGGGAAAGTCACTCCTTCTCAGCCTACACTACTTCACATGTTTATAAGGATAACATGGGATAGCTCAACTCTTGGAATATTTATTTTATTACATTTATCTTGTACCCTTCTCCAAAGAGCTCAGGGTGACATATATTTTTTTCTGGTTATATTTATACTCTGCCTTTCCTCCAAGGTGGTGTACATGATCCACCTCCTCCACATTTTATCCTCACAACAACCCTGTGAGGCTGAGAGTCAGTGACTGGCTCAAAGTCACCCAGTGAGCTTCATGGCTGAGTAGGGACTAGAGCCCGGGTCTCACGAGTCCCAGTCCAACACTCTAACCACTGCACCACATGATTCTTCCTCTCCCCATTTTGCCCTCACAACAACTCTGTGAGGTAGGTTAGTTTGAGAGAGAGAACGACTGACCCAAGGTCACCCAGTAAACTTCATGGCTGCTGAGGGTTGTTCCTGCTCCTGGTCCAACACTCTAACCACTACACCAACTCCATAGTAGAGGTAAGGGTAGGATAGAAATGCAGTACACGGATCAAATATTTCCTCACAGAGAAGGTGGTCGGCAGTAAATTTGGGAGGATAATATGTCTGTAGTTATATTTGAACCCTTGCATGCCTTTTCTCTTTTGCCGTGTAAGGCCATTCTGTACATCTGGTGAACAGTGCAGTCATTTCTGCTTCCAGGACTGGCTCCTCATTCTGTGCACCTGTGCCTGGGCTGACTTCTTTGAAGAATTTGATCAAACCTAGGGAGAGGCACACATTTCCAGTTTGTTTTCGCCTCTCCCACCAGCAGTATTCAGTGGCTGAAGGAGCCAGTGTGATGTACTGGAGTGCGACTCGGGAGAACTGGGTTCTAGTCTCATAGTCTCCAATTGCCCCGAAAATGCTAGAACCATCAGGAAAACCCTTAAGCAATCCCGGCTTCTCACTTTGTCATGCAGAGTCCCGAATTCCCCTGCCTCCCACAACTGCAAGCTACTTTAAGGTGCTCTTAAAGGGGGCCATGGGCAAAATTGCAGCTAAGCTTGAAGTTTTAGCTTAGCTGCAATATTGCCCATGGCCTCTTTAAGAGTAGCTCTCTGCTTAGGCTCGAACAGCAGCAGTAAGCAGGGAGGGAACAGACGCTGCTAAGCTGGGAGGGCCAGGCGAGGATGTGTGCGCACACATGCCCTACCTGCTGCCTCTGTTGCATGTTGCTGTGGGAAAGGGATTAGCTGGGTGAAAGCCTGGACCAGCAGAGAGGTGAATGAGGGAATTTATCACATGATTCCTATATTTATATTTATATTATTTTATTTCCTAACAGAGCTGACTCTGAGCCTCTAACAGGTGAGGTTACGGTGTCAGAAGGAAATGCAAGAAACTTCCCCTTCTCTCTGAAGTGCCATGTTTGTGGGTGTTGGGTGGGTGGGTAAGCTTCATCTGTTGAATTTGTGCCAATTATGACAATTTTAAAACAAAAAGAAAGAGATTGCCCTGCAAGAAGTTCTGTTTATCCATGCACTTTTCTCTGTGCCAAATGTGGTCAATATTTGGTTTACATAAAACAGGGGTGGGAATTGTGTGGCCCTCTAGATGTTGTTGGACTACAACTCCCAGCATTCCTCACCATTGGCTCTGCTAGCAAGGGCAGCTGGGAGTTGCAGTCCAACAACATCTGGAGGGCTGCACAATTCTCACCCCTGCCATAAAAGGTACGAGTTTTTTTTGAGGCTATCTTTTTCCTGCTCTTTCCAAATCCACATCTGATGCACTATGTAACTTTGACTTTTGTTTCTAAATGTTGCAGAGTGCTTTTCTTTGGTATAAAACATGAACCAGGCTCCCCTGGTGACACTGAAACTAAGTGGCAGTAACTCCTTGCTTGTGTTGTGTTGTTCCGGTTTGAGTTTTATGGAAAGGGTGTGTGTACTTTAGGATGCAATCCTATATAGTACAGTAATACCTTGGATTGCAAACATAATTCGTTCCGGAACCGTGCTTGTAATCCAAAACACTCTTATATCAAAGTGAGTCTCTGGTGGGCGTGAGCGGGGCTGATTTCGGCCCACTCGAGGCGAGTGGTTACATCCCTACTTGTCTTGCAAGACCTTGCTCATTTATTAAGTCAAAATTTTAATTTTTTTTTTGCTTGTCTTGCAAAACGCTCTCAGACCAAGTTACTTGCAATCCAAGGTATTACTGTACACACTTTCCTGTGAGTAAGTCCCATTGAACGTAATAGGACTTACTTCTGAGTACACATGCATAGGATTGCAGTGTTATTCTGTTTTCAGAGCAGTGGTAAATTTTACTTGGCTCTACCTGTGTACCCCATGTGAAAGTCTTTTTCTAACACATGCTGAAGTGCAGTGCAGAAAGCTCTCTACTACAGTAATGATTAGGATTATTCTGCAGGAATTTTGGATTGTTTTTTTTAAAAAATGCATTAGAAGGGAGTTGGCAGAAAACACACTCTCCTCAAGAGAAAGAAAGAAAAACAATCCCAACTACCTCAAATAGCAGCAACAAACATCATCATTCCATTTTGGCATTATTGTTCAATCACAGTGTTGTTCTTGGGTGTTTTATTTTTTATTTTTTAAATAAAGTATAATAGAGCCTACATGTGTGTGTTTTCTGAGTGGAGAAAATAGGAGCTTGCAGGGTGAGCCTGTGAACCACTTTGCACACTCAGAGATATCTAAATATTAAATGTTATTATAAATTCAAAGATTTCTGTGCTTAAAATACTGCAGTTTTGTGTGTTTCCTCTAATAACTTTTGTACTTGACCATGCCCTTTGGTTGTCTGGCCATACCCTCATGTTGCCTGGCCACACTCTCTTGATCACACCTTCATATTGCTTAACCATACTTCTTACAAATTCACATGTGTGTCCCTATTTTCATCTGTGAAATGTTGGAGGGCATGTAGTCCCCACTAGGCCATGAACTGAAGCTCACTGAGTGACTTTGGGCCACTCACTGACTCTCAACCTAACCTCTCTCACAGGGTTGTTGTGAGCATAAAATGGAGAGGAGGAGGACCATGTAAGCTGCTTTGCGTTCCCTGCAAGAGGAAAACAGGCAGGATAGAAATATAATAATAAAATAAAATAAAATACCATGTTAGGCTGCAAGTCTGGGGCCATGAAGCTGCGAGGATGCCAATGTGCCTGGCCTGTTCTGCTCCCAAAGCCACTGAGCAAGCTGGTATCTGGCTTTTTCTAACCATGTCTAATTATTCGAAACTGAAAAGAAAATCTTACATAATTTAATGATATTTCAAGAACTGTAAGTATATTGCATTACCTTTGCCCATTTAGTCAAAGTTGTGCCTCAGGCATGGGCCTCCCTCATCCTATGTCTATCGCCTAATTGCACCAGCGCTGAAGCTCATGCCACAACAAACCAACCATGCTCTAGTCTACGGTGGTGTCTGAGTATTCCCCACCCTTTACATTCTTGCTGCAGTGCATCGGCTGAGCACTTAACTTCCTCTCAAAAATGGGAGAGAATGGACTCTAATAAACAGCAGCTTCAAACTGTTTGATGTATTGGTTCCTATATATATATATATATATATATATTTGGAGCTCCTGATTCTGTGAGGGGGGAAAGAATAAAACCGACGGGGCTCTTGTGTATTGCTAGTAGATGATCTCTCTGTGTGTCACCGAGGAGGAGAGGAGAACTAAAGTTCTAAGCAGTTTGTCAGTCTTTTTTCTTACTTTAGGATGGCCTCAGGCTGGCCATCTTGAATTTCACAGTGGTGATTTCAAAATTTTAAGCAACAGACAAAAGAAACACAGGGGACAGCCCCTCACCCACGTCTCTCTTATTGTTTATGAGGGCAGGGCAGCCAGAAGGGGAGAGCGGCAAAATGAGCAAATGCGCATTAATCCCTTCCTGACAGACACCGTGTGTGCTAGAAAACCTTTCTGTTACTGATAGGCTGCCTTAGCTTTTTCAAATGGACTGCTTTGATACATCGATTCTATTACAGCTGGGCTGGCAAAGAGGGCAGGTACATAAAGTATATGGATCCCCAAGAGCAGATCTCTTCCTCCAGGAAGGCTGTCCTGGCCAAAAGACACTGCTAGCAATCATATGCTAAATAAAAGCAGATACCAATCATAAACAATTACACACGTGCTGTTAAAAAAAAATCACTGCAGGATGTATTTATGTTGGCCAGCAGAAGTCACCTTGGCAGATGAATTATTCCGTTAGAGTAAGGGAGTTGGGGGGGGGGGGGAACTGACATTTCACTGTTTGATTTAACCTTGGGAAATTGAAATTTTACAGAGGGTGGGGGGGGAAAGAATCTGGCTTTTGCATCTCTAAGAGAACAGAGTTACCAGGGGGGGGGGGAGAGAAGCCCATCTCCATGAGAATGGGTCTGCAGACATCTAAATAAAAGGCACACCAATGGAAATGACAGGCCCTGGCTGACCACTAGCCAGTATATAAATCATGTAGCATGCTATGCTTGTCGGATTTACACCACAGTACAAACTTAGCTGTCTTGGCTTCTCTGGGATGTTTGCACAGCCAAAGTGGAACAAGCCCGCTAAGAATTAAGTTTTCATATTCCAATCAGTAGAGCTGCTATGAATGTGATAATTTTACATTCATTTTGAAAATCAAGCATCTTCCTGATCTGATGAGTACATCAAAGACTTGACTTGGGAAGGGGGAGAAATTTGTTCACTTTGCATTTTAATGCGAACTTACCTAATTTCACACTTTCAAACCACTGTGTGAACTGAAACTCAAGTTATCCTTCGAAATTTGTGCTGCCCTACTTTTTGCAATGGAGTTTTCCAATTAAACATGCATACAGAAATGCATGTATTAGGCAAAATGTACGCAAAAATCCTTATGAATTTTCGTGAAAACCTGAAGGAAAAAACAACAACCTGCAACGTTCAGGACAAACCGAATTTAAGATTGGAAAAATGAGAAACTGAGAGAAACTCAAATTGACAGATTTCCCTTCCCCCGACCACGTGTAACTGTGTGTGGGGAGAATTTGCACGTGGGGGAAAGGAGAGAGAGAGACCACGATGGGGTGATCTCACCCTCCAATCAGATTACAGAAGGGTGGGGCATCAAGGACCGTTATTAGGCCTGTATGCCCCAACCCTTGGTCTCTTTCTTTTGCAGCCTCCCAGCACCCACGAGGGTGTAAAACTGGGGGGTGGGGTGGCGAAGTGCTGTGCCACCCCCTGGGTTTGGATGTATCTGCCCGGGATACCTCACCGGCAAGTGGCCGGTTTTAGTTAGTACCCACACTTTCACCCTTCGCAGATCTTGATTAATAAAATGTGACCCTTTATTTATACCATATACCTGTGTCTCGCCTTGTCTTTTCCCCTTTACGTGCGCAATAGTCCATCTGTATTCTCAACCTACTATTGGGACTCTTTTCTACACATTTCCAGAACTGCCTCCTGGGGCTTGTGCATGGGGGCAGCAGCCTCTTATCCCCAAAGACCAGGGAAAGGGTGAGTAAGACCTCAACTAGGAGCACATGCATGTCCTACTGATGTGGTGTTCCAGGCATAGATCACTGATTTACCAGTTTTGGTTTGGAAAGTATGGATGAAACTAGACGTTACAAGACATGCTGAGCTTTGTCACTTGATGTCTTCTTACTCTGTTCCTTGTAATACCTAAATCAAATAATGTATGATGTGACATCATCATGCTATTTACCTCTCCCTATCATTGGCTGATGGGGGTGGGGGAATGCAGAGCTGGATGATGTCTAGTTGTTACCAAGCTGTGGTTTCACAAATGAAGTCACTAAGGGCTTGTTCGCACGACACGGGAATCGCAAGTCCCCCGCGGTTCCCGTGTCGTGTGCACGCCGACCGGGGGTGCCCCCGCGGGATAGCCGCGCGCAGGATGCACGCAAAGTGACCATGGTCAGTAGAGGGGTAAGCCCCTACCGCGTGCGGCCACCGTGCCGTGCGAACAGCGGGCGGCTGTCCCACGGGGTCCGCACAGAGACGGCAGGCCAGAGCGGCCAGAGCAGCTGCCGCTCCAGCCTGTAGGGGCAAACGGCCCCTCTGGACATCCCGGGCCCCCGCCCCTAGCGCCGGGAGGCCCGCACTATGGTGCGAGGACTGCGGGGTCCACCCCGTGGTGCCTCCCCCGCCCGCAGCCTGGGTCGTGCGAACTGGCCCTAAGGCTTTTGATGCCATTTTCACATGTCCCATTTAAGTCAATGGAGTGCATTCACTTAATTGGCTTGCATGCAATAGAACAGGAAGTACAGCTGTACTGTAGCCATACAAAAGAGGCTATTTTCACACTCGTAGCCATCATGAATGTTTTGTGGCTTTGACTTGTGGCCACATCTAAAGACTAGTTTGAGAACCACTGAGGTAGGTAATTGCACAAAGCTTTCCCCCCCTCAGTGGTGGTAGCAGCAGATAGTGAGAGAAATTCCCCCTCAAAGAAGGGAGAGAGAGTAGTTTTGGATGGATCTCATATACACTGTGCATCATCTCTGGATTTGTGAAACATGGCTATCAAAATGGCAGATTATTAATTACGGTAGTTATTAAATGTGGTGGCCCATGTGTATTTGGGTGCTTCCAGATGAAGGGTTCCTAGTGCTAACCATCAAAGACAGGGCCGGATTAAGCTAGGGGCTGTTGGAGCGGCAGCTCCAGGCCCCTAATAGAAAACAGGCCCACAATTATAGGGACACGCGGCGATTTCCCCCCCCCTTCGGAGACGTCCGGGGAAAGGGAGCCTTGCGCTGCCACTGCCGTCCTTTCCTGTGGCAGGCTCGGGGCAGGCGCCATCCGCGAGGGAGGGAAGCAGGCACGGGAGGAGCCACGGCCACAGCTTCATGGAGAGAGCCAGGTAGAGGACGGACCCTCTCCGGCTTCTTCCTTCTTCCTCCTCCTCCTCCCTCCTCCTCCTGTGTCTTGGGGACTCGTCCGGCGTCGGATTTCCCTTTCGTTTTGCTGGCCCCTCCTCTTCGTCTCGGCCGTGAGTGACAGGCGGCAAAGCCCCGGGAGAAACCCGGCCTCGTCGTCAGCAGCTGCAACTTCAAGCGCGTCAAGCTGCTCTCGCTGGGCTCGAGGTTTGTCCAGTTTCCCTGAGGGAACCCGAGGCAAAAAGGAAAGCAAGGCTGGCACAAAATGCCCCCCCCTCACACGCAGACACTTCCGTTCTCTTTCTCCTGTTTCAGCTTCCCCCAAAGCACCTTCCTTCCTGCCTCAGTTTCCCTCAAAGTTTGCATACAGTTTCCCTCAAAGTTCGAGGGAAACAAGCAAAAAAGAAAGGCAGGCAGGCAGGCACAAAGTGGGTCCCCCCCCTTCTATTCCCTTTCTCCTTCCATTTCTGCCTCAGCTTCCTTCAAAGTACTCTCCCTCCTTCCCGGCATCTGCCTCAGTTTCCCTCAGAGTGCCCTCTTTCCTGCCTGCCCACCTGTTTCCCATACAGGCGCTGCTGCCTTTTCACATTTTATTTATTTATTTATTTATTTTATTTGTTATATTTATACCCCACCTTTTTTCCTGCAAGGAACCCAAGGGGACTTACATAGTCCTCCTCCTCCTCCTCCATTTTATCCTCACAACAACCCTGTGAGGTAGGTTAGGCTGAGAGTCAGGGACTCTTTTATAATGTATTTCAGTTTACCCCACACAAAGCACTCACACACACAGAGCAGCCAGACAAAAGCAAAACACGCTTATAATTTGTAGGTAGCCTTTTATAATGTATTTCAATTTTAGACAGCAAAAAAGGTAGTACATTCTTATTTTTTAAACCCACTTTTGCCATCGAAATAAAATTCCATCCTCCATTTAATCATTTATTATTTATTTATTTATTTATTTATTGCATTTATACCCCGCTCTTCAGCCAGAAAAGGCTCTCAGAGCGGCTTACACAGATTAATAATAAGACATTCCCTGCCCTCAGGCTCACAATCTAAAAGACATGACACAAAAGGAAAAGGGATTGGGAGGGAGGAGGAAGAATGCCAAACTCAGGCACCAATATAATGTTTGGCATTCTTCCTCCCCCCCCCCAATCCCTTTTCCTTTTGTGTCATGTCTTTTAGATTGTGAGCCTGAGGGTAGGGAATGTCTTATTATTACCGGTAATCTGTGTAAACCGCTCTGAGAGCCTTTTCTGGCTGAAGAGCGGGGTATAAATGGAATAAATAAATAAATAAATCATTAATTTCTACCCACTTTTGCCATAAAAATAACATTCCATCCTCCATTTAATCACTTGTTAACATTATAATTAATTTATAATAATTTTCCATTTAAGAAAAAAAAATTCACCCCTATCAAGTGAAAAAAAATGACCCAGGTCCTTTTTTTTACTTGATCCATTCGTTCTTTTTTTTTTTTAACTATAGTCCGGTCCCCCAACAGTCTGAGAGACAATGAACTGGCCCCCTGTTTAAAAAGTTTGAGGACCCCTGTTGTAATCCTTACATCAACCCTGTAAGGCAGGTCAATAGCATTCTCTCCATACAGCACGTGGGGGGGGGGCAGCTGAGTAAGAGCTCGGTTCGTGTACATTGTTGCCTAACAGTCTGCATAATTCCCGAAGGGGTGGGCTGTGTTCGTCTATTGCAGCAAGAACAACAAGAGAGTCTTGTGGTACCCTAAAGACCAACACATTCATTCTGACATAAGCTTTCACGGACACTGCCCACTTCCATCAGGTTTTATTGAGTTAACAAGCTTATTGTTTACAAAAAAAGAAATATTTTCAATATGTTTCTGTTTTGGCACTTTAATGGTAATTAAAATATTTAATTTGTTTTAATATAAAATTGCGTCTTCATTTTATTTATTTCCATAAAAAGGCCCACCAAAATCCTCAGCACCAGGCCCATAATGCTCTTAATCTGGCCCTGATCAAAGAAAGCACTGTGCAGCAGTTCTGTCTTTTTTTTCTTTAACAGACTTTTTGATGGTAAGGAAAGAGACGGAAGGAGTGATGGGAAAGCAGGGGAAGGCTGTGAGAGGAAGTACCGGTAGTCATCATCTGCATCCCCCGTAAAATTCCGTGAATGAGTCAGGGCACTTTCCAAACACATTAAAAGCCTTGTCTAGAAGCACCCACTGTCACCAAGATCTCAATCAAATGAAATGGTTTACAGCGCAATCCTATAAAGTAAGCCCCACTGTGTTCAGTGGGATTTACTTCCAGGCAAGTGTGTATAGGATTGCAGTTGTAAGCAATTAAAGGAAACGCAACAAAATATGTGTTTGGTTCTGATAAGCTCCTGTATAAGGAAAAGGAAACTAACTCCTACTATTTTCACCTCAGCTCACTGATGATGGCATTGAATCTTCACTTCGTGACACACATCTTGTTTCCTGCATTGTGCAGGGGGTTGGACTCGATGGCCTTGTAGGCCCCTTCCAACTCTATCAGATCTATGATCCCTAATATCGCCAATCAAATGGTACCTCAGGTAAACTAAGTTATATATCCAGTGAAATGAAAACCTAAACGTGGAAAGCCAATCAAAACAAAACTCTTACCAATCAATGCTGTCATCTCCCCGGTATTTATTTTTCAGAGTGGAGAGTGTTGCCCTTCCCACTAAGGCTATTACAGATCACCTCAGCTGCTGCCAACCTGTGGAATGACTGACAGCAAGCATGAAAAATGTTGAACCCTTAGCAGCTTGGGTTACAGTATACATGTGGGTCCGGGAAATGTTTAAGCCAGCTAATTTTCTAGGGCCAGTTGAGTGATTAGGAAATAATTCCTGTTATTGCTATTACTTACCTGAACCAGTGTAAATTGTATTGATTCTAAACTTTAATTCATGATGAATGTTCATTCTGCATGGAACCCATCTTTTGGAGGTGAGGATGACCTTTTCAGATAAATCCTGATTTGAGGAGATTTTTTTTTCAGATAGTTTGTTCTGATTTTTAAAACAAACAACCACCAGCAGTGTACTGATTAAAAATGCACACATGCAGACTTTTCAACAGAGCGAGGCGTAATAAATTTTGAACAGTTATTCTGAATAAATTGTCCAAATTCTGTTTTCACAGAGATTTGCATAACTAATACCTGAGGTTAGATTAGATTTATGCTGGATCAACTGTGCTGGTGGAAGTGGACCCCCCCCCTACCTCCTTTCTACAGCAGCGCCTCCAGCCCCCCCCCCCCAATGCTACACAGAGAGTCAGGAGACCTTGATGAATGGACTATGCTGTGGGAGATGGGGATCCCCAAAAATTAGGCGGCAGCAGTCTGTGAGCAGAGCCCTTCCTCTCATGGAAGGCAGATCCTGGATCCAACCCTTGGTGAGTATTTGGGATGTTAGCTGATTAATTAAGGGCACAATCCTTAGTTTAATTAATCCTTAGATTAATTAAGAGCACAATAATTAGTTTAGGGTGCAATCGTGTGCATGTTTAGACAGAAAAAAGGTCCTACAATTACAGCATAGCCCAGCCAGCATGGATGACTGGAGCATGCTGGGAACTGTGGGGCTTTTTTTCTGTCTAAACACACACACGACTGCGCCCTAGACCAATGAGTTGAAAGGCAGGTGATTAAGCATCTGAAAACCATTTCTTCAATGGGTAGCCCCATCTTATGTGGGTGCCCGTAACCTTCAGAACTCAGAGGATTAGGGACACTCAATGGAAGGCAGGAGGAGTGCAGCAGGTAGGATTGCCACTGCGCTCCCCTCACCCTCCAAAACATTTAGATGGCCGATTTTGGCTGACTAAATGCTTTACCCCTCCTCATGAAAGGAGGGGCTGAGGCACCGCCTGGATTCTTTGTACAACAGCGGTGCCTTGCTCCTCCCCTCTGCGCCCCCAGGAATGCCCCCTCCCACTTCAGAACAGAAGGCAATCTTCCATCTTCGGTTCCCAGCCGGAGCAGAAAGAACTACGCCGGCTGCGAGGTGGGGGGGCGCTCCACGGGATTTCCGAGGTCGCAGCGGGGAGTCAGATTTATCCTATGGCCCCCCCAGGCAAGGTCGGAGGGCCACAGAAGGGTGCCCTAAATGTGTATAAATGGCATATTACCTAAACCTCAATATAAATGTTTTGAGAATATTGAAGAAAGTGGGAGAGAACACCCTTCAAAGGCATCACACTGTTTGAAGGCAAGGTCGTGTTTAATACTTTCTTGTTTGTTTCCAAACATAGTAGCACATGACAGCAAAAATATTTATTTACTATATATAACAGATGTTCTCTGGGCAGCTCACAAAGACAATACGTATTAAAATCTAGTACAATATAGCAAAACTATTAAGAGTAAAAGCACGGAATTTTAAACTGAGAGGCACAGGCTAAAAAGCTTTAAGAAATCAGTGTGTATTTAAGTCTAAGTGCCACCAATTTAAAATTGTCCCCACCAACTGAAAATTGTCCCCACCAATGATGATTAGCCAATGGAGGGTGTAACCCTATGCAGTTACTTCTCAGTACATTTCCCTAATTTATTATTATTATTATTTATTATTAATATTTATTTATCGCCCATCTGGCCGGCAACCGGCCACCCTGGGCGATGTACAGACAATAAAATACATAAATACAATAAAATACATTAAAACAATATAAAAATTTAAAATCTTAACCCACCCCATATTCCCGCCTGAACAACCAGGTTTTTAATGAGCGACGGAAGCTCATCAGAGAGGGGGCATGGCGGAGGTCACTCGGGAGAGAGTTCCACAGTACGGGGGCTGCCACAGAAAAGGCCCTCTTCCTCGTCCCCACCAGTCTAGCTGCTCTGGCTGAAGGGACAAGGAGAAGGCCATCCGTGGCAGATCTTGTTGAGCGGCCCACTTGGTGTTGCTGGAGATGCTCCTTGAGATAAACTGGACCAGAGCCGTATAGGGTTTTAAAGGTCAAAACTAACACCTTGAATTCGGCTCGGCAAGCAACTGGTAGCCAGTGCAAATCCTTCAGCACTGGCGTGATGTGGTCCCGCCGGCGGCTGCCTTTAACCAGGCGAGCCGCCGCGTTCTGTACCAGTTGCAGCTTCCGAACCGTCTTCAAAGGTAACCCCACGTAGAGCGCATTACAGTAGTCTAGGCGAGAGGAGACCAAGGCATGAACCACTGATGGGAGCAGGTGATTAGGAAGGTAGGAGCGCAGCTGCCGTATCAGATGGAGTTGATACAGCGCTGCCCGGCTCACAGCTGCCACCTGAGCCTCCATGGACAGCTGGGAGTCTAGAATGACCCCCAAGCTGCAGACCTGGTCCTTCAGGGGTAGATGTACCCCATTCAGCACCAGGTCAACATCCCCTAACCTCCCCTTGTCCCCCACCAGCAGTACCTCGGTCTTGTCGGGGTTCAGCTTCAGCATGTTCCTTCCCATCCAGCCAGCCACTGCCTCCAGGCACTTGGACAGGGTCTCAACGGCCAACCTCGGTGACGACTTGAAACAGAGGTAGAGCTGCGTGTCATCCGCATACTGATGACACCGCACCCCAAACCTCCTGATGATAGCTCCCAGCGGCTTGAGGTAGATGTTGAATAACATCGGGGAGAGGATGGAACCCTGCGGCACCCCACAAGTGAGCAGCCAAGGGTTCGAAGCCTCCTCCCCGAGAACTACCCTCTGGTACCTTCCAGAGAGGAAGGACCGGAACCACTGCAATACAGTGCCTCCCAAGCCCAACCCCTCCAGGCGGTCCAGGAGGATACCGTGGTCAACGGTATCAAAAGCCGCTGAGAGATCGAGGAGGACTAGAAAGGAGCATTCGCCCCTATCCAAAGCCCTCCTCATATCATCCACCAAGGCAACCAAGGCCGTCTCCGTCCCATGTCCAGACCTGAAGCCCGACTGGCACGGATCTAAATAATCGGCTTCATCCAAGTGTGCCTTCAACTGAGCACCCACCACCCGCTCGATCACCTTGCCCAGAAATGGTAAATTGGAGACTGGGCGAAAGTTGTTTAAATCCTGGGGATCCAAGGAGGGCTTCTTTAGAAGCGGTCTTATTACTGCCTCCTTGAGGGCTGATGGCATCACTGCCTCCTCGAGGGAGGCATTCACCACCGCCTTGATCCCCTCACCCAGTGTCTCCCTGCAGCTCATTATGAGCCAGGACGGGCAAGGATCAAGCAAGCAGGTGGTTGGCCTCACAGATGAAAGCACCTTGTCCACTTCATCAGAAGGAAGAAGCCGAAACCGATCCCACAACACCGGTCTGCCATTGGCCTCCTCCCGCTCACTCCCTGTATCCACGACGCACGATATCCCACTCCTAATCCGATCGATTTTATCTGCGAAGTGCTTCGCTAAAGCCTCACAGGAGGCTCTAGACTGTTCCAATGGGTCCGGAGCGACTGGACCGACCAGACTCCGGACCACTTGGAACAGCCTCCTGGGGCAGCACTCCGCAGACGCAATGGAGGCAGCATAGAAATTCTTTTTTGCTGCCTTCACCGCCACCCGGTAGGCTGAAGATGCAGCTCTAACCAGTGTTCGATTGTCTTCGGAGCGGGAATTTCGCCATCGGCGCTCTAGCCTTCTCACCTCTTGTTTCAGAGCACGCAGCGACGGAGTGAACCATGGCGCCGCTCGCGCTCTGTTTAGGCGAAGAGGGCGCTTCGGAGCAACTCGGTCTAATGCCCTGGTGATTGCAGCATTCCAGTCGTCCACCAGGGTCTCGACCGAGCTACCGTTTGTGTGCTCCAATTCCCCAAGCGCGTTCAGGAATCCATCCGGATCCATAAGACGCCTGGGGCGGACCATCCTAATAGGTCCCTCACCCCTGCAGAGGGGTTGTGGCATCGAGAAATCCAACCCCACCAGATAGTGATCTGACCATGACAAGGGGGTGGCGGATATACCCCCGATTTCCAGATCATTCCCCCCCTCTCCAGAAACAAAAACCAAGTCCAGTGCATGACCGGCTACATGGGTAGGTCCAGTTAATACAGGGTGCAGCTCCCAGGAAGCCATGGTCTCCATGAAGTCCCGAGGTGCCCCCGTGAGGACAGCCCCCGAATGCACGTTGAAGTCCCCCAGCACCAATAGCCTGGGGGACAACACACGCACATCAGAGACCACCTCCAGCACCTCGGCCAGGGAGTCTGTCGTGCAGCGGGGTGGACGGTACACGAGCAGAATCCCCAGACTGCCCTTGGGACCCAACCTCCAGTACATGCACTCAATAAACTTGGTCTCCCGGAGAGGGAGTCTGGTAAGGACCAAGGACTCCCGATAGATAACAGCCACTCCCCCTCCCCGTCCCCCAACCCTTGGCTGCTGGGCATACGAGAAACCAGCCGGACACAAGGCCGCCAGAGTTGGAGCAGCGGCCTCGTCCAGCCAGGTTTCCGTAATACATGCCAGGTCCGCACCCTCATCCAGGATCAAGTCATGGATGAGAGATGTTTTCTGGGTAACGGACCTGGCATTGCACAATATAGCAATATATTGCTATATTGCTATATAGCTAATATATTGTTATATATATATTGCTATGAGAGCCATTGTGGTGTAGTGGTGAGAGTGCTGGACTGGGACTCGGGAGATCCGGGTTCTAGTCCCCGCTCGGCCATGAAACTCACTGGGTGACTTTGGTCCAGTCACTGACTCTCAGCCTAACCTACCTCACAGGGTTGTTGTTAAGATAAGATGGAGAGGAGGAGGAGGAGGATTATGTAAGCCGCCTTGAGTTCCTTGCAGGAAAAAAGGCGGGGTATAAATATAATAAATAAATAAATTAATTAAATAAAAAGGCCAACTACTGGCCTTTGTGTGATGTGATGCATAGCTGGCTGGGACATGCTGGGAGTTGTAGGCCAAAAACATCTGGGGACCCAAGGTTGGAGAACACTGCTTTAGCTGACAAACCTACTGATTATTAAAACAATTAAAGTTGCAGTCCGGGCAAGCATCTGAATGTTCCCAGCGCCAAAGGAAAGGTATTACCGTATTCATGGCCAACTGGAAGTCCGTGTGCATTTTTCATTCACAAAAAATATATATGAGAAAGTAAGGACTTGTTTTTCATTTCACACAGCACAACAGTTACTATTTCTTACTAATATACACACACACACACACACTTCAAGAAAAACATTGATCATTGTGATGTTACAGCAGGGTCATAGGAACAATGTTCAAAGTGGTCCCTAGCCACCTGTACTGTTAGCTCAACTTAACTGTGATCGGAACATATTTTTTACTTAGTGATATGTTGTTTAAGGGTCAAATTCCTTGGCTCCCAAGAGCAATGAAATCCATTACATGCTATGCTGCTACAAAGGGAACCTTTCCCCCCAGTGTGGAAAAGGAGGAGTCGATGTATTTGTATGAGGGCTGGCCGGGGGGGGGGGGGGAGTTCTATGTTTCAGCAATAAAACAAAGGATATTCCTGAAAGCATTTACTTGTAGGTAAGTCCCATTGCTTTCAGTGGTAGAATAATTTAAGATGTTGTGTTCATTATTGTCAGATGATGCAATTGTCAGAAGATGGCAATTGTATACAATGGGTATATGCCAAAAATTACTAACAGTTCAATCATACACATGTCTACTCAAAATTAAGTCCCATTGATTTAAATGGGGCTTATTCCCAGGTAAGTGGGTATAGGACCGCAGCTTAATTTATGTTTGCAATACTATGTACACATTAATCAGGAGCAGGGTTCATTGATTGCTATGAGTTATAGACTGTAAGCCTGTACACACTTACCTGGGAGTAAATTCCATTGAGCATAGTGGGATTTACATCTGAGTAAACATGCACAATATAGCACAAGTTACTCATTTTTGTTTGTAGACTTAACATCTTATTTAAAGGAAGCTAATAAAACCCAGAACAATTCACTCTAGAGAAAACGTGGATCCATTTTAAGTAAATAACTTATGAATTAATTCTGCATTTCTGTATATATTCATGATAAGCATAAATAATTGTTGGAAGTATGATAGATCAGTTGTAAGTAGTTGCTGAAACCATTCAGTTCATATGTTTTGCTTGCTGGGCCAAACTTTAAATCTGATTTAATAATGGAAATCATTTTCACAAATAGTTTCTGTGGCAGACCTTTGATTTGGGCAACTGCACTGGATGGTAACTTTAGCAATTGATTTTATGCTTTCAAATTGTACTAAGCAGCATGGAAGTCAGTGGGACTTATTGCAAATAGTTGTGTTTAGAACAGGGATACCAATCACATTTGGATCTTACTACTTTTCTTCTCATCATGTATTTTTTTTCCTTTAAGAATCGAAAGAATGGCTAAATCTAGCAAACTGTGCACTAATAATAGTTCAGCTTATTAATAATAATGTGATAATAGCATTTCAGAGGAAAGTGTAGGATAAATGCCCTATATCAAGGATGGCTAATTGGTGGCACATGTGCAAAAGCTGGACCATTAAAATCAATTGCTACAATTACCATCCAGTGCAGTTGCTCAAATCAAAGGGCTCCCTCAAATGACCAATTTTTAATAAAGTTGTGGTAAAATGTTTGACCCGCACTGAGACTTGTAAGGTAAACAAAATGGTTTTTAAAAGTTGCAAAATGTGATTAGTGTATAGAAAATAAATGTGTAGAGAACAGCCAAGGCAGAGAATTACTGAAGCAACATACATTTTTTCTAAAAAGAAATCTATATAACTGCTATTAAACAAAATTAACCTATCTTTAAAAATTACACATGAAGTAAATTGTTCCTGGATAAAAATGACAAGATACTTTAATTGTGAATAGCCTGGTTTTAAATACCTAAGTACCATAGTACATCAGTGCATAGTATACAAAGAGCAGGAGGTGTGTGTGTGTGTGTATACACGCACATATATGTTTTAAAGGAAAAAATGAAAATAAATATCTTACAATCTGTGTTCTGACGCCCAAAATACAAAGCAAACAGAGATGAATATAATATTGGAATCAGTCTCTCATCTGTATGCATTATTCTAAGTAATATAATAGGTAAACATCACTATTTTTGCTACCTCCCAAAAAGGCATATACTGTCAGTGTTGAACATTTAAATTTATTTAACCCTACTGAATTTTCTCCTGCTTTGTAAAATTATGCATCTTATACATAAGTATTATTAAGGGGATCACAATAATTGGATGTAAAAAAAACTCACCACTGTAACTAACAAGCAAAAATAGATTTCAGTTATTCTCAGACCTATTTCCTCTTAGGCTCTATCATCAGGCTACCATAAAAATGCTGGCAATAAAAATCAGGTTGACTCCCCACTCTATCCCACCTAACAGCTAATGGATTTTCCTTGCCATTAACTGTTGTTGCATTTAACCAAGTCCTTACACAAGACACCTGTGAAGACAAGCCTGAGGGGTTTCTTTAGGATAGTTCTGAGAAGCCAGGCAAATCGTGTTCTGTGAGATTACAATAACAATGCGGCAATCTGTGGCTTGCCCAGGATCCAATTCCAAAGCTATGGGGAAGCAACTCCAAAAAGCTCCCCACGTCCCTGAAGTGGCACCATGGGGACACCAGGAGGTAGAATAGGCTGTGATCGCTTTGGGCAACTAGGGAAAGAAGCTGATGAAGACTTGGAAAGAGGGGGGGGGAGTGGCCCCACCCCTCAAAGCCTTCATAAGTGATGAGACAAACATTATGGGCAAATTGTCTCTTGCAGTAATTAGATTAAGTTAGGACAGATGTGAAGGCAAAATTCTCTTTAGATTGCAAAGCTACATTTGTGATACTTTATGTGGCAAATGCACAGCAGCCTGAAAAGAGGTTGCTGATTTGAAATATCCAATCAGGGCATCATTAAACACCCTCCCCCCCCCTCCCAATTATAGGTACTAAACATCTAAACATGAACTAAATAAAAAACATTTGTGTAACCTAAAGCTCAGTCCTTTACATGTTTTTTCAGGTGTAAGTACCTCTGAGCTAAATAAGAGCTCAAGCCTATGTGGGTTTATTTGGAAGCAAGCTCCACTGGGTTCAGTGGGACATACTGTCCACCTGAGTAATCCCTGTAGTTTGAGACACAGGCTTCAGATACAACTTATTTGCTAAAACAACAACAGCAACAATAGGAAGGCATCTTAAAGAGCATCCTTTAGCAACAATGGCCAAGAAATCCTGAACCACTAAAAATCCTGAGGGGATTATTATTGCTTCAGAACCTGCCCTTGTGCATTCCTTCAAAATATTTTAACAACACAAATCATAATCAAGGGCCTAAGATGTGATACCTTTTACTTTCTTTTGTTCTTCTGCCTTTAGCTTCAGTAAAAGCTGCCTCAGTCCAAGCATATCAAAAAGGCTGAGAGTCTTCTGTCCTTTCAGATCAAGGAATAGATTCAAATTCACTGCCTCGGGATATGTTGTCAAGCCAGTGTTCTTACCTTATTCCTATATTGCTGACTTTTCAGATTTCATAGGGATAGTGCTCATTTTTCCCCTTTCTTTTTTGCCTGTTAACGCTCAGCTTGCTAGCAGCTGGTGCAAGCAAATCTGTGCTTGCATTGTATCGCTAACCCTTGGAAAGGCAAGATTTAAAAAGAGTTGGTATTTGGCTTGCTTTTAAATGTTACATACAACATTGTGGAAACCCATAGTTTCCTCTCCATACCCTTGGCTTAAGCTCGGGTTCATGCTCTGTTTATCAGACTGAACTGCTTGCCTCCCATAACTACAAGAGAAAGCAAGACAAACAGAATGCAAACTGGCAAATACAGAGGAGGAGGTGTGTGCGTGTGTGTGTGTGCGCATGCGCGCACACACACAGCCACCACAACAAAACACAAGGAATGGAAGTTAGATTTACTGTTGCTCAAGGAATGATAAATTGAAATTCATTAAATTGGAATTAGAAATGAGAGAATTTCAGGAGAAAAGCTAGGAAATTAATAATAATAATAATGAGAATTAATAATAATGAATTATAAATATGATATACTTATAGTGATACAAAATGCACTGAGTGAAACAAGTAACAGAAGGAAAATGGAACCAAAATGGATTGGAAATCCAAAATTTATTTGTCCAAACTCATAAGGGAGAGCCAGTGTGGCGTAGTGGTTAGAGTGTTGGACTGGGACTCAGGAGATCCAGGTTCTAGTCCCCGCTCGGCCATGAAACTCACTGGGTGACTTTGGGCCAGTCACTGACTCTCAGCCTAACCTAC